>CM054166.1:11635829-11643329 GCA_028751875.1 Rapana venosa
TTTTAAGAAAAATGTCAAACGCGATGCCAAAACAAAAAATCCCCTGGAATTGAGATGATCAACATCTACAGCATGTCAACATACAAACCATATTGACGATGATAATAACAACAGGATTTAGCAACAAAAGATAAATCACACAATTTATTAACCAGTAATTCTACTCCTACTTCTCATACCAGCTGAAAGAGATCTGTGAATGCATTTACGGACGCAAGCACCAAACGAAATGACAAAAGCATCAACAACAAAAATGAATAGATAAATAAATAAATACTCCTAAATAAATATTCCTAAATAAACAAATGTTCGGAACACTTATTTCAACACACCCACTCCCTTACCGCTCCCCTCCCAACCCCCCCCCCCTCTCCCCCTTCCTTCCCCCCCACCCTCCAACCAACAACAATAAAACAAACAAGTAACAAAACCCCAACAAAATACCCACACACTCGCACATACATGCACACATACACGCGCGCGCGCACACACACACACAAACGCCCGTCTAAAATTACTAAATGTGAATAGACGTTAAACTGAAGATCACACACAAACACACGCGCGCGCACACACACACGCACGCACGCACACGTACAAACACACACTAGCACCATCACCACTACCAATAACATTTACCACCACCACCATCACCAACACCAATACCACCACCAACAACACCACCACCACCACCACCAATACCCACAACAACAACACATACAACATTAAAAAACAAAACCGTAGCAAAGCAAACACGGCCATAATTATCAACACAGGCCACTGCAGAGGAGATAATTATCCTCTCTGTGCGCAACTCTACCACTCTCTACCTGACCATCACACTGAAGTACTACATTTGGTGATGATGAAGATGACGGCGATGATGATGATAGGATGATGGTGGTGACGATGATGATGATGATGATGATGACGATGATGATAGTGATGCCGATAATGATCTGTATTAAGTGCCATGTTTCCTCAGCAAAAATTTTCCTTTCTTTAACAACGATCAAATTTTCTCTTTAAAAAAAAGAAGAAAAAAGCAAGTAGCCAACCCAACAAAAACCAACAACAACAAAGTCATAATTATTAAAGATCTCCCCCCAAAATACAAAGCATACCCCCCAAAAAACCCCCACAAAACCAAAAAACCCACAAGCAAACAAATCGCTTGCATTCAAATCATTTACACGCATGTAACCGTCCACAAATAATAGGATTAATATCAAATTTACACACACACACACACACACACACACACACACACACACACACACACACACACACACGAACGAACGAACGAACGAACGAACGCACGCGGCACATCTTGCGCACACGTTAAATCCTGTTCTGCTTTTCTTAAGAGTAGGCCTTTGTGTGCCGGTGGGAACAGATGTCAGAATTTACAAAACCGCATACACACGGGGACTGCATGTAAAAAAACCACATAAGTGCTTATTCCATTATCCAATAAAAGAATAAAATAAAAAATAAGGCAAAAATAAAGAAAATAAATAAACACACACACATGACCATACAGTTATCACTACCAGCCCCCCCCCCCCCCCCCCCCCCCCCCCAAATCCCCTGGCCCTTATGAAACCTACCTGTGCTCTCATAAAGTAGGCTACTGGTAAAACACACACACACACACACACACACACACACACTACTCACAAGACTAGCATTGCACCGAAATAGGAAAACTGACCATCAAGAAGGCAAAACAAACATTTTAATTAAAAAAAAATTCTTTTATATCGAGGATAATGGAATAAGCACTTATGTGCTTTTTTACATCCAGACCCCGTATGTATGCGGTTTTGTAGATTTTGTCATCTGTTCCCACCGCCACACAATGGCCTACTCTTACGAAAAACGGAACAGAATTTAAACTGCAGCCATCCCCTAAACTGAAGTGGGTTTTTTGGTGGTTTTTTTTTTTTTTACTGTATCAGTAAATAGCTTCAACGTGTGTCAGCATTACAGGAAGAAATTCCATGCAAAGCTGTATACAGTTTGCTAGATATTTTTTGTTCCTAAATAACATCGGAGCGAAACGTGAGTTGTTGGGTTTTTTAAAATTTAATAATCGCCACAGCTGTAAGTATTCCATGAATAATCTATGCGCGTTAGCATTCTTTTCTGCCATTCGAAAATTGAATAATTATTCCATGGGTAATTGTTGCATGCTTTCCATAATGCGCTACCATCACGGGAGGAAGGAATTCGACTGACAGTCATCATGATCATGATCATCATCATTGTCATCATCATCGTTATCATCATCATCATCGTTGTCATCATCATCATCATCACTATCATCATCATCATCGTTATCACCATAAACATCATCATTATCATTACCACCACCACCAACACCACAATCATTGCATTATCATGGCGTCTTCACATGTCGGAGAATAAAGTATTCCACTGACAATAGATTACTAAACATTCACCCCTGCTCCAACATCCCAATGTGAAAGATTTCCAGGGTCAACCACGTAGTAGTAAACCTGTACCAACATCGGAAGATAAACGACAATCCGTGTACAGTTAGTTAATGCCCCTTTCACAGCGCGTTTTAACGTCAGAGGATATAGTATTACATACATAACCAGTGTACTTTTACGGTACCAGTATCATGAAATAATAGCCCCCCCAAAAATCCATGGAAAATTACTACATGTTCTAACGTCAGATGTTGAAGAAATCCAACAGAAAACCCACGATTCTCAAAGATGTTCTTCTTAGGATGACCAAGTAATGTATTCTAGGGACACACAATAATGTGCTTTCACTACCAAAGGATTAAAGAATGTCTTTTACAATAGCTGGACGTTTCCAGCCTATTCTAGCCTAAAAAGATGAAAGAAACTACATCGACAATATAATGACTGTGCGATACAACCGACTATTAACATTTCAGGATAAAAGTTCTACAGACTGTCTTGTCATTTACAACTAGTTCTTATGTTGAGGAATGGAAGATTATCACTTAGGTTCACACAATGCTGAAATATCACAGTAGTAGGTAGCTCCTAGGACAACCCCTGCATGCTCATGATTTCTTTTAACGTTGATTTTACTTAAACCACATGATAATGACTTGCAATGAATAGCCACTACGTGCCTATAATCATTTCTAAGATCATGGAAAAAAAGGAACTCTATGTTGCCAATCTCTTTCAACGTCGGAGGAGAAAGAAACTCCATGGAAAATCTCTTGAATTTCTACAATCCTTTCCACGTATAGGAGAATGAAATTATATGCACAATTGTGATTTATTAATGTTCTGTTCTAAAGTCATTGTAAAAAAAAATATCCACAGACAAAAATGCTGAATGTTCACCATTTGTGCCAATGTTACACGACACAAGAATTCTATGAACGAATCGTTGAAGGTCTACAACTTGTTCTAAACCTAGGAAGCTACTTACTAGCTGCTTAAACTAACAGCTCATGTCTACCTTCTAGTTCTCTTCTTAAAATCACAAAGTAACCAGAGTCCCACAAAACCGCACACATGCGTGCGATTTGTTTTCAACAACAAAGGAGGAATTACATGAACAATCTCTGAATGTTTAAAGTTTGTACTTCGGATAAGAAAATAATCCGAGGTCCTGTGTGTGGAACGTACGCAGAACGTTTTGTGCAAACGTTAAAACCTGCTCCGCCTTTCGGAAGACTAGGCCATAGTGTTCTGGTGGGAAGGAATGGCAAAATTTACACAACTTCATGCGTACGGGGACATGATGTAAAAAAAAAAAAATTACACGAGTGCCTATTCCTCTATCTTCGAATGAAGAGAATAAAACGAAATAAATAAACACACCCTGTAAGAAATGAATTATGTGGGCGATTGTTGACCGTTCATATCGTGCTATCTTATATTTCAGAGATAAAGAAATACCTAAGACAATTGCTGTATATTCGCATCCTCTTTTGGTCTTTTTAAGTTTTGTCACACACGAATTATTCAGCATTTTGTTATGTTGATTTTTTCGCTAGAGCTCCGACATGTACCAATGGTGAGATTTTTGCGTAAATGACCGCCCCCCCCCACCATGCGGATACCCACATTCCAACTTCGGGTATAAAAATCACTGTATAATCAAACTGTAGCGTCCTAAAATGACTGCAAAGTCTAAAAGGCCTAGTGGTTAGAGTGATGGACTTACGATTTGAAAAAAAAGTTGATGGTACATTAAAATCAGCACAAATTACTTTGTGCTGAAAACCATTCAATTCTTTCATCATAATCAGAAAAACGTGGTATAAACTCAAAAACAACCCAGAATACTACCATAGTTTTTCTTATTACATTTCACACTAAATACTAATGAAAATTTGAAAAATAACCCCCCAAAAACCCCGTACCCTTCATCACACGGTGACATATCAAAACATTTCTCCACCCACCTAAGGAAAACCTCGTAGATCAATCGTCACATTATTTTGCTCATCCCGATTTTCTTCTCTCGGTCCATACAGAGCCTTCTCCACCTCTCCGATCCAATCGGTAATCCACTGCACACGATCCGGCGGTAACAGTTCGTTTTCCTCGATGTACTTCGTCACGTCAGTATAAGCGTAAGAGTCGTTCGCGTCACGCCAAGTACGCCAGGTCGCGCCCGACTTGCAACGCGAGGATTTTCTCAGAGTCACTTTGGAGGACGTCTTCTCCGAGTTAAGAACATTCCCGTTCGCGTCTTTCTTAGAGTCCGGTTGAGGATCTTTCATGTTGTCTTCCAGAATTTTGGTGAAGTCTATTTCTAGGGGCTGGGTTTGAGTTTGAGGCTTAGAATCGCTCTCCCTCTCCCGCTTCTCCTTTTCAGCGTCCACTTTCAGTTTCTTCAACTTCTCCGCGTATTGCTCTTCGTGCCACTTACGAAACTGCTCGATTTTCCGGCGGATGGAAAACGGTTCTTCCGTGGTGGATATTTTCGGCAAGGTCTGCATGCTCGCGCGACGGGTGGGTTTACTTCGTACGATGTTCTGTCTGGGAGTAGGGATAGAACTCTCCGGGACCGGCGCTGTCGGAGATTTGGGAGCGGTGAGATCATTCATGGTGTCGTTGACAGATTTCAACATCCTGCGTTCGGCTCGGAGTCGAGCATGGTCGGAGCTGGCGTGGGGAGAGAGACACGTGTCAGGCGTCTCCGCGGTTTGGCCATCTTTGTGCGTGTGGGGAGACGCAGATTCACGCTCTAGAAGAGGCACGAGGACGGTAGACCCTGTCGAAAGGCCTTGAGGAGAATCCACCTCCGGTACGTTGGCTCCCGAAAACGTGACGTTGCTGGAGGGGGATGACGTCTCGTTGGCGTCATGGGTAGGGGAGCTGGCTCCCTGACGCACGGAGGACACGCGGATAGGAGGCAGGAGGGCGGACTCGCTGGATCGTCTCAGCGCCGCTTGTTGTCGCCGGTGGATCAGGCTCCGGATGCCTTCTGGGCGGCTTCTTCTCCGCTGCTCTGCTCGTGGAGAGGGTTCCGACTCCTCGGAGGTCTTCCGGGAGTACCGTCTGGCTGGGTGGTCTTTCTGGGCGGTGCGGTGTCTGTCTGCGATGACGTCAGGCACCCGGCCTGTCTCTACGTCAGCTGAAGCCATGATGACGTCAGGATGTGTGTGTGTGTGTGTGTGCTTCGTCAGAGAGGGGTGTGGGTGGGTTGTCTTTAGCGAGGTCATACCTGTGAAGACAAACGAGACTGAAACGGTTATCTGTTATGAGCGTGGGTGTTGTTGCGTGACTCGGGCACTGCTTCTCTGGCTTTGTTTGGTTAGTGGTGGGCTACTCAGTAGGTAGAGTGGTTGTTACTGAATATATGTGAGCATACTCACAGAAGAGTGACAGTTATGACGGTGGGCTGACTATAAACATTGCAGCCTTCTTCTTGTTTATTGTTAGCATGAGACTCTGGTGATGTCAGTTAGTTTTTACAAGTGACGATGGTTGTTTTAACTATCAGGTGAGCACAACTCACAGAAAGTGATTAACAATGATGACACGCTTGTTGACATAACTATTCATGCTTGCTTTGTATGCTTGTTTGAAATGGCAGAAAGTTGATGACAGTCAGAGTTAGACAGGAGAACTCAGAGAGAGAGAGTGAACCTGAACCGTCTTCAGCTGTATGAGCTCACCGTTGAGAGTTTAAAGAGAAGAGAGGAGAGGAGAGCAGAGAGGAAGGGGAGAGAGAGAGAGAGAGAGAGGATGAGAGAGAGAGAGGAGGAAGGTGGAGAAGAGAGAGAGGAGAGAGGAAGGGAGAGAGAGAGGAGAGGAGGAGAGAGAGAGAGAGAGGGAGAGAGAGAGAGAGAGGAAGGGAGAGAGAGAGGAGAGAGAGAGAGAGAGAGAGGGAAGGAGAGAGAGAGAGGAAGGGAGAGAGAGAGAGGAAGGGAGAGAGAGAGAGAGAGAGAGAGAGAGGAAGGGAGAGAGAGAGAGGAGGAGAGAGAGAGAGAGGAGAGAGAGAGGAGAGAGAGAGGAGAGGAGAGAGAGGAGAAGAGAGAGAGGAGAGAGGAGAGAGAGAGAGAGGAAGGGGAGAAGAGAGGAGAGAGGAGAGAGGAGAGAGAGAGAGGGGGGGAGAGAGAGAGAGAGAGAGAGAGAGAGAGAGGGAAGAGGAGAGAGAGAAGAGAGAGAGAGAAGAGAGAGAGGAGAGAGAGAGGAGAGAGGAGAGAGAGAGAGAGAGAGAGAGAGAGACAGACAGACAGACAGAGAGAGAGCGCAGTCAATGGTGGTTGTCATGCATTATGGAAATGTTTAATCAAAGATCCCTTTGAACTGGCCGATAAGAGAAAGTAGGTCTTGCTTTGAGGCATGTTGCCAGTCTCACTGATAAGGAAACACGCCCTTCTTCCTGTACTTTCTTCTCTTTTCTTTCCTTTTTCTTTCTTTCCTTTCTCTCTGCCCTAAGCCTTGTCCTCTCCACGTTTCTTGCAAGAGTTTTTTTACGACTGTGTGTTCTTATTATTAGTAGTAGTAGCAGGCTACTGTTGCGTGTGTGTGTGCGTGTGTGTGTGTGTGTGTGTGTGTGTGTGTGTGTGTGTGTGTGTGGTGTGTGTTGTGTGTGTGTGTGTGTGTGTGTGTGTGTGTGTGTGGTGTGTGTGTGTGTGTGGTGTGGTGTGTGTGTGTGTGTGTGTGTTGTGGTGTGTTGTGGTATGGTGAGGAGTGGAGTGGTGTGGAGTGGTTTGGTGTGGTGTGTTGTGTTTGTGTTGCGTTTTAAAAAAAATTTGTATAATTTTATTCTTTTAAATCGAGGATAATGTAATAAGCACTCATGTGCTTTTTTTTACATCCAGTCCCCGCGTGTATGCGGTTTTTTAAATTCTGTCATCTGTTCCAACCAGCACACATTGGCCTACTCTTACAAAAAGCGGAACAGGATTTAACGTGTGCGCAAGATGTTCTGCGTGCGTTCGCACACGGAGCCTCGATTTATAGTCTCATCCGAAAGGACTTTTGGGGAGAGTGGAGTCTGCACTGATGTTAACTCGAG
>CM054166.1:11648329-11650829 GCA_028751875.1 Rapana venosa
CACACACATATATATCCTCAATCAACTACACACGGGGACTGGATGTAAAACAGCACATAAGTGCTTATTCCATTATCCTCGATATATAAAGAATAAATAAAATTAAAAATCAATCCATACAATCCAACCAATCCTTCCCTATATAAATAATAACCATACACAACTGTCCTCCTGTCGCCAGTCTCTTCTCCACCTACGTCGAAACGTCTTGCCCTAAAGATAAGCATTAACCCACAAACACAGGTAACAAACTTGCCATGGCCTTCCTATCGAAACTCGTGGCCATTCCTGTGTAGCATAAACATAGCCACTTAGCTCCGTGCGCACCGCGTAAAACGTAGCTACTTAACTCCGTTTACACTGTGTAAACATAGCTACTTAACTCCGTTTACACCGTGTAAACATAGCTACTTAACTCCGTTTAGTTCTGTGTTTCGTTCTTTATGATTCAAGGACGATTTCTTAAGCAGGGATCGTAGGGTTTTATTTTTCTCCTTTTTCCTCCCCTCGTTCATTGCCCAGAGCCCCGAGCTTCACCAATGACGACATTTTATCTGTGTATGGGGCCGTGTCTGCTCACCAATAAGGTAACCACAATTCGACTTCGGGATGATGTCAAAGCACGACACCAGTCTGCACGCGCTTTAAACGTATACATATTTTTTTTTAATATATCATTCTTTCGAAAGAAGGCACACTGGCTACGCTATCGAAAGGCAGAACGGATGTTAACGTGTGCGCAAGACGTTCTGCGAGCGCTCGCACAACGGGATCTTAGTTATAGTCTCATCCAAAGTCCATTCATTCGAGGGAGTGGAGTCAGTACTGATGTTAACTCCAGGGGAAAAAATCCCCTCGAGGTGGTGGCTCGAATTTGGGCTCGATCTCGAACTGTAAAATCGCGAGCGCAATGCTTTAACCACTTGGCTACCCCCTCCCTTTTTCTATTTAAATAATTATGGCTTGGGTATGTAGCCACTAGCTTTGTCTGAGGCCATAAGCTTTGTTAGTTATTGATGTAAGTAATGTATCAAGGCCTACATTTTAAAAGAAATGCTGATATGCTCTGTAATGTTATGTTAGACTTAACTTTTCATTTTTATATCCAGAAGCTCTTAGCATAACAACATGTACTTTCCATTTAGGGAGAAAACAATCCTCTGATGTTGGAGTGTGTGTGTGTAGGAAGGGGATGGGGGTTCAGAGAGAGAGAAACCTGATGTGTGTGGGGGGGGGGGGGGGGGGGGGGGGGGGGGGGAGGGAGGGACGAGGTAGAAGAGCAGAGAGAGAGAGAGAGGACAAAGACAGAGAGACGAGAGAGAGAGAGAGAGAGAGAGAGAGAGGAGAGAGAGAGAGAGAGAGAGAGAGAGAGAGAGAGAGAGAGAAACTTAATGCCTATCTATTCTATCACCTAATTAACACATTTACTACATCATCATCATCATCATCATCATCATCACCATCATCATCACCATCGTTGTCATCATCTTTTTATTCTGCCTTTTAAACTCGTATCTGTTATCTTGTGTATGCTTTCCACCCCGCATTCCCAACCCACCCCCCGAATTCGTAGCCATAACTTTGACAACAAACATTACTAAACCAATTTTATTTTGATTTAGGTATATTCTAAAACTATAGATTTATCTATACACTTCTACGAACAGCACTGAATCATTAAACCAACCAACAAATCAAACACCCAACCCAAATCGTAACGTATCGTTCGACACCAAAAAAAAGGGACACACCGCAAAAACGACGTTACGAGCTATGCATACTATCACTGTTAGGCGGCTAAGGCCGGTTAAGTTCAATTAGTCCACACACAGCACCGATCATTGTATCAGGTGGACTGAAGTGGGGCTAAAGTCGGTAGTTTCCAGTGTCAAGATAAGCCCGGGGAGGATTTATGGGTGGCGCTGCGTGAGACAACCGTTGTTGAGAGTCCACTCCAAAAAGCAATCCGTCTCTATCGCCGTCCTCTGCACTGAACGAAACAAGGGGAAAGGCGTACGCGGGGAAAGTACTAATTATGGGATATTTCTTAACATGATCTGTTGGGTTCAAAGGTTGTTGAAGTTGAATGTTTGTTCGAGGTTGTATTATAGTCCCAGGGGAGTTATCCGATTTGGGACCTGTGGTGGCACGTCACCCCACTGCCAGCCTAAAGATAGTAGTACAATTTCATGAAACAACCGTGCCACACAATTCTTGAAGCAACCGTGCCACACAATTCTTGAAACAACCGTGCCACACAATTCTTGAAACAGCTGTGCCACACAATTCTTGAAACAACCGTGCCACACAATTCTTGAAACAAACCGTGCCACACAATTCTTGAAACAACCGTGCCACACAATTCTTGAAACAACCGTGCCACACAATTCTTGAAGCAACCGTGCCACACAATTCTTGAAACAACCGTGCCACACAATTCTTGAAGCAGCTGTGCCACACAATTCTTGAAACAACCGTGCCACACAATTCTTGAAACAAC
>CM054166.1:11653329-11663329 GCA_028751875.1 Rapana venosa
CCATGACTGAAAGGGTATTCAATTCAGTTTAATTCAACTCAATTCATTTCAATTCAATTCAGGCTGAACTTTATATATTATTCACGTAACTATGATTTGAATGATAACAAGACGATAAACAAGAGGCCTCTCGTGCAGCAAACATTTAGCACACGAGAAAGAACCCATAGCAACAACATAAGTTGTCTTGAGTAAAACTGTGTGAAAGATCCAGTCCCATAGCCTGCAACTGTACATACTGAGAGAGAGAGAGAGAGAGAGAGAGAGAGAGAGAGAGAGAGAGAGAGAGAGAGAGAGAGAGAGAGAGAGAGAGAGAGAGAGATCATGCTATCCTTAGTTTCCTTGGGAAAGCAGCCAGTATCTTATGTACTGACATTGGCCAGGGCTGAAAAAATGCTATACACCCTTCTGATGAGATTATAAACCGAGGTCCCGTGTGCGATTGCGAACGCACCCAGAATATCTTGCGCACACGTTAAAAACCCGCTCCGCCTTTCGAAAGAGTATGCCAGTTTGTGCTGGTAGGAACTGATGACAAAAATTTACAGAATCGCATGCACACAGTGACTGGATGTAAAATGAAAAGGCACATGAGTGCTTACTTCATCGTCCTCGAAATAAAAGAATAAATAGATTAGAAACTTTTCCTATACAAAAAACAAAACAAAACAACGTAATGCAATACAATACCAGACAATGCATTGCAATACAACGCAGAACAAAACAATAAGTATTATTTAATGAAACAAAGTCTGCGATAAAAAAACAACCAACAATGTTAGACGATAGAATAGAATACAATATACTGTAATGTAATAAAATAAATACAACGAAAGGTTAATCAATATTACGTAAGACAGCACAATAAAACACACAGCATTAAAACATAACATCTGGCTCAAGCACAACAAGCTTTGTCAGTTCTTGATACAAGTGTCAGGACCTACATTAAAATGGTGTTACGCCTTAAAACATTACGCTGAGATCGTCTTCAGCCATGACAAGCTCTTAGCATAACATCCCATACTCTTTTTTTCAAGAAGAAAAAATCTTCTAAAGTCGAAATATGTCCGCTTACAAGGCAAGGTACGTACTTGAAAACAGCCACACAAACAACAAACTTCTCAGCCAGAGTGTACTTACAGTCTCACAACGATTCCTAGGTAGGAGTGGGACAGAGTGCATGTTCTGTATAACCCCCATGGTCTTAAACGTACAACAACAAAAATAATAACAACACAACAGACTACATCTAAACTTGACTCATCCTTCCAATTGATAAGTAAAAAAAAAAAATAAAAAAAGATTGGCCAGTGCAGTCATACAAAAAAATGTTGTACCCTTTCATTCAACAGGATATAGTATGTAATGTCGCAGCCCACGGTTTGCGTGGTGATTTTTTTTCTTTTGGGGGGGAACAAAACACCACCATAGAAATCAGCATAAAGCTTCACTGTTACCCCTTCTGAGTTAATCTGTCTGCGTTATGAATGCTTGCAATCTATGACGATATTTGAAAGGGTGAGTTTTGAGGGGTGTGTGTGTGTGTGTGTGTGTGTGTGTGTGTGTGTGTGAACGCAAGGGCGTGCATGAAAAAGAGATCTTTTGCAGAGTGAATATGTCAAAACAACTGTAAGAAACTTAAGCGAAAAGAAAAGCACAGAAGCATTACATAAACAAGAAATAATTTCAAAGTTCAGAAAAAAGAAAGAAAAGATGGAAAGAAGGAGAGACAGAACGAAAGTGCGCGCGTGCGTGCGCGCGTGTGCGTGTGTGTGTGTGTGTGAGAGAGAGAGAGAGAGAGAGAGAGAGAGAGAGAGAGAGAGAGAGAGAGAGAGAGAGAGAGAGAGAGAGAGAGGAGTCTTTTGAAATTACTATACAGTTAGATTAAAAACTGAAAGGAGAGTTTGAAAAAAAGCAACAGAACAAAACAGCAGCAACGCCCCCCCCCCCTCCTCCCCCCCAAACACCCCCCCCCCTCCCCCAACAGAAACACAACAAAAACAAAAAAGCAAACAAAACCAGCCAGCAAAACAAACAAACGAATGACTGCTTGCCTCATTAAGTAGTTGACATGTTCACTGCTTGCAAAATATTGTATAAAGACGATACTTCACCTCTGCGTAACATTTTAAATCAATGCACGAATAAAACTGCAGGTGCATTTAGCTTTGGGCATACATTCTGGTTTTCTACAGATCTATAGATCTACAAATGGAAAGGATAATCAGACGTTATGAAGTCTGCACATGTATGCATAAGTTGGCCTGAAGAATTGTAGACAATCAGCAAGTGTCCCAAGATTCCAACTAGTGACTTGATGACAGGTTTGGAACTGCACACTTTAGACTAATCACTGAAACAATGTTACTGTATGCATGTCTGAATATATCAGTAAAAAGTCATTAAAACTAGTGATTGCATAGATTAACACTAAAACAAATACACGATATGATTCAGTTTTGAAGCTTTTTTTGTGCAATTTAATTCCATTGTTCAGTCTACACAAAGTAGTCTACATTAACGATTAGGTGAAGAAGAAAAAGTAACAGAATGAAGCCCGCGCACACACACACACACACATTTGCCAACATGTAAACTTTCTTTTACCTGTTTTTCGATTCCAGCATCCGCCTTTGGCCTTATAGAATACAGGATGACTCCCTCTTTACATTCAGATAGTTCAGCCACTCTCGCTACATAGAAGTTCTTGATGATATCAGGGAAGATGTTATTTTAAGACGAACACATGTAGATCTAACCCGGAGCCAGGATATCACTACGCGAATGTCACTTTTATAGTTTCCCACTTTAGGTCACCAGGTCACATCTCACTTTTTTTTTCAATATTACGATTTGCAAAATAATTTATTGCAAAACCGACCCAACACAGTGCAATAACTATTAGGCCTATGCACACAAAAGTTACACACGTATACACTGCAACTGTCGTCTGCCACAATCTAAGCAGGCGATCGGCGCTTCCATTTTCGTGTTTTCCCAAGACAGAAGAGCGCTTTGCAGACGAGCAACTGCTACTGGAAGGAGTGAATCATTTACGAAGGTTAAAGAACATATAATTATAAAAATAATTATATAATGTTGTTGTGTGTGTGTATGTGTACACAGAGAGAGAGAGAGAGAGAGAGAGAGAGAGAGAGAGAGAGAGAGAGAGGAGAGAGAGAGAGAGAGAGAGAGAGAGAATGAGAGAGACATACGCACACATACACACACTATAATTATTCAAACACCTCCCAGCATAGGTAGCCACACTTCAACTTCAGAGATACCGCTGGGTGGCGCTGCTCTTGTGGCGACGCGCTCTCCCCGGGGAGAGCAGCCCAAATCTCACGCAGAGAAATCTCGTGACTTAAAGTGGTATAAATGGGAAAAAAAGAGAATTCTTCCTTTCCTTACAAGGAAAGAGCAGGTTGTTGTACTTAAAGACCTTATCATAGCAGACATACAATCTCACCATGATGATTTTGAACAGAAAACGTTTTAATGTCAGCCTGGGCACTTGGCTTATTATATCAATAACTGACAACAGTTTTGGGTCTGGGCTATATTGTATTCAGGACGGGATACCTTCGTGGTCAGGGCGCTCGCTTTCCCCAACCTAAGATTAAGATTAGTCCTTCGGATGAGACTATAAACCGAGGCCCCGTGTGCGAACGCATGCAGAACATCTTGCGCACACGTTAAATCCTGTTCCGCTTTTCGAAAGAGTAGGTCATTGTGTGCCGGTAGGAACAGATGACAAAATTTACAAAACCGCATTCATACGAGGACTAGATGTAAAAAAGCACATGAGTGCTTATTCCATTATCCTCGATATTAAAAAAAAAAAAGTCATCTGAGCGCTTTGATTTGTTGCTTTACAAGATTCAGCGCTATATAAATTCCATACATTATTATTATTATTATTATTATTCAGCATTGAGCGTGGTTTACCAAGTAGACGGGTGACCGTTTGCGCTCCTCGGCTTCAGTACAGTCCCCCCCCCCCCCCCAACCCCACCACCTCCAGTTCACCCAGCTGTAAATGAGTACCTGCCCTCTTTAGGGTCAGGTGAAGGTAAAGCAGCGAGGGAGAGGAAATGAGCGCCGCCCTCAATATGCTGGTCCCCTGGAGAAGCTGAGGTCTCTGACTACCTCGCTTCCCTACGACCGCATAGGTTATGGGAACACCGTTTGCCTTTACTGTTGTTACCTATATTGTAGCAAGGTATAGAGAGTTTTTGGCAACTACACAAACACGGGTGATAGGGTGTAGAGGAGAGAAGTGAGAGAGAGATAGGGAGTTTGGCCACGGCTGTCCGAAACAAGATTGATTGGGGTCAATTATGGACTTCACCTACCTAGTAGTACAGAACGCGACTTGGAACAAATCGGAGAGAGAGAGAGAGAGAGAGAGAGAGAGAGAGAGAGAGAGAGAGAGAGAGAGAGAGGAGAGAGAGAAAGAGAGAGAGAGAGAGAGAGAGAGAGAGAGAGAGGAGGAGAGAGAGAGGGAGAGTGAGAGAGAGAGTGTGAGTGTGTGGTGTGTGTGTGTGTGTGTGTGTGTGTGTGTGTGTGTGTGTGTGTGTGTGTGTGTGGAGAGAGAGAGTAGAGTGGTGAGTAGTGTTGTGTGTGTGTGTGTGTGTGGTGTTTGGGGGGTATAAATGGTGATGAGTGAGTGAGTGTGCGTGCGTGCGTGTGTGTGTGTGTGTGTGTGTGTGTGTGTGTGTGTGTGTTTGGGGTTTAAGTGGTGGTGATTGTGTGTGTGTGTGTTTGCGCGCGGGCGTGTGTGTGTGTGTGTGGTGTGGTGTGTGTGTGTGTGTATGGTGTGTGTGTGTGTATGTGTGTACCTGCCTGCTTGCGTTTCTTTCGCACATGTGAGCATCCATTATATATGTGCACATAAGTATGTGCGGTACTATGCATGAGCATGCATGTATGTGTGCACAAGAGCATATTCTTGTATATTTTCCTATTTTCGTGCACGCTGACACGCATGACAGGTAATGAACGCGCACAGTGCTAATGCTAATGGATATGGACATCAACACCTTATTCACACATCTACACTGGGTGTGTGCCCATTTATGCGTAAGTTGATGCAAGCATTCAATATACACGAGATCGCTTTCACATACACACACAAACACACCCACCGGGGAAAAGAAAAGTCTTTTGATAGTCAGAGGCAAATGAACCTCGTTGTTTGTTTAGTTTTTTTTCCTTTTCTCTCTCTCTCCCTTAAATCCCGAAGGAATCATTCAGGCATTTTTTTCTCCTTTTTCTCCCTTTCTCCCTTAACTCTAAGAAGTCATTCGGGCTTTTTCCTCTTCTCTCGTTCTTCTTTAACTCTCTAAAAAGTCATTCGGGCATTTTCCCTTTCCTCCTTACTTCTTTAACTCTCTAAAAAGTAATTCGGGCATTTTTCCTCTTCTCGCTTTCTTCCTTAACTCTCCAAAAAGTCAGTCGGGCATTTTCCCTTTCCCTTTACTTCCTTAACTCTCCAAAAAGTAACTCGGGCATTTTTCCTCTTATCTCTTTCTTCTATAACTCTCCACAAAGTAACTCGGGCATTTTTCCCTTTCTCTCTCTTTCTTCCTTAACTCTCCACAAAGTAACTCAGGCATTTTTCCTTTTCTCTTTTTTTTCTTTAACTCTCCACAAAGTAACTCGGGCATTTTTCCTCTTCTCTCTTTCTTCTTTAACTCTCCAAAAAGTAGCTCGGGCATTTTTCCTGTTCTATCTCTTTTTTCCTCAACTCTCTAAAGAAGTCATTCGGGCTTTTCTTTTTTCCTATTTCTGTTCTCTCTTACTCCCATAGCTCCCGAAGGAGTCATTCGGGCATTTTTTTTCCTTTTCTCTCTTCCTTAACTCCTGAAGGAGCCATTCGAGCAACCCCGCACCGGAATTCTTCAGGTCGCGTGTCTTGGACTAGCCGAACCTGGTGGAATCCACCCGATCCCTCTCCAGGTCCAGTCATGCTGGTTTGTTTGTAGCCCCGCTAACCACAGAGCTAGGCCATAGCAGGGCTGTCATCTAACAATTAAACTATCCTGGTCCCCGTACAAAACTATATATATCTACAAAAATGCCAACCCGTTTAAATCCGCTGTTCCTTAGTTTGTTATATACCGCTAAAACGGGTTTTTTTTAAATGAATTTTCTTTTCCTTGGAAAAAAAAAGATTTTCCCTATAAGGGGAAACGAACTATACGGGTCACAGTGTATATTCAAGGTGCATGCCTCTGGGTTTTTTTCTTATGTATTCATTGTCACGCAGAGAGCGAGTGTAGGACAAATATTATGACCATTTATCTTTGGGAGAAGGCTAATTAAAACCCACCCGCCCCCGTGTTTTTCTTTCTTTTGCTCTTTCTTTCTTTCTTTCCCTTTCTTTATCTTTTTCTTTTAGTGTCTGTGTAGGAGGACAAATATTACGACCATTTGTTTTTCGAGAGAGGAATTATTAGATTCCAAGCCACACAGACACACATACACCCTCGCACCCTTCTGGTACGTTTGTATCTCTTTTTTTCTTTCTTTTCTTTCCTTCTATCTTTCTTTCTTTCTCTCTTTATTTCTTTCTTTCTTTCCTTCCTTGTTTTGTGTTCTCTGTTTCTTTCTTTCTTTCTTTCTTTCTATCTTTCTGTCTGTCTGTCGAAAGAGTAGGCCATTGTGCGCCGGTGGGAACGGATGACAGAATTGACAAAACTGCATACAAACGGGGACAGGATGTAAAAAAACCACATGAGTGCTTACTCCATTATCCCCGAAATAAAAGAATGAATAAATAAATAAAATAAATATGACTTTCTTTCTTTCTGTGTTTTTGTCTGTCTGTGTGTCTGTCTGTGTGTCTTTCTTTCTGTCTTTCTTTCTCTCTGTCTGTCTGTCTGTCTGTCTGTTTGTCTGTCTGTCTGTCAATCTTTCTTTCTTTCTTTCTGTCTTCCTTTCCCTTCCTTCCTTTCTTTATCATTTTCTTTTAGTGGTGAAGTCGGGGGACAAATATTATGACCATTTGTTTTTCGAGAGAGGAATTATTAGATTCCAACACACACACACACACACACACACACACACACACACACACACCACACACCACACCACACTCGCACCCTTCTTTTATGTTTGTATCTCTTTCTTTTTTTCTTTTCTTACTTTCTTGCTTGGTTTGTTTGTTTTTTTTTTGTTTGTTTGTTTCTTTCTTCCCCCCCCCCCTTACTTCGCGCTCTCGTTTCTTTCTTTCTTTCTGTCTCTCTGTCTTTCTTTCTGTTCCTTTTCTTTTCTTTCTTTCTGTCTGTCTGTCTGTCTGTATGTCTGTCTTTCTCGCATGCACGCATACACTAGCGCACGCACACATGCATGCGCGTGCGCGCGCGCACACACACACAAAGAGAGAATTAGAGACAGACACAGACCAGAACAATGAAGAGTAAGAGAGAGAGAGAGAGAGAGAGAGAGAGAGACACAGAGAGACAGAGACAGAGACAGAGAGACACAGAGAGAGGCAATCATTCTTCAAAGTAAAAGAGAGAAACAAACAAAAGCAACAACAACACTACCACCACCACCACTACCATCAGCAACAACAACAGCATAAACAATAAGGGCAACACCAAAAGACCCCCCCCCCCCCCCCCCCCCCCCGCCCCCGAATTACAAACAAACAAAATCGTGTGCCTGTATTCACAGCCACTTGTAAAAGAAACAAAAAACAAAGAACCCCCCACACAACCCCCCACACCCCGAAAAAAAAAAGAAAAATCCAACAGACAAACCTACTTTCATTCCTACTTTCTGTCCCTCCCCTTTCATATCCACCACCCCTCCGCCCATCCCCCCCCTCACCCCTATTTTTTTTTGGTATCCTCCTTCTTTCTATCATGCTCACCCTCTCTTCCCTCCACCCACCCACCAATCCCCTTTGACTTCTTCCAATCCAATGAAAGTTGCATATCGTCTGATTTCCCCTGAAAGTCAATACAGTAGTACTGCTGACTCTGACACGCACATGCCTGCGCGCGCGTGTGCGCGCACATGCACATAGACACACATCCACACACACATTCTCTCTGTCTCTATCTCTGTCTCTGTCTCTGTCTCTCTCTCTCTCTCTCTCTCTCTCTCTCTCTCTCTCTCTCTCTGTTTGTCTTTTTGTGTCTTTCCTCTCCTGTCTGTTTCTGTGTATCTGTCTGCCTGTCTGTCTGTCAGTCTCCCTGTCTATCTGTCTGCCTGTCTGTCTGTATGTATGTCTCTCTCTCTCTCTCTCTCTCTCTCTCTCTCTCTCTCTCTCTCTCTCTCTCTCTCTCGCTCTGAATTGCTCTGTCTGTCTGCCTGCCCGCCCTGCCTATTCTGTCTCTCTGTCCGTCTGTCTCTGCCTGCCTGCCTGTCTGTCTGTCTGTCTCTCTCTCTCTCTCTCTCTCTCTCTCTCTCTCTCTCTCTCTCTCCTCTCTCTCTCTCTCTCTCTCTCTCTCTCTCTGCCCTATTTCTTTTCTCCCCCTCATCAGGTATTCACCACTTGTTTTACCTTCCAGTCAACTTGTCTGTTATTTCAAACAGGTTTCTACCCCTTGGGATGCATTTGGGGTGGGGGGGAAGGGGGGGACTGCTAGTATAAACAACATCCCCACCTTCTGTAAATTCTTGGCTTGGAATTCCCTCTTTTCTGTCCCATCCCTTTGTTTCTGCCTTGTTCCTTTTCGTCCTGTCATCGCCTTCTGGTGTGTTTTCTGCCTTTTTGGTCCATTCTCCTGCCTTTTGTCCAGAAAGTCTTAGAAGTATAGCTATTCTCTCCCATGCCAATGTCGGATGCGCTGGGCATTAACTTGACAGGCGCTTAACGGCAGCGAAGCGTATTTTCGCTCATATGACAGACAACAATAGTTGCTGTCAGAGCGTTCAAAGCAGAAGAAACAGGTTTCTCTAATACAATGATTTTGAAACTATTTCTTCTTTTGATCTAGCCTTAATTTGGTGAAAATGTAAATTCTGGGATAGGACAAAATATACATTGTAAAATATCACTTGCAGTAAAAGTTTAGTTTTACTTTCTCTAAATTTTGCTATTAAAAAAATATAACAGATGATTTCCCACCTTATTTGGGTGTGCTCATTTTAAAGCAGAACGGCTAGCAATTTAATTTAAAGACGGTCTGGTTGATTTTGTTGTTATTGCTGGAGTGTTGGGCGTTTTTCAACGTAACATCGTGTGGATCACCCAGAATCTATCTCACTCGTCGTTCTTGAGAAATCATTGTGAAGATCATAAGTACACACTGGAAGATATCAGGGCGTGAAAGCTGTTATCCAATACCTTGCTAAATAGGCAGCCATATTCCAACTTCATAGAGGCTTTTTTCTCCTCCCTTCATTAATTAAAGAGTTGAGTGTATTTCGATTTTCTAAGAGCGTGTCATGGATGAAGACGATATCACCAAAACAGTTGAAAGCATAATAACATTTTCAGTATAGGCCTTTACACTTTGTTGAGATCAGTAAACTGAGATAGCCTTAAACCTAGGCCATCCCATGCATTTTTAAATGTATCAAATATCCCCTTAGTCGGAATTCAGCCACCTCATTTGTGAGGGGGAAAATAGTCGCATACACAAAGATCTCATCAATGGTTAAACCTCAGAGCTGTATTCGAGAAACGAAACAACAAAAAACCCTCGTATCAAGCAGCACTTTTCCATCTAACATGACCAGTTCCAACCATACACAAATCTCACACGGTTCCTCCTCCCAACCGTAGGTTTGAAAAGGCTCGGGTGTCAGCGAGTTTCACGTTTTGGAAGTTGTAGTGTGGTTTTGTGAGTGGAGGTGGGCTGAGCAAGAGTAAAAGAAAGTGCAAGTGTAGCGGCACTTTAAAAATCTGATCCTAATCCTTAGAAGGGATTAACGGCATGTGTCACGTCATGGCATAGCTAAATCGTATCAAGCGTGATCCAGTTGTTAACCCTTTTTGTTCAATGGGGATTACTGCCGGGTACTGCTTTGTTCA
>CM054166.1:11678329-11720829 GCA_028751875.1 Rapana venosa
TTCTGCTGTGTCGCAATGACCCGAAAGAAAAGCAATGGGATGTATTCGCATTGCTGATTTTTCATAATCATACACTCAGCGCGTGAACGAAATTGATCAACACCTGCATAGATATTATTATTATGTATATAAAAAATTCAACAAAAATTTTCATTAGCATAATTATTTTCCTTCTCTGTTCATGTTTTTTTGTTTTGCTGGCAGCGGCGGTAGGCCACCAAAAAATGTCTATTTTGTTATTCTCAGGGCTGCAATGGACTCTTCTGAATTATGGAAAGTGTCTTTCTGTCAAGGTACCACAGAGGATGAGTGAGGTTTCAGTCACTGCCGGGACCTCTGAAGAGTGCTCAACCAGGAGCCGAATCTTGACTCAGGTCTTTAGTCTTAAGGCATGGTCCTTACTCAATAGGTCCTCAAATGCTGTCTCTAAAGATTTACATCTTGTAGTGGGTTTTGTTTTTATTTCGAATCTCCCTCAAATATTGTCTTTGAGGATATTGATCGTGTAGTGCTTTTTTTGTGTGTGTGTGTGTGGTTTTTTGTTTTTCGCTTTTTAATTTTCGTTTTGGGTTGAATCTTCGACAAACTATCATTTTTTACGATGCGAATGAAGTTGTAACTGATTACCTGCATTTGTTTCCTTACATCCGCTATATATTTTTCTCCACTATGTATGTGATTGTACACACACTGTACATCTAAGTTATAAAGTCTATTAAAGTGGGACGCACACACACATATACGAATCATAAAAAGCAGGAAAACGATCTCTAAGCCCCTCGTGCGGCTTTCCAGCAAGTCTGTATGAGCACAGTTGTTTATATTATGTCTAATATATCAACATGGTTGTGTTAGCATTCATTCACACGGACAGCTCTGAATAATGGATACACTGTTAATTGCTCGTTAGGGTTGTACGGCATGTTAGCTTCCGAAAGAGACACAGTAACAGATGTCGCGAACGATATCTTGTTTGTGGACTTTAAACACCTCCCCCCCCCCCCCTTAACCTCCCCCCCCCCCCCTTATATTTTTAGTTTCGAAAATACGCATATATATTTTATTGAACAACAACCTTGGTTTGCTAATGAATAGTGGAAAATTAAGTTGTATGATATAATTTAGACAAGAGTGTGGGTAGGGGGAAATTTAAATGTTTGAAAATATAAATATTTATCATTGTTGTTGTTGAGTATGTATGTATGGTTTGTGGTGTGTGTGTGTGTGTGTGTGTGTGTGTGTGTGTTGTGTGTGTGTGTGTGTGTGTGTGTGTGTGTGTGTGCCGAATTATGAGGTTAGATATAGGGGCTGTGTGTGTGTGTGTGTGTGTTTATTTTTTAATGTATTTTTTCTATTCTTTTATTTCGAGGATAATGGAATAAGCACTCATGTGGGTGTTTTTTTTTTACATCCAGTCCCCGTGTGTATGCGGTTTTGTACATTTTGTCATCCTTTCCCACCGGCACATAATGGTCGACTCTTCCGAAAAGCGGAACAGGTTCGCGTGCTTTTGTGTGTGTGTTTGTATATCTGTGTGTGTGTGTGTGTTTGGGAGGGGGGGGGGGGGGGGTATGTGCGTGTGTGTTAGAATTGGTAGAAGTCGTGTTCAATTCAAAGTATTTCCATTTCAGATTATACTTAATGATATAAAAAAAAAGATCAAGTGTGTGTGTGTGTTCTTTAAAAAAATGTATTTCGAGGATAATGGAATAAGCACTCGTGTGCTTTTCTTCATCCAATCCCCGTGTGTGTGCAGTTTTGTAAATGTTGACATCCGTGTAAGTGTGTGTGTGTGTGTGTGTGTGTGTGTGTGTGTGTGTGTGTGTGTGTGTGTGTGTGTGTGTGTGTGTGTGTGTGGTGCAAGACAAACGCACAATTGCGTATTTATGATTGTGTGTGTTAGAGACACAGGTAGATTCACACACGCACACACACACCTACGTGCTCCGTTCTTCACCAACACAACACACAAACACACACACACACACACACACACACACACACACACACACACACACACACACACACACACACACAACACACACACACACACACACAACACACACAACACACACACAACACACACACAAACACACACACACACACACACACCACACACACACACACCACACACAACCCACACACACAACACACACACACACACACACACAACACACACACCACACACACACACAACACACAACACACCACACACACACCACCACACACACACACCACACCTACGTCCCCTCCTCACAACACAACACCACACACACACACACACACACACACACACACACACACACACACACACACACACACATACTACCCCCCCCCTCCCCCCTCTACCCCTACCTACAACACACAACACACACAACACACACACACACACACACCCCCACACACACACACACACACACCAGCAGACTAGAGCACACATCAAGGACAAAAGACATTCACTTTTAATTCCTCTCTTTTCTCTCAACAAAACACACTCCCCTTAACCATCAAACACTAATCACACGAAAACACCACCACAACTCCAAATTCAAACCCGCGCGGGGGAGATAGAGAGACAGCTCAAGGGACTCTAAAAGTTTTTGTTGACAGTTCAAGCTGTTTCAAAATTGCCATAACGTTATTACTAACAAAGAAATCTCCCGCTGTTGAATCCATTCAAAACATTCCTAATCATCAGCGAAAACCTTCATCCCAAAATTGCGTCTCGGCAATATTTTGTTCATGGAATTCCCGCGTGGGGATATCGGGGGTGAACCTGTCAGTATAAAAAATAGCATTCCCACCTATCGAGACATTCTGTGCTAGGAATTCCCTCTTTTCTATCCCTCTCTTTGTTTTCTGCCTTGTTCCGTTTTTTCCTGTCGCCTCCTTCTTGTCTATTTTCTGCCGTCTTGGTCCATTCTACTGCACTGTTTTTTTCTCTCTCTCCAAAAATCTTAGAATATAGCAATTATCTTTATCCCTCACGCTGAAGTCGGATGACTTGTCAGGAGCTTAATTAACGGCAGCGCGACGCATTTGTGTTCAAATGACAGGCAGCAATAGTTGCTGTATGAGCGTTTGATGATGATGATGATGGTGATGATGACGACGATGATGATGATGATGAAGATGATGACGATGATGATGATGAAGAAGAAGAAGAAGAAGATGATGATGATGATGATGATGATGATGATGATGATGAAGAAGTAGGAGGAGGAGCAGGAGGAGGAGCAGGAGGAGGAGCAGGAGGAGGAGATTCATGGAAAGATCCAACAAGACTTTAGTATTACTCTAATATACAAACGTTAGTTTGCTTTCGTTGTTTCTTTGTTTTGTTTTTATATTTTATTTTGTCCCAGGCCAAAACGTGTTAGTTATTGCTGTAAGCTTAACGCCAAGGCCGACATTAACATGCTGTTATATTTGGACAATGTGTGTGTGTGTGTGTGTGTGTGTGTGTGTGTGTGTGTGTGTGTGTGTCGTGTGTGTGTCGTGTGTGTGTGTGTGTGTGTGTGTGTGTGTGTGTGTGTGTTTATACACACACCACACACACACCACACACACACACACCACACACAATGGAGAAGTGGAATAACTAGCATATTTATGTGTTTCCAAATATATGGGCTCTTGCCATCTTCGGGAGTTTGTTTTGTTTTGTTTTGTTTAATGTGTATTCACTACTTGGTGATTTAGACACACCTGCTGTCACACCACAACACATGTACACACCTCCACTCTCTCGCTCTCGCTCTCTCTTTCTCTCTCTCGCTCTCTCTCTCACTCTCTCTTTCTCGCTCTCTCACTCTATATATATCTGCATACATACATACATATGCACACATACATATGCATACCTACACACATACATACATACATGAATACATACATAATACATACAGATATATATCCCACAATTAATTACAGTAAATGTACTGATATTATGAATTGTTGGGATTCATATAAAACTTCACGAACAGTTGAATACTTTTTTTTATAATAATCTCTAGATCTCTCCTTTTATAGCTACTTGTCAAGAAGAATTGGGCAATGAAACAATAAATGGCGGATTGACAGGGGTCTAGAACGAAAGCAAGTTACATCACTACAATATTTAGTATTCCAGGCACTTAGCCTCATTTTATGTATTAAAATGTCTATTTTTCTTGAGCAAGAAATATTTTCAAAGTGCATTTTCATCATTTTAGAATGCCTACAATTTATCATTTGAGAATTTATTTCATATGACGACATTGCAAGATTGGAATCAAAGGCTTCAGTACTGCATTCAGAGGCACCTTACTTTGTCAAAGAATCAACCAGCTCATTCCAGTAAATTCCGCAATGAGAAGGGATCCAGCAAAAAGTTATTTCCGATGCCTCTGCTTACGATACAATATATCAGGAAATTAATCTCAAATACAATATCATTCCTTATTAATTTTTCCCTGCCATGTCTTCAGTGCCATTACCGGGTAATGCTGCCCTTGAGTCATCGCTAAATTTCCTAGGAAGTGTTTTTTTTTTTAAAGGAAAAAGAAAAAAGACCTGAATGGCGTAATGTATTGACGTCAATCTCTATTATTCGTCGTTATGAAAACTTTGTTCCAGTTTTTCAATGGGACATGAACAAAAAACGTCGTACAGAGAGAGAGAGAGAGAGAGAGAGAGAGAGAGAGAGAGATGTTCTTTATATAAACAAAGAAAAGACCTCAGGTGGGACATATCTAGTTGTGGTGTCTCTGTCTCTCCCTCCGTATCTGTCTCTCTCTGTGTCACCTCTCTGTCTCTTTCTCTGTGTAAGTAAGTAAGTCTTCAATTTTAACGTCTTTCCACTTAAAGTGATACCAGACAACCCTAAAATAGGAGACTGAATATGAGAGAGAGAGAGAGAGAGAGAGAGGGGGGGGGGGGGGAGATCTACTTTGTGTGAGTGCATGTGCGTGTGTGTGTGTCCCTGCATGCATGCGTGTGCATGCTCATGTGTGTACTGAATAGTAATAACCAACACTTAAAAACAGTGATCTTAACATGAACAGATCAAGAACAGAAATTAAAAAAAAAAAAATTGAAAGTAAAAAAGAACTACAACAAATGCCCTATAGGACTTAACAATAAACCTTTGGCAATGTCAATTTTGTGTGTGTGTGTGTGTGCGTGTGTGTGTGTGTGTGTGTGTGTGCGTGCGTGCGTGTGTGTGTGTGTTTGTGTGTGTCTCTGTCTCTCTCTCCCTCTGTGTCTCTATCTCTGTGTCTCGGTCTCTCTATTATGTGTGTGTGTACACACACACACACACACACACACACACGCACGCACACACACACACACACACACACACGCACGCACACGCGCGCGCACACGCACACACTTACACACACACACACACACACTGGGAAAGTAAAACAACAAGCATGTATTATGTTCCCCAAAATTGTGGCTTTCGCCTTCCTTAGACAGGGGGAGGCAAGGGCTGTTTATTTATAATGACGTGATTTACTGACGTCAATCTCAATCATACGTCACTGTGAACTTTGTTACAGTATCTTAGTTGGAGATTAAGACTGAAAGTCATTTACTGACGTCAATCCCAATCACACGTCACTGGAACTTTGTTAAAGTATCTTAGCTGGAGATTAACACTGAAAGTCATTTACTGACGTCAATCTCAATCACACGTCACTGTGAACTTTGTTACAGTATCTTAGCTGGAGAGTAACATTGAAAGTCATTTACTGACGCCAATCTCAATCACACGTCACTGTGAACTTTGTTACAGTACTTAGCTGGAGAGTAACACTGAAAGTCATTTACTGACGTCAATCTCAATCACACGTCACTGTGAACTCTGTTACAGTATCTTAGCTGGGGAGTAACACTGAAAGTCATTTACTGACGTCAATCTCAATCACACGTTACTGTGAACTTTGTTACAGTATCTTAGCTGGAGAGTAACACTGGAAGTCATTTACTGACGTCAATCCCAATCACACGTCACTGTGAACTTTGTTACAGTATCTTAGCTGGAGAGTAACATTGAAAGTCATTTACTGACGTCAGTCTCAATCACACATCACTGTGAACTTTGTTGCAGTATCTTAGCTGGAGAGTAACACTGAAAGCGATTTACTGACGTCAATCTCAATCACACGTCACTGTAAACTTTGTTACAGTACCTTAGCAGGAGAGTAACACTGAAAGCCATTTACTGACGTCAATCTCAATCACACGTCACTGTGAACTTTGTTACAGTATCTTAGCTGGAGAGTAACACTGAAAGTCATTTACTGACGTCAATCTTAATCACACGTCACTGTGAACTTTGTTACAGTACCTTAGCTGGAGAGTAACACTGAAAGTCATTTACTGACGTCAATCTCAATCACACGTCACTGTGAACTTTGTTACAGTATCTAAGTGGGAGAGTAACACTGAAAGTCATTTACTGACGTCAATCTCAATCACACGTCACTGTGAACTTTGTTACAGTATCTTAGTGGGAGATTAACTCTAAAAGTCCTACTAAGACACTGAGAGAGAGAGAGAGAGAGAGAGAGAGAGAGAGAGAGAGAGAGAGAGAGAGAGAGAGAGAGAGAGAACTCTGACACTCTGAAAATTGTTTTAATGTATTTAATATACATTGGCCTTAGGTCGCAATACATTCCAAGGGGCAAAAAATGGAAGGATGTGGACAGTAAAACATAACATCTGGCAAGCTTTGATAGCACTATATTTATACTATCATGCGTTGGCATGTACCCAAAACTGAACACTCCCGAATATTCCTATTCTAAAATCATGTGTAAAATCAAGAGCTGACTTAGACCAACAATTCAAACGAGACTCTTTATTCAAAAATAAATAAACAAAATAACGGACCTGGCGTGGGACAATTACGGACATAATTATGGGTGCGTAGTGCCTGGTCTTCTCCTGTGCCTGTAATTTTGTAGGTGGTCAATCCGCTGGCCTCAGCCGACACGTTCCGACTTCAGAGCAGCTCGTTTCATTGTAAGGATGCATGCTGGGTATGTTCGTATTTCCGCAACTCACCGAACGCTGGCATGACTCACGGGATCTTTAACGTGCATATTTATCCTCTGCATGCGTATATATACACATAAAGGGAAGTATACTGGAAGGTCTGCACGTAAAGATGACCTGGGAGATCGTAAAAAATCTTCATCCTTTAGTTCACCAGACACCACCGAGATTCGAACCTGTGACTTGGCTATAGCGTCCGACGGCTTTTTATTTTATTATTTTTAAAAAAAATTGTTAGAATATGTTCGTCTCATTTGGGTATTCTTGATGTATCATGTTAGTTATACAGGTTGAGCTTTTATAACATAGGCACAGGTGCGTCAAATAGTATTAAATGGTGCTTGGCCAAGTCCAATAAAGCGCGCGCGCGCGCGCGGGTGTGTGTGTTCTTTCTTCAGTTTATGTCTCTTCACTCATTGTGATATTAGATGATGCGCGCGCGCGCGCGGTGTGTGTGTGTGTGTGTGTGTTGTGTGTTTGTGTGTGTGTGTGTGTTTGTGTGATGTGTGTGTGTTTGTTGTGCGTGTATGTGTTGTATGTGTGCGTGCGTTTGTGCGTACGTGCGTGTGTGTGTGTGTGTGTGTGTGTGTGTGTGTGTGTGTGTGTGTGTGTGTGTGTGTGTGTATAACAGATTTTTTCAACCTTCTTTGTAGCAGTTTTCATTATGCATCAGACAATAGTACCAGCAACAGCGACAACAACAAAAAACACACAAAAACCAGTCTCTAGATTGACAACAGTTTAATAAGATTATATTGCCATATTTCGACATTCCATCACACATAAAAATTATTTTGGATGCAGTTGTTTTCATTTTAATTTTTTTGTAAATTAAATATCGTGAATATGCATATGTTTTCCTCCCCCCCAAAAAAAACAACAACAAACAAACAACACAACCAACCAAACAAACAAAAACCCCCAACAAATTTATATATCTGGAACATCAACGAAAACTATGAACTATTACTATTGCAACAACAAAAATAAGTGTCGACCATATTGAAATCGCTTCTGCTTTATCCAAAGTATAGCAATATCACTGTTCATTACTGTTATGTTACTATAATGCTCAATTGGATTCACACTTTTGATCATCTTACTTCTTCCTCCTCTCCTCTCTATCCATCTCTTTTCATCTTACCCTCTCTTCTTCTTCCTCGTTCCTCGACACTAGCCACAACTGTGTTGTCTGTCATGTAAGCGAAAATAAGTTCGCTTGCTGTTGACTCCTGACAACATCAGACCAGCGCGTCGATTTCGTAAGTTTATAAAGCAGTCGAAATCAGTCGGTGCTGTATGTGTCTAGACTCCTGTAAGTTACCCTCTCTCGCCCTTGTGGTTTTTTTAGGTATTTGTGTTTGTAATTTGCATATCACTTTAAAAGTCACAGCCGATTTCTCTGCGTGAAATGCGGGCTGATTTCTCCGGGGAGAGCGCGTCACCACAAGTGCAGTGCCACCTATTATTTGGGGCTATTTTGTGTGTGTGTGTCTGCATGTGTATTTGATTCACTATCAGTGGCTTTTAAAAAAAAAAAAGAAATCTTGCCAGCTAGGGCCAACTCTCTTGTTGCCGTGGGTTCTTTTACGTGCGCTAAATGCGGCGTTGCTATTAATAAGGCAACAAGGCTCCTCCCGGGCCATGAGAGCAGCTTGAATGTCACGGAAAGAAATCTGGCCGTGATTTAAAAAGGGGTATACACTTGGTACAGTTCCCCCAGTTCACCCAGCTGTAAATGGGTACCTGCCCTCTTTAGGGTCAGGGAAGGTAAAGCAGTGAGGGAGAGGAGATGGGCGCCTCTGCCCTCAATATGCTGGCCCCTAGAGAAGTGAGGTCTCTGACGCCTCGCTTCCCCTACGACCTTATAGGTTATGGGACTCCTTTACTTTTTTTTTTATACACTTGGTAAACAATGAGTTCGGGCTGCATATAGAGGGGACCTCGGTTTACAGTCTCATTGGAAAGACGGCCACCCACACGACCACCACGACCAGCACTCACGGTCTTAGTGGATAGGGGAAAAAGTCTTCGGCAAAAAACGGGGATCGAACCAGGACCCTATGTACATACACGAGCTTTGTTTTGTGATTCCTTGTCATTAATTTTGTTCTTATCGTTATTGTTGCGTGCTTATCTTCGTTTTTGAAAAAAAAATATATCGAATGATCCGTTTTTGGATGACGCCAGCGCACTCGTCATATCAGACATTCAGAGAAAATGACTTCATAAATATCCAAGCGTTTTCTTCTTCTGTCTACAATGGCTTGGTAAGATTTACATCGGGTTTTTTGTGTAGAAAAAAAGGTTGTTTTTAGGAGAGGATTACTTTATTCGGGTAACTGTAAACTAGTTCTCGTATTTTCAACCGTTTCTTTAAGTCTTGGGAGCAGAGTCTCAAGCTTACAGCAATCTGGACATCACAAAAATGACGCGTTGTATGCCAGGCAACGAAATATTTCAGACGTGTGTTTTTTTGTTTGATTGTTTTTTTGTTGGTTTTTTTTGTATTTGTTTTTGCTGTCTTTTTGTGTGTTTTGTTTTGTGTTGGTTTTTTTGGGGGGTAAGCGTTAAGAGCATGCAATCAAAGGGAAACTACTCACAATGTTAGATCAATCGTTTCTCTTGTCCAGAGTTACTTACCTGTCATTTTTTTTAAAAAGGTAATTATGAAAATAATGAAAGAAAAAAAATCAGCGAAGGAATTTTTTTTCCCCTGAGAATGATGCTGGCACAGAAGATGTTTTTTCTTTCATTGTTGAGTGAACATGGCGATTTTTAACTTCGAAACAGATTCTTGAGACTGGGGAAACTTCACACAGTGAGTGTGTAAAATCCCTGTTCTTCTTTTTGTTTTGTTTTTCTTGTGGATTAGCAGACGGATACTTTGACGCCTTGCCGAGGTAAGTGTGTGTGCGAGTGTCAAAAGTTTCATGGTGTTTTAACCACTCGTGAACTTGATTCAAAACCAAAAAGAAAAAAAATGTTGATAAATAGAGGAAATATAGACATCTGTGAAAAAACAAAACCCCACTTTAAGTATTGTAAAGTACAGAAAAACAAACTTTGTATTGCCGGTAAGCATAAATTATTATTATTATTATTAACGTGTGTTTTTGCTTGTTGGACCCCAGTTTATATTCTCTCTCTCACATTCTCTCTCTCATTCTCTCTCTCTGTGTCTCTCTATCTGTCTATTTCTCTCTCTGTACATGTGTGTGTCTATCACTGTCTCTGTCTCGCTTTGTCTCTATGTCTCTGTCTCTCTCCCCTCCCCCTTCCCTCCCCTTCCTCTCTTTGTCTCTCTGTCTCTCGCTGTCCTCTCTATATCTGTCTGTCTGTCTGTCTGTCTGTCTCTTTCTCTGTCTGTCTCTCTCTCTGTGCATGAGTGTGTCTGTCTGTCTCCCTCCCTGTCTCTCTCCCCCCGTCGGCCCCCCATCCCTTCCATCCCTCCCTCTCACTGTCTCTATCTCTGTCTCTCGCTGTCCCCTCTCTCTATCTCTGTTTTGTTTTTCGAATTCTGTCATCCGTTCCTACCATGACCGTAATCGCCTACTCTTCCGAAAGGTGCAACGGGTTTTAACGTGTGTGCAAGATATTCTGTTAGCGTTGCGGTTTTTTACACGGGACTTCGGATTATATAGTCTCGTCTGAAGAACTTTTTGGCAAGAGTGGAGTTGATACTGATGTTAAACTCCAGAGAGAGAGAAAAAAAAATCCTTGGAACGGGTATCTCAGTGATGTTTCGAACCCGTACCGTCAAGATCAGAAGTTCTACACTCTAACCATTAGGTTATCCAGTCCCCACCCCCCATTCCCACCCCACTTCACTACCCTACCCCTCCTCCCATCCCAAGCCTCATTTTCAAGGTCACGGGGAGTATGCCTCTCTAATGACTTATCTCTGTTGACCCCAGTAGGGAGTGTGGAATGGTCACGCGTGCATATTTTTGAATACATTTGAATTCATCATCTGAGTTTTTGACCTTTCGGAGTAGGTCCGAGGAGTGTGTGTGTGTGTGTGTGTGTGTGTGTGTGTGTGTGTGTGGAGACACCAGCCATATTTTACGATGTTTCTCTTTTTATTTTCATTTTATTTTAAATTTTTAAAAATAAATTTCGAGAATAATGGAATAAGGAATAAAAACTTAGGTGCTTTTTTTGCTTTACACCAGTCCACGCGTGTGTATGCGGTTTTGTCAGTTTTGTCATCCGTTCCCCACCGACACACAATGGCCTACTCTTCCGAAAAGCGGAACAGGTTCGAAAGATGTGGCGGGGGCTCTGAGACACTTTGTTTGTTGTTGTTGTGGTGGTGGTGGTGCGTTCCCAGCTTAACACCCTGAGGGTTCCCTCAGATAGGGGAACAAATACAGTTGCAGACAGGAAAAAGAAAAAAAAAAAGGTGGCGCTGCTCTTGTGGCGACGCGCTCTCCCCGGGGAGAGCAGCCCGAATTTCACGGAGAGAAATCTGCCGTGACTTAAAGTGGTATGAAATGAAATCTGAGTGCTTTGATTTGTTGCTTTACAAGATTCAGCGCTATATAAATTCCATACATTATTATTATTATTATTATTAATATCAGAATATGTGCCCTGTCTCACTCATCCCACCTGGGAAGGAATCACTGTGAGACTGTAAGTACACACTGGATAACAACTTTGCTGTAAATGGTTGGATTTTAAAATATTAAAAAAGAAAAGTACCTCGCCATGTAGGCATCCTCACTCCCGACTTCAGAGGATTTTTTTCCCCTTTCTTCCTATATAAATAATGGAGAGTATATAATTTACGCTGTTAATGAGTGGCTGAAGACAATCTCAACATAATAACTTTAAGGTAATAACAGCATTGCTGATGTAATTGCTAATGTGTCTAGACCCTAGCATTGAAGCTTTCATCAATAATTGACAGAAAGTTTGGCCTGGGTTTTTAGCGGGGGGATGGGGGGGGGGTGTGGGGTGGGGGGGGGGGGTGGGGGGGGGGGGGGTGTTGCGATGGGGGGGTGGGGTTGCAGGGGGGGGGGGGGGGTCGGGGTCTAGGCTATAAGAAAGAAACATTAAGGATAATACAACCATTCAAGAACATGGATGTAGAAGAACAATAATGAATTCTCTTTCTCCCTCCCTCCCTCCTCTCCCCCCCCCCCTCCTCTCTCTCCCTCCCTCCCCCCCCCCCCCCCCCCCCTCCCTCTCTCCCCCTCTCTCCCTCTCCCTCTCTCTCTCTCTCTCTCTCTCTCTCATCTATTTAGCCCATCATATTAATGAATTTGGTGTTCACGGTATTCAGCCTCTCCCAACTGACTGAATTGTTTATTCTCTTATTCGCTGACGATGTGGTATTGTTGTCAACCACTCCCAGAGGATTGCAGACTCAACTGAATTATCTAAAAACTTGTTGTGATAAATTAAAACTTAGAGTTAATAAAGAAAAGACTAAGGTTATGGTTTTCAGAAAAGGTGGACACCTATCAAAAAATGAAAAATGGTTTTATGATGGTGATCTTGTAGAAGTGGTTAACAGTTTACACGTGTCTCGGATTCACGTTTACGACAAGACTAAGTTGTAAACTTGGAACTGCTGCTTTTGTTACTAAAGGTAAAAAGAGCGGTGCATATTTTAAGTACAGTTTATTCAAAGTGGAAAGAAATGACACAAAAAACTTTCTTCAAGATATTTGATGCAAAAGTGCAGTCGATATTGTTATACTCCTCTGAAGTCTGGGGAGCTAATAGACTCGATAACCTTGAAAGAGTACACCTTTTAGCTTGCAAGCGACATCTGGGTGTACCTTTGAAAACGCCACACAAATTAGTGTACGGTGAGCTAGGCACATATCCTCTTTTCATTAACACAACTGTCAGATCTGTGAAGCTATGGCTGCGTTTACTGCAGATGGAAGCAGACAGACTTCCAAAATAATGCTATCAGATGCTTTTGTCTTGGGATAATCGGGGTAAAAAGTGCTGGGTGGCAGATATCAAGGACATGTTATGTAGCACAGGTTTTCAGTTTGTATGTATGAACAAAAGGAACCAGTAACGAACGCAATTTTCTAAGTGAGTTCAAACAGAGATTAGTAGATATATTCATGCAGGAATGGTCATCTACCGTACGTGAAGGGAGTAGATATGATATTATAGAACGTTTAAAGACGTCTTTGGCAAAGAACGATATCTTGCACATATTGATATAGTATGTTTTTGCATGTAAGTATAGGTACGGTGAAAATCCGATGCATAAGCAATGCGCATGTGGTTTTCACGAAGAAAATGAACAACATTTCTTACTTGCTTGTCCATTGCTCATATAGTGATATGAGAGAAAAGTTCCTTAAAGATTTTCTTGATTTACCTCTGTCAAGACTGCTAGATGGAAAGAGCGAAGATATGTCTGTGGCCATGTCGGTACATATGTGTTTGATGCTATTAGAAGAAGACAGGCAGTCCTTGAAAGCTAGGTCGTCTTCAGTTTCAACACCCTCACCACTTCCCCAATGTTTACTGGATGTTCGTCCAGTGATTTTCTTGTGCACGAATTTGTTTTCTTTCTCTTGAAAGAATAGATGATACGAAGTTGTATACCAGAAAGTTCTGAATGTGGACAATCTAAATGCTTGTTTGTGCGACTATAAATGCGTTGCACCTTTGTATTCTGATTAGGAAAATGATTTTTTCAGCTGTCATAATTATATTAATGGACGACGCCACCCCACCCTCCCTCAATGTGTATGTATGCCTATGGCCAAAACACATTAAACATTTGAGTCTCTCTCTCTCTCTCTCTCTCTCTCTCTCTCTCTCTCTCTCTCTCTCTCTCTCTCTCTCTCTCTCTCTCTCTCTCTCTCTCTCTCTCTCTCTCTCCTCTCTCTCTCTGGTGGTGGTGGTGGTCGGGGAGGAGGGGAGGACGGGATATCCTAGTGGTTAGAACATTGCGCTCGCAATCTGACGACCCGGGTTCGATTCCCGTTCAAGGGGATGTTTTCCTCTGGAGTTAACATCAGTGCAGACTCCACTCTCCCCAAAAGTCCTTCGGATGAGACTATAAACCGATGCCCCGTGTGCGAACGCACGCAGAATATCTTGCGCACACGTTAAATCCTGTTCCGCTTTTCGTAAGAGTAGGCCGTTGTGTGCCAGTGGGAACAGATGACAGAATGTACAAAAATGCATGCACACGGGGACTGGACGTGAAAAAGCACATAAATGCTTATTCCATTATCCTCGATATAAAATAAATAAAAAAATCTCTGTCTGTCTCTGTCTCTCTCTCTCTCTCTTTCTCTCTCTCTATCCCCCTCCCCCCCCTCTCCTCTCTCTCTCTCTCTCTCTCTCTCTCTCTCTCTCTCTCTCTCTCTCTCTCTCTCTCTCTCTTTCTCAAGTACTACAAGCCAGACTACAGAGGGGAGAAATTACCCTTCGATAGTTAAGTATGATAGAAACAGCTGATGACAAGCTTTTTTTTTTCTTTAAGGGCCAGTACCTTGAGGGCAGCAGCGCTCATCTCCTTCCCTCCGCTGCTTTTTACCTTCCCTGACCCTATAGAGGGCAGGTACCCATTTACAGCTGGGTGAACTGGGGGACTGTACTGAAGCCAATGTGCAGGAACAGTCGCCCATCCACTTTGGTAACCACGCTCAAATTCCGCTTAACCTTCAGCTTGGGAAGAACGAGTACTATGTCCGCTGAGCTATCGCGTCACACTGCAAAAGAGCCACATCAAAAACAACAAAAAACATGAATAGATAACTTAAAAAGAGCGTATGTTATTGTCATACGAATGACAAAGTTCACGTGAAGTATTATCACAATAATGCCTCACACGAGTAGAAATATATGTCATACAAACACACTGACCTGACCTGACCTGAGTGGGATATTGAATTAACGACGTGTGCGTGCGTGCGTGCGCGCGCGCGCGTGTGTGTGTGTGTGTGTGTGTGTGTGTGTGTGTGTGTGTGTGTGTGTGTGTGTGTGTGTGTAAGTAAGTAAGTAAGTAAGTAAGTAAGTAAGTAAGTAAGTAAGTTAATATCCTTTTACTGAAAGTGAAGAGAGACGAAAAAAGATGTGTTGTTGAAGCTAATACGGTTGTGTAACAGGAAGAGAATGGTGTGTGTGTGTGTGTGTGTGTGTGTGTGTGTGTGTGTGTGTGTGTGTGTGTGTGTGTGTGTGCGTGCGCGCGCGCGTTTATGTATGGATGAGTGTATGGATGTATGTATGTGTGTGTATGAGTGTGTGTGTATGTGGGTGTTGTCAGTGCATGAAGTATCATCCCTGTGCGATAGTGTGTGGGTGCGTGCGTGAGTGCAAGTGCATGCGCACACGCGCGCGCGCGTGTGTGTGTGTGCTTCTGTGTGTGTATGTATGTATGAATGATTGTGTATATGTGTATGTATGTCTCTCTATGTGTGAATTTATGTATGCATGTATGTGTGTGTGCATTTGTGTGTGCGTGTGTTTGTGAGTGTGAGTGAGTATGTGTGTGTGTGTTTGCGTGCATGCGTGCGTGGAAACATACAGTTAGATGAATAAACAGACAGACAGACAGGCACACAAATAAACAGACAAATAGATGAATACATATATTGAAAGGAATATTTTAGAATTGTTGATAAATAGAACTAAATGAAGGAGAGTTAAACAAGGAAAATAAAATAATGAAATAAAGATGATAAAGCCAAAAACAAAGTCCAGATTAAATACAGAAGGAAAAAAAACCCCAGCATATCATGTAGAATGAAGTAAACTGCGTAGCATAACAAGAAAATGTTGATAAGATTTCCTGTAAGATGACAGCAGAGAACGACATTAAACGTAAGGGCGGATAACTAAAAAGATTTTGACTCCCTCCCTCTCTCTCTCTCTCTCTCTCTCTCTCTCTCTCTCTCTCTCTCTCTCTCTCTCTCTCTCTCTCTCTCTCTCTCTCTCTCTCTCTCTCTGTCAGTCTGTCTATCTGTCTGTCTGTCTGTCTCTTCTCTCTCCGTCTGTCTGCCTCTCTAAACTATCTCTCGGTCTGCCTCTCTGTTTCTGTCTTTCTCTCCTTCTACCTGTCTCTCCCTCTGCATCTGCCTCTCTCTGTCTCTGTCTGTCTTCATCTCTCTCTCTTTCTACCTGTCTCTCTCTCACTCATCTCTCTCTCTCTCTCTCCTCTCTCTCTCTCCTCTCTCTCTCTCTCTCTCTCTCTCTCTCTCTCTCTCTCTCTCCTCTGACTTACATGGAACCTTTACTTACATGTGCATCTGAAATATGGGGACTTACTGTTAATCCACAAATAGAAAAAAATACATACATATGCTATCAAACGTTTCTTAAATGTCCCAATCCATTCGTCAAATACTGTACTATATGGAGAAACGGGAAGATATCCTTTAAACATCAGAATGTCTGTTAAGTGTATTAAGTACTGGCTAAAACTACTGAAACTTCCAGAGTCACGTTTATGTAGGCAGTCTTATGACATGATGGTTATACAAATGGAGCTGGGTAAGAAGAATTGGGCATATCAAGTTAAAAAGTTTTTATCTGAACATGGTTTTGGAATCGTGTGGTTGTCTCAGGAAGTAGGTAGCGAGCATGGGTTTACTTCTGAATTGAAAGACAGACTCATTTGTTCATTTAAACAAAATTGGCACTCAGACATGGAAAGTAAAGATAAATACTGCTTTTTTTTCTCGTTTAAGTGTGCTTTTCAAGCTGAAAAGTATCTTCGAATAGTCACTGACAAATAGCACCGACTAAATTATGCAAGATTTCGACTAAGAATACTTGGTTTCAATGCAAACAAAAGATGGTTTCAACCTGAGACGTCCACACAGTTCCCATGCCCTATGTGTGGTCATATTCTTGATGATGAAGTGCATTTCCTGTTTCAGTGTCAATCATATGTTTCCATACGTGAAAACTGTGGTGTTCTCCATCTAAAAGCTTTCCGAAGGCAAGATATTTTTCTATCTTATCGTCTGATGATGATATTGTGATCAAATCGGTTGCAAAGTTTATTGCTGGAGCACTGAAATTACGACAATTACAGCTAAGTTCCAATTAGTTTAACATTTGTGACTAAACTATAGTAAAATTATATTAATATGTAAACTCCAGCATTTTGTGACACACCTAAAGAAACATTTATAATTATGCTGTAATCTCCAGCAAGATTATTTAGTAAAAATTTCACATACAATTTCATTGGATGGTCTAATATAGCATTCTAGAATGTTCTTTTTATTATTTTAGTTATTGCTTATTGGTTTCTGATGTTCATCCTTGTTATTGCTTTGTGTTCAGTTTGAAACTGAGTTTACGTCAGAGCTTAATGTCGTATCCGTTCATAGAGCTCTGTTTTTTGTTTTCATTACGTTAAATGCATCATGTGATTTTTCTTGTATTTATTTGTATTTACAAAAGAAAGTCGTGTATAACCCCCCTTGCCAATAGGCCACATTGGGCAATGACAATAAATTGGCCAAAGCGTCTCTCTCTCTCTCTCTCTCTCTCTCTTACTCAGACGATGAGTGGTAAAGAAGGAACGAGTACTGCCCATTGGATTACAGTATGTTAATTAAGCCAAGGTGACTGTGTGGGTCACACTCTTATGGAACAATAGTTTTATGGGACATGACTAAATTGCAAAAAAAAAATGATGAAAGAAAAAGATCGATTGACATGGGTTTCCTTGTTCCAGATTGTTGCTTTTGGCTGCTGTGAATTGCAACGTGTATTTTTGTTGTTGTTGTGTGTGGTGTTGTTGTTGTTATGGGGTTGTTGTTGTTTTTTGGGGGGTAAACTTTCCCCTTCCTTTTCTCATTCTTACCCCATTTTTACGTAAATAACATTGTGTGTGAGTGTGTAGGTGTCTTAACTGCTTTGGGTTTCTATGTTACATTATGCAATTTTACATCGATAATCATTTTGATTATAACAATGTTGTTTTCTTCTTTATATATCTATAACAATTTAAGCTAGTATCTGTTGGTGTGGTGGTGGTGGTTGTAGTTGTTGTTTTTCTCTCCTTTTTGATAGCAGTGTTAAACGTGGAAAGGTTTCGTGAGGATGTTGAATCAGTATTGTTTGGTGTTTTTTTGTCCATATTAATGCGCGCTCTCTCTCTCTCTCTCTCTCTCTCTCTCTCTCTCTCTCTCTCTCTCTGTGCGCGTGCATGTGTGCGTGCATGAAACTTATTGGGGATTCTTTTCTCATACTTTGAATTTGATTATTATCCCCCTTGTCTAAAGAGCTGTAATGCTATAGACAATAAACTATTGTCATTGTCATTCTCCTCTCTCTCTCTCTCTCTCTCTCTCTCTACTCTCTCTCTCTTTATATATATATATTATATATATATAATATATATATATATATAATAATAATAATAAATGGAATTTATATAGCGCTATATCTTGCAGAGGCAAATCAAAGCGCTTGCACTCAACTCATTCCTACAGTCATACAACCAGTGATATATATATCTCCATCTGTTTGTGTGTGTGTGTGTGTGTGTGTGTTTCCTCGTAAAGTCCCTGGTATCACAGTTGGTTTTACACATGTGGTAAATTGTCAAAGCAGAAACGCTTTAGTCAGTGAGTTATGTGAGGGCCTGCGGAATGGCTGGTAAAGCTTTAACAGCAATACATTTTGTTCATTGTTTTCGTCCTAAAAAAAAAGTGATAATAATCATAGTTTATACAATGTACCCCTGTTTGTTGCAGCTGTTTAAACCGCGACATGGAATCTATGTTATGATCATTATGTGGGCAGTTGTGTTTTGTTTTTACTTATTGGTTAATATGTATGTGTTTGTGCCCAGTCCTCTTCCCACTGTCCCCTTTGTGAATGGGCTTGAAAGCTTACCACAATAAACCATTGTCAGTGTCATTGTCTCTCTCTCTCTCTAACCTTCTCTCCCCCCCTCTCTCTCTCCCTCCATCTAGTTTCCCTTCTTATTATTTTATTTTGAGGGCTGGATGTTTAAAAAAAAAGCATGCAATGCTTAATCCTTACCCTTTGAAAAATAAAAATTGTTCAAAAATTGTTCAAATTGTTCTACCTGTATGTCTGTCTATCTCTCTCTTTCTTTGTCTCAAGCTCTGTCTTTTTGTCTGTCTGTCTGTCTGTCTCTGTCTCTCTCTCTCTCTGTGTCACAAGCTCTGTCTGTCTGTTTCTCTCTCACTGTCTATCTCTCTCTGTGTCTCAAGCTCTGTCTTTTTGTCTGTCTGTTTGTCTGTCTGTCTCTGTCTCTCTCTCACTGTCTCAAGCTCTGTCTGTCTGTTTCTCTTTCTCTCTCTCTCTGTCTGTCTGTCTGTCTGTCTGTCTGTCTCTGTCTCTCTCTCTGTGTCACAAGCTCTGTCTTTTTGTCTGTCTGTCTCTGTCTCTCTCTCACTGTCTCAAGCTCTGTCTGTCTGTTTCTCTTTCTCTCTCTCTCTCTCTCTCTCTCTCTCTCTCTCTCTCTCTCTCTCTCTCTGTCACAAGCTCTGTCTTTTTGTCTGTCTGTCTGTCCCTGTCTCTCTCTCTGTCTCAAGCTCTGTCTGTTTTCTTCTCTCCTCTCTCTCTCTCTCTCTCTCTCTCTCTCTCTCTCTCTCTCTCTCTCTCTCTCTGTTATGGAATCCATGACATGATGACTATTTGGGCTGTAATTAATTAAGTTCTCAGTATATGGCATTTTGTGTGTTGTGCCCAGACCCCCTCCCACTGTCCCCTCGTGAATGTGCATCTATTACAATAAACCGTTGTCATTCCTCCTCTCTCTCTCTCTCTCTCTCTCTCTCTCTCTCTCTCTCTCTCTTGTTTGTTTTTCTCCTTTTTCCATGTATGAAATTAGATTGGGGTGAATTTGCATGGAAAGTCCATCATCAATGTGTGTATTTTTTTTCTTCCTTTATATCATTCTTCATGCTATGTATTGCACCTTAATTACTTTTGATTTTTGTTTTGTTGTTGTTTTTGTTTTGTTGCAGAGGGCTGGATGTAAAAAAGCTATTGTTATGCTTATTCTATAACCCTCTATAAATAAAATTTGTTCATTGTTCATTGTTCAAATTTGTTCATTGTTTTCTCTCTCCTCTCTCTCTCCTCTCTCTCTCTCTCTCTCTCTCTTTCTCTGTCTCTCACTGTCTGTCTTCCTGTCTGTCTTCTCTCTCTCTCTCTCTCTCTCTCTCTCTCTCTCCTCTCTCTCTCTCTCTCTCTCTCTCTCTCTCTCTCTCTCTCCCCAAAAGATAAAAATTTAAATCACTGACTCATACGTGGACGGGTTTCACCACCCATGTGAAATAGTAGTCCTGCATTACATCAGATTCATTCATTACACCACACACACACCACACCACACCACACACACACACACACACACACACACACCCACACAACACACACACAACACACACACACTCATTTGAGGGTAGGGGGGATGGGTCGCTACGAATTTCACCACACAAGTGAAATGATAGTCCTTCTTTTACCCCCCCCCCCCCCCCACACACACACATACACACATACACACACACACACACACACATACAACACACACAACACACACACACACACACACACACACACACACACACACACACACACACACACACACACTTACTTTAGGGCAGGGGGGGGGGGGGCGCTAAAACCAACCACCACCACCCAAAAAAAAAATTAAAAGCGTGACATCGCAAACTAGCAAAAGCTGTCACATCTGTGACAAATTGTGTTTCTGCTAGAAACTATTTCCTTGGGAGAGAGTGGAAAGATTCGACAGTCTGCCTAAGTGAAGTGCAAGTGTATGTGTCTGACTGTGTGTGTATGTACTTCACGTAGAGGGAGAACTTTCTCCACGTGCTGCAACCAGCCTAGGTAAGTGCGAGGATTATTTTTCAGTCTTTTTACTTCCTCCTCGTTTTCCCTGAATCCTCTCGTAGAGAGATGCCCAGGGGGTGGGGGTGGGGGGTGGGGTGGGGTGGGGGGGCTGTCAGTATGAAACAGCACCCCTCACCTTCTGGACATTCTGTGCTAGGATTTCCCCTCTCTTTTCTCTCTCCCTTCACTGTGTTTCTACCTCGTTTCTTTTCTTCCCCCGTCTGAAAATTCTGTGCTAGGAATTCCCCACTCTTTTTTCTCTCTCCCTTCTCTTTGTTCCTACCTTGTTTCTTAAACTTCCTATCTCAAAATTCTGTGCTAGGCATTCCCCACTCTTTTTTATCCCTCTCTTTGTTTCTGCCCTTTTTTGTTGTTTCCTTGATCCTGTCATCTCCTTGTGTAGTTTCTGCCTTCTGGGTCCTTTCCTCTGCCTTATTTCATTCTCCAGAAAGACTTAACAGATAACAGTTTTCTCCCGCGCCGAAGTGGGATGCGCTGGGCCTGACTTGTCAGGAGCTTTACGGCAGCGCAACGCATTTTTTTTTTTACTCATATGACCAACAACAATAGTTGCTCTCTGAGCCTTCGACGACGAAGAGAAAATAAATCAGAAGTCTTCCACGCCATGTCTGTCCTGCTGTTCCCACATTGCCCATTTTTATTTATCTCTGCTGATCCAGCCAGGCCCAGAATCGTTATGTCGCATCCTCAGGCCGGGTCAGAAAGTCCATAAAGGAGCTTGTCAACTTAAGGCCGCCGTAGGGCTACCAGCAAGACAAGCCCTGCACGGCTGCTAGTGGTTGCTCAGTGGTGTGCCTGTTCTGAGCTAAGGGTTCCGCCTACAAAGCCCCCATGTGACAAAATGAGAGCGCGGTCACGGAGATAGGCTGAGTGAGATACTCACCCGGGGTGGTGACCACCTCAACATCCCTCCAACAACCTTCTCCCTTGAACCTCCAACCCCAGAAGTGTAAGGGGGAACCGAAACTAAGGTCATCACGAGACCACAGCAACGACGGCAACCGAACTAGAGACAATCATTTTCTTATAATTATTACATGCTGGTCATTGGTTATGACGATGATGTAATGCTGCTGCTATGGAAGCGCAGGTGCATTGAGGCTACTCAACAGGGCTGTCATCTACGTTTCACTGTCGTAATGATTACATCCTGGCGTCAACCGGGTCCGAGAGATACAGACACCTGCAGTGTCGGTCAGGCTGTTTGAGCGACGCTCTTAAAACTGCATCCGAAAAGTGGATGAACTTTTTAAAAAAATTCATTCATATCGAGGATAATGGAATAAGCACTTATGTGCTTTTTTTTACTTCCAGTCCCCGTGTGTATGCGGTTTAGTGAATTTTGTCATCTGAAGCTCGACTGTGTGGTCCCAAGTCTTCCCACAGAGTCCACAGCACACTGACCGTGGGTAGGAGCTGTTAGTAGTGTGGGAAAAAAAATCCCTGTGATTCTTTTGGGATTCAAACCTGCCACCTTCCTACCCGTAACCCAAGGCGCTAACTACTACGCGCACGGTAGATGGCGTGAATTTTATTATTTATTATGATGATATTGTTGTAGTCATTCTCAGAAGAGGAAGGTGGAGAGGGAGGGGGGAGGGGCAGAGAGAGAGAGAGAGAGAGAGAGAGAGAGAGAGAGAGAGAGAGAGAGAGAGAGAGAGAGAGAGAGAGAGAGAGAGAGAATGACAATGACAATGACAATGACACTGACAAATTCTTTTATTTCGAGAATAATGAATAAGCACTCATGTGCTTTTTTACATCCAGTCCCCGTCCGTAGGGATATATCTTAATAATAAACCCAATACTCATACTCTCACACAGTAGAAACAAAGGGAAAAAAAGAGACAGGCAGGCAGGCAAACAGGCGGACAGATAGGCAGACAGACAGACAGACAGACTCCGATATTTATTGTACAGGAGGTACTGTCCATTACTGAAACAAAAACAAAAAACCCCAAACCCTAATCACTGAAGCTTATCGAACATTTAGTGAAAGGCATACAGAGGTAGCAATAAAGGATAGTTAATGACGCTCTTATATTCTCTCTCTCTCTGTCTCTCTGTCTCTCTCTCTGTCTCTGTCTGTCTCTCTCCCTCTCTCTCTCTCTCTCTCTCTCTTAGTTTCAATTTCATTTAATGGTGTAATTACGTAGACACTGTGCGCGCGCGCGCGTGTGTGTGTGTGTGTTCCGTCTGTCTGTCTGTCCGTCTCTCTATCGCTCTCTCTGTCTCTCTCTCTGTCTCTCTCTCTGTCTGTCTGTGTCTGTGTCTCTCTTTCTCTCTCCCTCTCCCCATCCCTCTCCCTCCCTTCCCCCTCTCTCCTCCCACTCTCTCTCTCCTCTCTTCTCTCTCTCTCCTCTCTCTCTCCTCTCTCTCTCTCTCTCTCTCTCTCTCTCTCTCTCTTGTTCTTATTTCAACCATGGACATATGTATAAGTTCTGGTAAAGTACGTGAGAAAGACACACGGAGAGAACGGATGGGATGGGTAGAAGAAAGAGATAAAAGATAAAGGAGAGAGAGGAGAGAGAGAGAGAGAGAGAGAGAGAGAGAGAGAGAGAGAGAGAGAGAGAGGAAGGGGGAAAGAAAAGACGGACAGGCAAGTTAGTCATGGGAAGAGAGAAAGAGACAGACAGACAGATACAGACAGACTGACACAGACAGACAGACGGACAAACGCAGGAGAGGGAGGGAGAGAGAGAGAGATACAGACAGACAGACAGACAGGCAGAGACAGAGCAACAGACTGACACACAGACAGACAGAAAAACGCAGAAGACAAGACACACAAACAAACAGACAGACAGATAGACAAAAACATGATTATAAATATTTGTGCCGCTGCAATTAAATCTTCAAGCGACTTAATTAAGTGTACAGTCAATGTGATTTTTAACAACTCGGCAACCAAATTGTTTTCTTTACGAGAGAAAGGGGGGGAAAGGGAGAGAGAGAGAGAGAGAGAGAGAGAGAGAGAGAGAGAGAGAGAGAGAGAGAGAGAGAGAGAGAGAGAGAGAGAGAGGAGAGAGAAGGGGAGAGAGGGGAGGGGGAGAGAGGGGGGAGGGAGTGAGAGAGAGAGAGAGAAATGTGTGTGTGGGGGAGATCTTTTCTGGGGGATCTCCCTGAAAACTTACTTATGCATGCACGCGCGTGTGTGCGCGCGTACGTACCCATACTCACACTTACTTTTACACAGCTACAAACCCATACGCGCGCGCGCAAACACGTACACACTTACACACATATCGCAGACACAAACACACACATACACACACACGAACACACGGACACACGCGCACACATTCACACACACATTCACACACCCCCACCCCCCACGTTAGCTGTTGCATGAAAACCAGAGTGAACACAAAATCACACAAAACCTCCCCCCTCCCACCCACCCACGTACCTACTCTCCCTCATCCAAAATTCTCAAATCTGTCACCTTTGTTGTCCCTTTGGCATCAGACACAGAGCGGTGTTTACAAGGTGTGGAGTGGAGTGGTGTGGTGTGGAGTGGAGTGAAGTGAATGATGATGATGATGATTTATTTTATTTATTTATATCACCTTAAGTCACTGTCAGATTTCTCTGCGTGAAATTCGGGCTGCTCTCCCCGGGGAGAGCGCGTCGCCACAGAGCAGCGCCATCCATTATTTTTTTCTGTCTACAACTGCATTTGTTTCCCTATCAGAGTGGCTTTTTTCTACAGAATTTTGCCAGGGACAACTCTCTTGTTGCCGTGGGTTCTTGTACGTGCGCTAAATAATTTTTGTGTAACACACGGGACGTCGGTTTATCGTCTCATCCAAAAGACTAGCGCCCAGACCACCACTCAAGGTCTGTGGATGGGGAAAAATTTCGGGTCCAAACGGGATTTGAACCACCGCCCACTTCCGACCCGGACTTTTCACTTTCTAGACAGGCGCGTTACCTCTAGACCACCGATCCACTGATGATGATGATGATGATGATGGAAAAGTGCCGGGTTTATTGAAGAAGACTATTTCGTAGGTGAAGGTTTTGATGGTTGTTCGTGGTGGTGGTGCATTTTTGAATCATTATCATTATCGTCGGAGGAGAGAATTTAGGATCGAAGACAGGTCTGTGATTTGCTCGTTGTTGTTGTTGTTGTTGTTGTTTAGTATAGTTTAGAGGATAATGAAGTAAGCACTCAATTGTTTAGTATAATATTGTGGTTGGAGATTTGTTTTGGGTTTAGTGTTAGTTTGCATGGCTTGTGTGAGTGGTGTGTGTGTGGGGGGGGGGGGGGGGAGTTGCAAGTGTGTGTGTGTGGGGGGGGGGGGACGTTGCAAGTGTGTGTATGAATGCAAGTGTATGTATGCATGTGTGTGTGTGTGTGTGTGTGTGTGTGGATGTGTATTTATGTGTCAAGGGGGTTGGTGCAGAGTGTTGTGTATAGGGGATGGTTGTAAATGTATGTGCGTGTGCGCGCGCGCGTGTGTGTGTTTGTGGGTGTGTGGGAGATGCAAGTGTGTGGCGGGGTGAAGGGTGAGCGGGTGGGGTGAGAAGGGTGCAGCAGAAGTGTGGGTGGTGGATGTGGTTCATGTGTGTGTGTGTGTGGGGGGGGGGGGTTTCTGGGGGGTCTCCCTCAAACATACTTATGCATGCACGCGCATGTATGCGCGCGAACGTACCCATACTCACACTTACTTTCAAACATCTACAAACACATACGCGCGCGTGCAAGCACGTACAAACTTACACACATATCACAGACACAAACACACACATACACACACGGACACACACATTCACACACACACATTCACCTCCCTCCCCCCCTCCCACGTTAGCTGTTGCATGAAAACAGAGTGAACACAAAATCACACAAAACCTCCCCCCTCCCCTCTCCCCACCCATCCACGCACCCACTCTCCCTCATCCAAAATTCTCAAAGCTGTCACCTTTGTTGTCCCTTTGCATCAGACACAGAGTGGTGTTTACAAGGTGTGGAGTGGTGTGGTGTGGTGTGGTGTGGAGTGGAGTGGATGATGATGATGATGATGATGATGATTTATTTTATTTATTTATATCACTTTAAGTCACGCCAGATTTCTCTGCGTGAAATTCGGGCTGCTCTCCCCCGGGAGAGCGCGTCGCCACAGAGCAGCGCCACCCATTTTTTGTTTCTGTCTACAACTGCATTTTTTCCCTATCAGAGTGGCTTTTTTTCTACAGAATTTTGCCAGGGACACGTCTTCTTGTTGCCATGGGTTCTTTTACGTGCGCTAAATAATTTTTGTGTAACACACGGGACGTCGGTTTATCGTCTCATCCGAAAGACTAGCGCCCAGACCACCACTCAAGGTCTGTGGATGGGGACAAATTTTCGGGTCCAAACGGGATTTGAACCACTGCCCACCTCCGACCCGGACTTTTTGCTTTCTAGACAGGTGCGTTACCTCTAGATCACCGATCCACTGATGATGATGATGATGATGATGATGATGATGGTGGTGGTGATGATAATGGAAAAGTGCCGGATTTATTGAAGAAGACTATTTCGTAGGTGAAGGTTTTGATGGTTGTTCGTGGTGGTGGTGCATTTGGAATCATTATCATTATTATCGGAGGAGAGAATTTTGGATCGGAGACAGGTCTGTGATTTGTTCGTTGTTGTTGTTGTTGTTGTTGTTTAGTATAGTTTAGAGGATAATGAACTAAGCACTCAATTGTTTAGTATAGTATTGTGGTTGGAGATTTGTTTGGGGTTTAGTGTTAGTAGTTTGTATGACTTGTGTGAGTGGTGTGTGTGTGTGTGTGGGGGGGGGGGGGGGTAGCGGGGGATGGAGTTGCAAGTGTGTGTGTGTGGGAGGGGGGACGTTGCAAGTGTGTGTGTGAATGCAAGTGTATGTATGAGTATGTGTGTGTGTGTGTGTGTGCGCGCGCGCGCGCTGTGTGTATGTGCGTATGTGTGTGAAGGTGGTGGGTGCATTGTTTTGTGTGTAGGGGGTGGTTGCAAGCGTATGTGCGTTTGCGCGCATGTGTGTTTGTGGGTGTGTGGGGGTATGCAAGTGTGTGGCGGGGTGAAGGGTTAGCGGGTGAGGTGAGGAGGGTGCAGCAGAAGTGTGGGTGATGGATGTGGTGCATCTGTGTGTGTGTGTGTTGGGGGGGGGATTTTTTCTGGGGGGTCTCCCTCAAACATACTTATGTATGCACGCGCATGTGTGCGCGTGTACGTACCCATACACACACTTACTTTTACACATCTACAAACACATACGCGCGCGCGCAAGCACGTACACACTTACACACATATCACAGACACAAACACACACATACACACACACACACGGACACACACATTCACACATACATTCACCTCCCTCCCCCATCCCCCATCCCCCACGTTAGCTGTTGCATGAAAACAGAGTGAACAAAAAATCACACAAAACCTCCCCGCTCCCCTCTCTCCACCCACCCACCCACCCACGCACCCACTCTCCCTCATCCAAATTTCTCAAAACTGTCACCTTTGTTGTCCCTTTGCATCAGACACAGAGTGGTGTTTACAAAGTGTGGAGTGGAGTGAAGTGGAGTGGAGTGAATGATGATGATGATGATGATGATGATGATGATGATGATGGAAAAGTGCCGGGTTTATTGAAGAAGACTATTTCGTAGGTAAAGGGTTTTTTTTGATGGTTGTTGTGGTGGTGGTGTATTTTTGAATCATTATCATTATCGAAGGAGAGAATTTTGGATCTGAGACAGGTCTGTGATTTGTTCGTTGTTGTTGTTGTTGTTGTTGTTGTGTTGTTGTTGTTTAGTATAGTTTAGAGGATAATGAACTAAGCACTCAATTGTTTAGTATGGTATTGTGGTTGGAGATTTGTTTTGGGTTTAGTGTTAGTTTGTATGACTTGTGTGTGTGTGTGTGTGTGTGTGTGTGTGTGTGTGTGTGTGTGTGTTGTGTGTGTGTGTGTGTGTGTTATGGGGGGTGGGTGGGGGTAGAGTTGCAAGTGTGTGTGTGAATGCAAGTGTATGTATGCGCGCGTGTGTGCGTGTGTGTGCGCGCGTGTGTGTGTGCCTATGTGTGTGAAGGTGGTGGGTGCAGTGTTTTGTGTGTAGGGGGTGGTTGCAAATGTGTGTGCGTGTGGCGCGCGCGCGCGCGCGTGTGTGTGTTTGTGGGTGTGTGGGGGATAACAAGTGTGTGGCGGGGTGAAGGGTGAGCGGGTGGGGTGAGGAGGGTGTAGCAGAAGTGTGGGTGGTGGATGTGTGTGTGATTTTTTTCTGGGGGGTCTCCCTCAAACATACTTATGTATGCACGCGCATGTGTGCGCGCGTACGTACCCATACACACACTTACTTTTACACATATACAAACACGTACGCGCGCGCGCAAGCACGTATACACATACATACCACAGACACAAACACACACATACACACACACACATATGCATACATACATACATATACACATACATACATACATAACATACATACATACATACATACATACATACATAAATACATACATTCATACATACATACACAACAGACAGACACACACACACACACAAACATACACACATACATGCATACATACATACATACATGCATACATACATTCATACATACGTACATACATACATGCTTACATACTTACGTACATACATACATACATACATACATACATACATACATACATACATACATACATACATACATACATACATACTCACAAACAGACAGACAGACAGACAGAGAACCGTTTATACGAATACGACATGATTTCATGCGGTAATCTTGTTCATCCCACATCACAAAGGGACAATAGGTGGCGGCGACAATACACAGAAAGAAAAATAAATATGACACCAATTTTGATCGTACACACTTAGTTGACAATAATTTTCTCTACATGACATGGTTTCCACGTCACGGAGTACAGAACAAAAAACGAATGATGACTTGCCTAGTCTGTCTACAATGATGACGCTATGACCCGCATCTTGTGAACGATTATTATTAAGTCTAGCGACACAGAAGTCACGGTTCGTTTCAGTCAGGATTTCCGTGTGTATCAGCATAATCAGTGTTTCTTCTTCCTCGTCGTCGTCGAACGCTCAGTCAGCAACTATTGTTGTCTTGTCACATGAACGAAAATGTTTTGCGCTGCCGATACTTAAGCGCCTGACAAAAAGTCAAGCCCAGCGCATCCGACTTCGGCATGGTAGAGAATAGTTCTCTTTTAAGCTTTTTTTTTTTGGACAAAAAGGGCAGGAGAATGGACCAAGAAGGCAGAAGAAAATAGACAAGAGGGAGGTGACAGAAAGAAAAGGAACACGGCAGAAACAAAGAGAGGGATAAAAAAGAAGGAAAATCCTAGCTCAAAATTTCCAGAAGGTGGGGATGCTGTTTATGCTGACAAGCCCCCGGCATCTCCACAGGAGGCGGGGGGGGGGGGGGGGATTATCAGTGTTTGATCATTGATTAAAATGTTAATGTGTGCCAGAGATTATCTATTATTATGCTCTCTCTAAAACTGTCCTGACATTCTGTAAAACATTTCGTAATGTCGCTCTATATGGTCTCTGATTATACACATTTGTCTCTTGCGACAGAGAAAAGTCTTTTTGGGGCTATAAAATTATGAAGAGGGGAGGGAGGGGAGTAGGGGTGTGGTAGCCTAGTGGTTGGAGCTTTGTACCTCATGCTCTGATGGCCCGGGTTCGAGCCACCACCGGAGCAGCTGTACAAAGGATTGTTTTCTCCACTGCAGCACAGTTGCAGTTTGTTCTAATGTCAACCTCAAGCGGAAAATCGCCTTGAATAATACATGTTTGTATAATTGAGGTGATTTAATGTGTATGTATGCCTGCGCACAGTTTAATTTTTTAATGTTCTTATCTGAAGCCATTTTGCAATCTCTCTCTCTCTCTCTCTCTCTCTCTCTCTCTCTCTCTCTCTCTCTCTCTCTCTCTCTCTCTCTCTCTCTCCTCTCTCTCTCTCTCTCTCTCTCTGTCTGTCTGTCTGTCTCTCTCTGTCTCAGTAACTGTTGCTGATTTGCGGGGAACATGACACTGGTGTGTATTTTTGTTGTTGTTTTTTCGTGGGGGAGGGGGGGGGTTATATCGAGGATAATGGAATAAGCACTTGTGTGCTTTTTTACATCCAGTCCCCGAGTGTATGCGGTTTTGTCAATTTTTTCATCTGTTCCCGCCGGCACACAATGGCCTGCTCTTCCAAAAAGCGGAACAGGATTTAACGTGTGCGCAAGATGTTCTGCGTGCGTTCGCACACGGGGCCTCGGTTTATAGTCTCATCTGAAGGACTTTTGGGGGAGAATAGAGTCTGCACTGATGTTAACTCCAGTGTGTGTGTTGTGTGTGTGTGGTGTGTGTGTGTGTGTGTGTGTGTGTGTGTGTGTGTGTGTGTGTGTGTGTGGTGTGTGTGTGTGTGTGAGTGTGTGTGTGTGTGTGCGTGCGTGCGTGCGTGTTTATGTATACAAGTCCGTGCATCTCTCTCTCTCTCTCTCTCTCTCTCTCTCTCTCTCTCTCTCTCTCTCTCTCTCTCTCTCTCTCTCTCCTCTCTCTCTTTTCTGTCTGTCTGTCTGTCTGCCTGCCTGCCTTTCTTTGTACAAACTAAGGTTAAATAGATAAACTTCGAATGTACCGTTATATGCAGTATAGTTATAGCCCTCAGGTATAAACTCCTGTATGAAAGGAATAAAAGAACAGTCACGAATCTTTTTGTTTGTTTGTTTCTTTTCTTGCAGACAGGCGTTTCTTGATGACAGAGAATACCCAGGGAAAAAAACAACCACCACCACTACCACATCACAACCTAAACTCCACTGCCACACACCACCACCACCACCTCCACCCAACATCCTCACTCTCCAATCTCCCCCACCTCCACTCCCGCCCTACACTCCCGCCCTACACCCCCACCCTCCCCCTCAGCCCACACCCCCTACCCCAAACCGCAACCTTCACCCTTTGTTAGAAACATCATCATCAACAACCACAACAACCAACACCCAACAAGCCCCAAACCAATATCAAACCGTGAAATCCAACATCACCAAAACAAAACAATAACCCCCACCCCCCTCCCCCACACACACATCCCTAAAAACACGAAAACCCAATACTTCACTCCACGAGCTTTCTAACAAAACAAACAACCAACCCAACAAACAACCCAACACAACCATCCACCCACCCACACCCACCCTCGCACCCACGCACCCACACACATACACACACAATACACACTTCTACACACACACCAACACCCACTCACCCACCCATCACCCACCCCACCCACCACCCCACACCCACACCCATCCCACCCACACTCCTACCCACCCTGAAGATGGTCTCAGAGGAACGGATACCGGTCCTAGGTACAAAGACGTCTTCTTCCCATCGGAAATATCTCTCTGGATGGAACTCGGCCATTCCTCCCAGCGCCATGGACAAGAACGGATCGGTTCCAGAATGTTCCGCCACCACCGACGTGGAGTCCGCTACTGCCGTTGCTGCTGCTCCTGCAGACACTGGTGGTGGTCGTGGTGGTCGTCGTGGAGATGATGGAGGTGGTGGTGGTGATGGAGGAGGAGGAGGTGGTGTGGTGGTGGTGGTGAGAAAGGCTCGACCAAGTCCTTCTTCTCCAGTTTGCCTTCGTCGAAGAAAGGGCTTCTGGCCTTGATGTGTACTGCCAACGTGTTCGCCTGCGCGTGTTTCTCGCTGTTGGCGCCTTTCTATCCTGCTGAGGTGAGTAGGGTGTGGGGGTGGGTGGGTGGAGGGAGGGGGGAGGGAGGGGGTAAGGGGGGGCGGGTTGGGGTGGTGGGGGTAGGGGGGGGGGGGGGGGATGGGGGGGGGGGGTAGGTTGAGGGGGTGGGGTGTGTGTGTGTTTGTTGGTGGGGTTGTGTGTGGTGTGTGTGTTGGTGGGGGTGTTGTGGTGGTGGTTGGTTTGGGGTGTGTTTGTGGTGGGTTGTTTGTGGTGTTGTGTTGGTGGGGGTGGGGTGGTGTGTGTGTGTGTGTGTGGTGGTGGTGTTGGTGGTGTGTGTGTGTGGGTGGTGGGGTGGTGTGTGTTGTGTGGTGTGTGTGTGGTGGGGTGTGTGTGGTTGTGTGTGGTGGGTGTGTGTGTGGTTGGTGGGTGGTGTGGGTGTGTTGTTGGTGTGGTGTGTGTGGTGTGTGTGTGTGTTGTTGGGGTGGTGTGTGTGGTGTGTGTGTTGGTGGGGTGGTGTGTGTGGTGTGTGTGTGGTGTGTGTGGTGGTGTTGTGGTGTTGTTGGTGGGGGTGTGTGGTGTGTGTGTGTGTGTGTGTGTTGGTGTGGTGTGGGTGTGTGTGTGTGTGTGTTGGTGGTGGTGTTGTGGTGTGTGTTGTGGTGGGGTTGGTGGTGGTAAGTGGGTATGGTGGGTGGGATGGGTAATAATAATAATAATGATAATGATAATAGACAATGATAAATGGAATTATTAGCGCTATATCTTGTAAAAAAAACAACCACACACACACACACACACACACACACACACACACACACACACACACACACCACACACACACACACACACACACACACCAACCAAATCAAAGCGCTTGATAATGGTGGGTCGGGGATAGGGTTGGATGTGGGTGGGTGGAGTGTGTGTGTGTGTGTGTGTGTGTGTGTGTGTGTGTGTGTGTGTGTGTGTGTGTGTGTGTGTGTGTGTGTGTGTGTGTGTGATATCTTCAGTTTGACGTCTATTCACATAAGTGATTTTTAGAAAAGTGTTTGTGTGATGTTCTGTTGGGTATTGTCTACTGAGAGAGAGAAGCGGGTGGGAGGGAGGGAAGGAAGGAAATGGGGGGGAGAGAAAGAGAGAGGAAGGAGGGAGAGAGAGAGAAAGAGAGAGAGAGAGAGAGAGAGAGAGAGAGAGAGAGAGAGAGAGAGAGAGAGAGAGAGAGAGAGATGCAGTAAGAAAGGAAAAGAAAACAGTAAAGAGATGTATATAAATAATGGGCAGAGATACATTGAAATTTCACCATGAATGGAGAAAGATATATTGAATATGTAACAATCAAGATAAAAATTAATCAAGACAGTACTTTAAATTCAGCATGGGTTGGGGTTGGAAAATATAAAAGAAGTCTCTTCAGTCAAAAACAATATCGATGATCTTCAGAAGGAGTCCCCCCCCCCCCCCACTCCATTTTTCTAATTCATCTTGTTTTCTTTTGCCCTCCCCGTAAACTGAAGTATTGAAACCACACATGCAGACAAACATAAGCGGCCAGAAACACATTTCATACAATCATAAATCATTGTTAGATGTATACAGATATATCAGCAATTACGTTAGGTACACACAACTGGAATGGGGAGAGAGAGAGAGAGAGAGAGAGAGAGAGAGAGAGAGAGAGAGAGGAGAGAGAGAGAGAGAGAGACACACACACAGCACACCACGCACACACACACAACACACACACAATGCACACAGACACACACATACGCACGCACGCACACAAACACACACAGAGACACACACACATACATACATACATACATACATACATACATACATACAACATACATACATACGTACATACATATATACGTACATGCATACATACACACACACACAACATACATACATACATACAATACATACACACACACACACATACATACATACATACATACATACGTACATACATACATACATACATACATAACATACACACACACACATACATACATACATACATACACACACATACATACATACACGCACGCACGCACGCACGCATGCACACGTGTTCACGTTAAAAACCGTTACACCTTTTCGTTAAAGGCCATTCGTGCCAATGAGGTTGGAGAATGACGACCTTGACAAAACCATATTCGCAAAAGGACTAGATGGAAAAATAAATACAGAAATAAAATAGCAATTGAGTGCTTAGTTCATTATCCTCGAAATAAAAGAACAACAGAGAGAGAATCTTGTCTCAGCGATAGGAGACCTATCATTAATTCATAATAGTTCACTTTAAAAAAACAACAACATGAATAACAATTCTTCTTCTCCTTCTTCTTCTTCTTCTTCTTCTTCTTCTTCGTCCGCTCAGACAGCAACTAATTTTGTTCGTTATATGAACGAAACTGCGTCACGCTGCCGTTAAGCACCTGACAAGTCAGTCCCATCGCATCTGACTTCAGCATGGGAGAGAGAGAATTGTTATGTTTTAAGTTTTTTTCTGGGAAAAAAAGGCACAGGAGAATGATGGACCAAGAAGGCAGAAAATAGACCAAAAATATATGCCAAGAAAAAAAGGAACAAGGCAGAAACAAAGAGAGGGATAGAAATGATTGACCCGAGCTGTCTTTACTCTCATTGCACTCTCGCGTGTGGAAATAATAGAAACCACCGAACAATCGCTACAAGTTATTTTTTACATACCTGACAGCTTAATATTCATTTCAATTCGTGTTGGTGGCCAGTTCACTTAAATGATATACAAACACAATCACGTATTCTGTTCTTGTAATGCACGAGTAGTGACATTTTATCTTACCAAATTAGTGATATTGTTTCTGTATATTTTATCAATTGTAGAGAATACAGAATCGGTGTGTGTGTGTGTGTGTGTGTGTGGGGGGGGGGGTTATGTCTGTAAATGTCAAAACAGAGGTGGTTAGTTTCTGGTGATCTTAGTGATCATTCGCCTTTTTCTTGTAGGGTGGGATGAGTCAGACAGGAGTGTATAATATGGGTGACCCCTCAGGGTGTTAACTGGGCTTTATCACAGTTCTTGATTAATCTATTGACGCTGGGGGCAACAGCAAAGTGAGAGGCTGTATGACCAGTGGCTTTCCCACTCATGAAATTCCACTTTACAGCTTAGTCTTTAGTGATCGACTATGACTCTCTGACTAGGAGGCTTGACTCGCACAGTCCTTATGTGCTGCAGCCCTGGGGGCTGGTTGGCCTTTGGAGAACATCCCCAACGCTGACTGTCCTTATGCCCACTTGGCCGAGAGAGTGGGGATGTACTGTGGGCAAGGCATCTCCACTATAGTCAAATTTCTGCCCAGTTTCCAAAACAGCAGCTGCCTCCTCTGCTGTTTTGGAGGTCATCGTCGGACACGACGGACAGACATACATACATACAGGGTGTTAAGCTAAGGAACGTGCAACAACAACTTTCCGAAATACTATGACCACAGTAAAACAGGCTGTGACAAGTTAGTTTGTCTTCTTCTTTTTCTTCGTCGAACGCTCAGACAGCAACTTTTGTTGTCTGTCATTAGAGCAAAAATGTGTTGAGCTGCCGTTAATTGCCTGACAAGTCAGGCCCAGCACATCTATATTCGGCTTGGGAGAAAATTGTTATATTCTAAGTATTTCTGGGGCAGGAGACTGGACCAAGAAGGCAAAAAACAACCCCCCCAAAAAACCCAACCAAAACAAAACAAGAAGAGAGTGACAGGAAGAAAAGGAACGAGACAGAAATAGAGGGATAGAAAAGAGGGAATTACTAGCACATAATTTCCAGAAGGTTGGGATGCTATTTATACTGGCAGGCCCCCAGCATCCCCACGGGGGAAGTCAGTCTATCTCAAAAGCTATACAAGACTATACAGCTGTACAAACTGTACAAGATACAGCGACATCGACACTTTTCCCCCTGTTTTTGAGTAATTGTCATAAACATTTAGTTTTGAAAGCGACAGATAGATGAATTTGTTCCTAAACATTCATCTTCAAGTCTGACAAACGCTCTGGTAACATCTGGTGAGATAAAACATGCTAAAAACCTGTTGACAATTTTAAAAATAGAGATTTTTAAAACATGTATGTGAATTAGATTACTTGATAGTGAATCACTTTGTGCTGAAAAGAGTGAATCATCTTTTGGACAGAATGATATTGCAAGCTAGACATGACGATGATTTTTGGTAAAAAATTTGTACTCAGACGGTCTGCCATCATAAAAAGTAATGTATGCAAAATGTGTGTAAAAAAACAATTCGGCAAATGAAATATGAAAATCAGACACTGTGAATTAAGAATTAATGTCAATGAATTTGGTGTAAATTCATGAAGTTCTCATAGATATGTTTGTGGATACTGCGAGTAGTAAAAATTTTTTTTAAACCTGAGAGCATCTTCAGAAATACTGGAAATGCAAAGAGATATGGCACAGATATATTTTTTTCTTAAAATACAAATTGTATGAATACTTCATTAACATTTGCAAGAACTTAAAGACGATACTGATTATTTGTTGTTTTTTTTAATAAAAAAGAAACTATCAATATAGGGTAAATGCTATTTCTAATCAAATGATAAAACATTTGCCCGAAACTGGTTTCTCTTAAGATGTGAATTTTATCAGCTTCGCTCAACCGAAGATAACGTGCCTATGACACATCAAAAGACTTTATAATTAACTCCAAACTAAGATAAGAGAAATAAATTAAAACAACTGATGTAAACATTTTAGGGATGTTGCCTTTAATCAGTATTGTTTAGTGTGTGCTGTGTAATTTTAAAGTGCCCCTCATAGTTTCTCAAGCTGAGACATTAAAGCATTCTTGAGTTTGCACCACACATGAAAAACAAAATGTACGGATTTTTTTTTTTAGCAGGCTAGGATAACACAGGATCATTCCTATAAACTAAACAGGCTTTTGGAAAAGTAACTTATTAATTTTCATGACTTCGCAGATTATATTTCGGTCACTTTTGCAGGATGAATATTCTAGGTACTCTTTATGTAAATAAAGCGTAGAATCCAGGTTTGGTGTGGTAGATTTACAAAATGATTTGAAAGCTATTGGTTTCTCTAGCTCAATTTCTTACTGCCTTAAAGACAATTCTCTACTTGGAGCAGGCAGATAAAATTCGGAAATTCCTATTCCTTGCTTAAATTTTTGGGGGGATGGGGGGGGCGGGGGGGGGGGGGAGGGGGGTGTTACAAACGTGTTTACCACAGGGTTCAGTTATAGCACCATGCCTGTTTAACATTTACTCTGTTGTTGTAAACCACAATCAGTTTTTGTAATTGCATGGTAGAATATCAATTAGGTTTGTTGTCAGAGAATTGTGTTTTTCAGTAACGGTGCGGATCCCTCCAAGCCTACCTATCGAAAAGAGTAATAACAAAGCTTTTGATTGTAAGCATACGGTATTCCCGAAGTCGGAATGCGGATACCTAAATGGTGGAGGAGAAAAAGATCGCATACACCCAAAATATCACCATTGGTAAACCTCGGAGCTCTAGCCGATGAACAAAAAACAAATATATATCAGGCTTTAGATATTACTTCAAAAACTTGTATACCATTGTCATACTAGATACACGATAAAGAGAACAAACTGAACCCTGACAATAGTACTGGGAAATAAACAAAATGTGCCCCCCCGCAAACCCAGCGATATTCGAATACTTACCATTATCGCAAGTGCGCTCAAGTCTTTCGGATGAGACTATAAACCCAGGCCCCGTGTGCGAACGCACGCAGAACATCTTGCACACACACGTTAAAAATCCGTTCCGCTTTTCAGACGAGGTCATTTCGTGCGGAGAGAACGGATGACAAATTAAAAACAAAAAACGCATGCACCAAGTGTCCTGTTGAGACACCATCCCCAAAGTCGGAATAGAGTTACCTTGTATGTATGTATGTTTGTCCGTAGTATCCGACGATGACCTCCAAAACAGCAGAGGAGGCAGCTGCTGTTTTGGAAACTGGGCAGAAATTTGATTATAGTGGAGATGCCTTACCCACAGTACATCCCTCCCACTCTCTCGGCCAAGTGGGCATAAGGACAGTCGCGTTGGGGATGTTCTCCAAAGGCCAACCAGCCCCCAGGGCTGCAGCACATAAGGACTGTGCGAGTCAAGCCTCCTAGTCAGAAAGTCATAGTCATCACTAAAGACTAAGCTGTAAAGTGGAATTCCATGAGTGGGAAAGCCACTGGTCATACAGCCTCTCACTTTGCTGTTGCCCCCCAGCGTCAATGGTTTAATCAAGAACTGTGATAAAGCCCAGGCGCTGACGGCATACCTTAATAAGTGGGTAAAAACGGGTTTAGCTTACCAAATAAAACACAACACACACACATGGCCTGAAAACTTCAGTGCAGCGCGCCAGTGACTCCTTTAGATGTAAACGGAGGAGGAGTTATGTGCTGAAAGTTCAAGAGAGAAGAAGAAAAAAGGCTTTGATTTCACAACTGTATTTAAAGTACGAAAACTTCATACTTTATGAGGCGAAGCATCTGCTAATGTGTTTTTGATAACTTTGTGTTATTACTATGCCCCACGTGCCTCTGTCTCTGTTTGAGTGTCTGTCTGTCCGTCTGCACGCGCGCGCGTGCACACACACATATAAACACACGCAGACTCATGTATGCATGCACGCAAATATACGCAACACATGTATTCTTGCACACACAGACAGACATACACACACGCACGCACATACACATTATCTCTCTCTCACTCTCTATTATCTCTCTCTCTCACTCTCTATCTCTCACACGTGCACACACACACACACACACACACACACACAACACACACACACACACACACACACACACACACACTATACCCGCCGTACCCCCTCCCCCCCCCCCGTTACGATAAGCACTAAGATGCAGTACAATATAACGCAACACAATACAATACTGCAATGTACACGATTGTGTTGCATAGTATTGTATCGTAGGGTGTACAATACAAAACAACACAAAAGAAAACAATATAACACAACGCTATGATGCATTACAATACAACACAAAACAACACAATACAATACAATGCTATACAATATAACACAACACACTGATGCATTACAATACAATACAATACAACACAACACTATGATGCATTACAATACAACACAATACAATGCTATACAATATAACACAACACACTGATGCATTACAATACAATATAACACAACACTATGATGCATTACAATACAATACATACATACAATACAATACAATGCTATACAATATAACACAGCACACTGATGCATTACAATACAATACAACACTATGATGCATTACAATACAATGCAATACAACACAATGCTATACAATATAACACAACACACTGATGCATTACAATACAATACGATACAACACAACACAACACAATGCTATACAATATAACACACAACACTACGCTACCCTACGCCACACCGCATCTACCCACTCCACCGCACCACCACGTCACACACTACCACCATCACCCCATCCTATCCCACCCACCCCATCTACACCATCCCACACCACGCTACGCAACAATATAATATTTAATATACCAATCCATAACAACCATTATGATTATTGGCTGCACGACTCTGTTGTAAGAATATGTTGAATGCAAGCGCTCGGATTTGTCTTTGCAAGATATAGCGCTAGACAAAAATTCCATTTATTATTATTATTATTATTATTATTATTATTATTATTATTATTATTATTATTATTATTATTATTGTTGTTGTTCTTCTTCTTCTTCTTCTTCTTCTTCTTCTTCTTCTTCTTCTTCTTCTTCTTCTTCTTCTTTATTATTGTTGTGATGATGATGATGATGATGATGATGATGATGATGATGATGATGTTTCAGGCAGCGGCTAAGGGTCTGTCGGAAGGCACTATAGGTTTGGTGTTCAGTTCTTACGAGCTGTGCGTATTCCTCACCTCTCCCATTATTGGAAGCTATGTGAGTATGAATTATATAGTCATTTCTTATCATTCTGCTTTGGTCGGGGAGGGGGAGGGGGGGGGGTAGGGAAAGGGGGGTGGGGTGTGGTTTTTGAGTGTTGTGTGTTGTTTTGTGTGTGTGTGTTGTTGTTTTGGTAAGTTGTGTGTGTGTGTGGTTTTATTGACTGTGTGTGTGTGTGTGTGTGTGATGTGTGTTGTGTGTGTGTTGTGTGTGTGTGTGTGTGTGTTCGTGTGTGTGGGGTGTGTGGGTGGGGGGTTGGGGACTGTGTGTGTTAGGGGTGGTGGTGGTAAATGGAGGGAACGGGTGTGTGTGTGTGTGTGGTGCGTGCGTGTGTGTGTGTGCGTGTGTGTGTGTGTGTGTGTGTGTGTGTGTGTGTGTGTGTGTGTAGGGGACGGGTGTGTGTGTGTGTGTGTAGGGGACGGGTGTGTGTGTGTGTGTCAGTAGTTTTGTATTTGGTAATGGGACGTGTGTGTGTGTGTCGTGTGTGTAGGGGACGGGTTGTGTGTGTGTGTGTGTGTGTGTGTGTGTGTGTGTGTGTGTGTGTGGGGTGTGTGTGTGTGCGTGTGTGCTGCGGATGTGTGTGTGTGAAGTCGAGTCAAGTCAAGTCACATTTTTATTTCCATATGGTACATCGAATAAGGAATGCCTTTGGCTTTTTTTTCATCAAGCCATCTATCTAGGAACAAAAATTAGTTAATAATGTGTGTGTGTGTGTGTGTGTACGTGCGTGTGTGTGTAGTGTGTGTGTGTGTGGTGTGTTGTGTGTATATGTGTGTGTATGTGTGTGTGTGTGGTGTGTTTGTGTGTATATGTGTGTGTGTATGTATGTGTGTGTGAATATGTATGTGTGTGTGTGTGCGCGCGCGCGCACGCGTGCCTAATAAAACTGACCCTGTTAATTATTTCAAGAAAAAAAGCAAGAGAAAATAGGTGACACGTCGCATTTTAGCGTACTTGTTCACTTCGTTCTATATAACGCGTTTTGTAGGTAAAAATTGTTTCGGTTTTCTTTTAGAATGAATATATAAAATTATGTTTCTTTTTTTGTTGTTGTTGGTTTAATTGGTGTTGGCTGGTTTTGTCTTATTTCATTATTTCTGTTTTCGTATTAGTTCGCCATTTTTAACACATTAATCATATAAAACCAGAGTAGCGCGCACGTTAAAACCCGTTCCGCCTTTTGGAAGAGGAAGCCGGATCATTGTGTGCCAGTGGGAACGGATGACAACAGTTACAAAACTGCATGCAGTCGGTTTTTAAAAAAATCCAACCAAACCTGTTCCGCCTTTCCGTAGAGTACGCCATGTCGTACCGGTGTGAACGGATGACGAAATTTCAAAATCGCATGCACAAAAGTGTCGTGTTTACACACTATTCCCGAAGTCGGAATACAGCTACTTAAGCAGTGGAGGATAAAGAAACGTTCGCATACGCAAAAATATTTCCATTAGTGAACCTCGAAGCTCTAGCCGAGGAACGAAAAAAAAGTATTTATAAGTTTATAAAGGTGTCCCATAACCTATGTGGTCGTAGGGGAGCGAGGCATCAGAGACCTCAGCTTCTCTAGGGGCCAGCATATTGAGGGCAGAGGCGCCCATCTCCTCTCCCTCGCTGCTTTACCTTCCCTGACCCTAAAGAGGGCAGGTATGTACCCATTTACAGCTTGGTGAACTGGGGAAGGACTGTACTGGAGCTATGGCGCACAAACAGTCACCCATCCACGAGGTCAACCACACTCAACGTTGCTTGACCTCAAGCTTGGGGAAGAGCGAGTGCTCTGACCACCGAGCTATCCCGTCCCTTTGGTGTAGAACTTCAACAAAACAAAACTGTTGATATCTTTTAGTCATCGGTAAGAATCATTTTAAATTGACAAGGTTATGTACGTATCATATCCAAGCTCGCTTATCTTTTTTTAAAAATATGTGTGAGGACAGCAAAAAATAAATTGTCCTTCATCATCTTTTAATGAGTCTTTACTTTATAAAGGACAGGTTAAATTAAGTAGCATTAACAGCGGATAAGTATCTATAATGATGAACCGCCAGTTTGGAAATGGTCATTCTAAAACTTGTTATTATGTACCTTAACTTTTAGTTCTAGTATGTGTGGATGTGTTTGGTGGGGTGGGGGTAGCCTAGTGGTTAGAGAGTTGCGCTCATGATCTGACGGTTCAGGTTCGAGCCGCCTCAGAGGCACTAGTTTTTAGGGAATTTTACCCTGGAGTTGACATTAGTACTGACTCCATTTACCCCCGAAAAGTCCTTCGGATGAGACTAAAAATCCACATCCCATGTGCGAACGCACACAGAACATCTGGCGCACACAATAAAAGCTGTTCCGCTTTTTGGAAGAATTGGCCATTGTGTGCCGGTGGGAACAGATGACAAAATTTACAACACTGCGTACGCACAGGATCTGGATGTAAAAAAAAAAAGCACATGAGTGCTTATTCCATTATTCTCGAAATAAAAAAGATAAAACAAAAATTAAATAGATAATAAGTACTTGATCGCACGCACACACACACACACACACACACACACACACACACACACACACATTATATTTTGTGGCATCATTATTAACCGTGAAATTCTCATTACTCATTAATGACAGCCTTCAAATTCACGTAATCATGCACACGTTTGACATTTACCAAATTTCATGACCAGCAAAATCTAGAATCCTCTTTACTTGGCTGGGATATATATATTGTTGGGTGTTTGTTTCCACGTTTCTGAGCAAAAGCTCCGAATTTTACCCATGGGTCAAATTTGGCACATACCACCCTTCACCCACATTTCGCGATCCGACTCCAAAGACGATGATGTCTAAAATAATAATAATAATAATAATAATAATAATAATAATAATAATA
>CM054166.1:11723329-11725829 GCA_028751875.1 Rapana venosa
GATAGACATCTTAAACATATTATGACAAAATTTAGATTTGGAGTGTCTGAATTGTTTGTGCATAATCTTCGCTATAGACAACACTGTGATACAGATCTTTTTGTCCATTATGTAAGGGGTCTGTCGATAACGAAGTTCATTTTGTATTGTTGTCCTATGTTAAATGATCTTAGAACTCAGTTGATACCACAAAAATGTGTGAGCTGTCCTTCCATGTTTAGACTTTGTATACTTATGTCATCTACTAACGAACGCATTAATAAGCGACTAGCTATTTATTTGTATAAAGCTTTTAAAATTAGAAATACTGTCTGTACTTGAGGTATTATTCTTCTGTTCATAAATGTGTCCTATGCAACATGTTTTGGAATGTTGATTATATACACACACCCCCTTCATGAGGGGCCAAGGTCTATAATGAATAAAACTTTCGCATTTCGCATCTCTCTCTCTCTCTCTTCTCTCTCTCTCTCTCTCTCTCCTCTCTTCTCTCTATCTCTCATTCTCTCTCTCTCTCTCTCTCTCTCTCTCTCTCGTCCTCTCTCTCTCTCTCTCTCTCTCCTCTCTCGTCAAAAGTCCACATTTGACACTTTTAACATACCAAATTAAGACACACATATTTCCTGCCTAGGATCTCCCCCCCACCCCACCCCACCCCATCGTTACCCTGTCATATCTGTCCCTACTTTCAACCAGCTTCCTCCATATCCATCGTCTTGCGACCTAACACAGAAACATTCTCTGTGTGTGTGTGTGTGTGTGTGTGTGTGTGTGTGTGTGTGTGTGTGTGTGTGTGTGTTGTTGACTTCAATTTTACGTCTGTTCACTTTTAGTGATATTAGACGGGAAAAAAAACAAAAAAAAAACAAACAAACGGGTGAGATGGATGTGTTGTTAAAAAATAAATAAAAAATCTCGAAAAGAAACTTGGCAATGCAACAAGAATTATTAACAAACAAACAAACAAAAAGTCATCGTTAATGTAACTATAACAAATGTCCTTTGGGACTGTGACAAAGACCTTTCACAATTTCAAATGCTAGTTTTAGATTGCTGAATATGCTGGTGAGGGAGGCGATAGTAGGTGTGTGTGTGTGTGTCTCTCTCTCTCTCTTCTTCTCTCTTCTCTGTCTCTTTCTCTCTCTCTTCTCTCTCTCTCTCTCTCTCTCTCTCTCTCTCTCCACCACACCACACACACACACACACACACACACACACACACACACACAACACACACACACACACACTACACACAACACACTGTGCGTACTTGGGTGTTGCACAGGCGCACGCTGTGAGCACGCGCGCGCGTCCGTGTTATTTTGTATATATGTGTGTGTGAACGCATGGTCCACTGCTGAGACGATTGTATGTTTGTCCGTCGTGTCCGACGATGACCTCCAAAACAGCAGAGGAGGCAGCTGCTGTTTTGGAAACTGGGCAGAAATTTGATTATAGTGGAGATGCCTTGCCCACAGTACATCCCCACTCTCTCGGCCAAGTGGGCATAAGGACAGTCAGCGTTGGAGATGTTCTCCAAAGGCCAACTAGCCCCCGGGGCTGCAGCACACTATGGACTGTGCAAGTCAAGCCTTCTAGTCAGAGAGTCATAGCCGATCACTAAAGACTAAGTTGTAAAGTGGAATTCCATGAGTGGGAAAGAAAGCCACTGGACATACAGCTTCTCACTTTGCTGTTGCCCCCAGCGTCAGTGGTTTTATCAAGAACTGTGATAAAACCCAGGCGCTGACGGCTGAATGACGATTGTAGCAGCGATGATAATGACAATAATAATGAAGATAACAGAGATACAAGATGATAGCGATAATGGTGTGATGATAATGAAGAGGACGACAAGAGATCTGTGATCATAGCGTCAGCGATAATGGTGTGATAATAATGACGATGATAATGATAATGAAGAGGACAACAAGGGATCCGTGTTGATAGCAATAAAGGTGCGATGATAATGACGATGATAATGATAATAGAGAAAGATAACAGGAAACATGGCGGTAATGGTGTCATAATAATGAAGATGGTAATTGGGATGACAATGAGGGAGTCATGATGATAGTGATAAAGGTGTGATAACAGTGACGATGATAATGGAGAAGATAACCGGAATCATAGCGATAAAGGTGTGGCGATAATGACGATGATAATGGAGAAGATAACCGGAATCATAGCGATAAAGGTGTGGCGATAATGACGATGATAATGGAGAAGATAACCGGAATCTTAGCGATAAAGATGTGGCGATAATGGCGATGATAATGGAGAAGATAACAGGAATCATAGCGATAAAGGTGTGGCGACAATGGGGATGACAATGGAGAAGATAACAGGAATCATAGCAATAGAGATGTGGCAACAATGGCGAGGACAATGGAGAAGATAACAGGAATCATAGCAATAGAGATGTGGCAACAATGGCGAGGACAATGGAGAAGATAACAGGAATCATAGCAATAGAGATGTGGCAACAATGGCGAGGACA
>CM054166.1:11733329-11758329 GCA_028751875.1 Rapana venosa
CTATATCTATAGGCATGTAGAAGATCAGATATACACACGTTAAAGATCCCGTCATTCATATCTAATCTTTTTAGTGATGATATAGTTGGAAATGGGGTATCTGATATTTAGTTTCTTCCAGGCATTTTGGTTTACTCTGTGTGTGTGTGTGTGTGTGTGTATTCGTCTCAGTTTGAAGTCCAGTGTTTAATTGCAACTTGAGATACTGCTACATAGTTTCACAATGACGTATCATAGAGATTGACGTCATTCCATCACGTCATTATAAGAAACAACCCTCTGAGGAAGGTGAAAGCCGAAATGATAATTATTGGGGAGCCCCTATGTATGTTGGTGGTTTTACTTTTCTTTGACGTTTAGTATTAATTTCAAACTTGAGGTACCGCAACAAAGTTTCACAGTGATGTATCATTGATATTGACGTCATTCCATCACGTCATTATGGTGAACAAAACCCCTGAGGAAGGTGAAAGCCGAAATTCCTTTTGGGGAGGACTTGTATTATTGTTAATTGTTCTCTCTCTCTCTCTCTCTCTCTCCTCTCTCCCCGTCTCCATCTACATCGTCTCTCTCTCTCCCTCTCTCTCCCTCTCTCCATCTCTCTCTCTCTCTCTCTTAGGATGTAAAAAGCAACTGCTGCTTATTCCGGTACCCTCTTTATATATATTATATATATAATATTTTTTTTTTTTTTTTTAATTATTTATTTATTTTATTTTTATTTTTTTAATTTATTTATTTATTTATTTTATTCTTTTATATCGAGGATAATGGAATAAGCACTTATATGCTTTTTAACATCCAGTCCCCGTGTGTATGCAGTTTTGTAAATTCTGTCATCTGTTCCCACCGGCACACAATGGCCTACTCTTACGAAAAGCGGGACAGGATTTAACGTGTGCGCAAGATGTTCTGCGTGCATTCGCACACGGGGCCTCGGTTTATAGTCTCATCCGAAGGATGTTTTGGGGAGAGTGGAGTTGTGGCACTGATGTTAACTCCAGGGGAAAAAATCCTCTTGAACGAGATCACGAGAGCATCACTCTAACCACCAGACTATCCCGTACCCCTGTTGTCTTTTGCTATATAAATTCCATATATTATTATTATTTACGCCGTCAGCGCATGGGCTTTATCACAGTTCTAGATTAAACCATTGACGCTGGGGGCAACAGCAAGGTGAGAGGCTGTATGACCAGTGGCTTTCCCACTCATGGAATTCCACTTTACAGCTTAGTCTTTAGTGATCGACTATGACTCTGACTAGGAGGCTTGACTTGCACAGTCCTTATGTGCTGCAGCCCTGGGGGCTGGTTGGCCTTTGGAGAGCATCTCCAACGCTGACTGTCCTTATGCCCACTTGGCCGAGAGAGTGGTTATGTTCTGTGGGCAAGGCATCTCCACTATAATCAAATTTCTGCCCAGTTTCCAAAACAGCAGAGGAGGTCATCGTCGGACACGACGGACAAACATTTGTTATTATTATTATTATTATTATTATTATTATTATTATTATTATTATTATTATTATAATAATAATAAATGGAACTTATATAGCGCTATATCTTGCAAAGACAAATCAAAGCGCATGCATTCAACCTAATCTTACACAGTCATGCAATCAATGATAAATAATCAAAAGTTTAAACAAACAGATATTTACAAACATGGTGCGATGCAGACAAAATCTATGAAATAAATTTCGATAGTCAAATGTTTTTCAAAAGCACACATACACTCGCACAGGCCGTATACTTTAGCAGGGTGATAGAACATGGGTTAGATATGAAACAGGAGGGGGGAAGTCTTAGGTTTGAAATAAATATGTTTTGAGGCTGGATTTAAAAGTGTCATAACTAGGTTTCTGGCGAAGAGAGAGAGGAAGGTTGTTCCAGATGGATGGACCAGAAATAGAGAATGAGCGGAGGCCAACAGTGGATTGGTTGAATCTAGGTATTCGTAGGCACAAGGTATCTGCAGTAGATCGGAGGGAACGTGAAGGAGTGTACAGGTTAAGACATTCACATAGGTAGGAGGGTGCAGTTTTGTGGAGACATTTGTAACAGAGGGTACTGATTTTATAATCTACTCTCTGTGGCACAGGCAGCCAGTGGAGAGATCGCAAGAGAGGGGTAATGTGCTCAGATTTTTTCTTTCTGAGAACTAGTCGAGCTGCGGAGTTTTGTATACGTTGAAGGGAGTGGATAGATGTTGCTGGCAGACCAGCTAAAAGAGAATTGCAATAGTCCAGACGTGAGAGAATGAGAGAAGTGACAAGTTTGGTTGTTGCATCAGTGGACAGGTACTTTCGAATTGCACTAATACGCCGTAATTGATAGTAGCACGACTGACAGTCTGGGTGATGAATTTTTTCATAGAGAGTGTGTTGTCGATAACGACACCTAGATACTTCACGGAAGTGGATAGAGGGACTGATGTATTGCCGAGTTCTATTGAAGTTGTTGTAATGGAAGAGAGTTTGTGTTTGGTCCCTACAAGCATGGCTTCGGTTTTATCTGCGTTTACTGTAACTTGTTTTGTATCATCCAGTTTTGGATATCTTGAAAGCAGTAGGCCATCTTTGTCAAGAGAGAAGGCAGATTTTCAGGTGTAACACTACTTTGAATCTGAGAGTCATCTGCATAAAAGTGATGGTTGATATGATGACGGTTTATTATATGTGATAGTGGAGCAGTATAGAGAGTGAAAAGAACAGGGCCGAGAACTGATCCCTGCGGGACACCACATTCCAGTTTGGCAGGTATTGACTGTATCTTGTTTACTGCGACTGTCTGGAATCGGTCAGTGAGGTATGAACTGAACCAGGAGAGGGCTGTGCCAGTAACACCGAATGTTTTTTGAAGACGGGAGAGAAGAATTGAATGGTCAATAGTGTCGAAGACTGCAGATAAGTCGAGTAGAGTGAGAAGGGAGATTTTCCCTGAGTCAGAAGCAAGTAGAAGTGTATTTAGGTATGGACTAGGGTAGTTTCAGTGCTATGGTTGACGCGATAGGCAGACTGAAACTCAGGAAGAAGACTGTTGGAGAGAAGGTGGTTATTGAGCTGTTTTAGAACTACTTTTTCAAGGACTTTAGAGATGAAAGGTAGATTGGAAACAGGTCTATAATTCTTCAGAATGTTAGGGTCAAGGTCATGCTTTTTGAGTAGAGGTGTAACTATTGCAGTTTTGAGAGATGATGGAACATTTCCTGAAACAAGAGATGAGTTCACTATTTTCGTGATAGCGGGTATAAGTTGTGGTAGGCACTGTACAAAAAGAGAAGCAGGTATGGGATCGAGGTCACATGATTTTATAGTCATTTCTTTCAGAATTGTCGTAATTTCTTTCTCACTTGCAGGATGAAAGGAAAGGAGAGGAGTACCAGAGAATTGGGGATCAGGAACTGCAGGCTGGAAAGGAGTCTGATCCAATCTGGAACGGATGTTACGGATTTTGTCAGAAAAGAATGTAGAAAATATAGAAGGAAGTTCAGAGTGGTTGTGGATGGAAGGCAGAGGGCTTGCCTTCACAGATCCAAGAAGAGTAGATGTGAGGGAAAAGAGAGATTTCATAGACGTGGCATTAAGAACTTGAGAAGAGTAGTACTTTGTTTTTTCTGAAAGAATTAAAGATTTGACTTTGTTGATTTGTTTTCGGAAGAGCTGTTTGTTGATTTCCGTTTTTGTTTTTCGCCACTGCCGCTCTAGCTGCCTGCGTTTGCGCTTTGCAACCAGGATGTCGTGGGTGAACCATGGTGCACAGGGCCTGTCAGGCAGGAGACGGTCAGTGGGAGGTGCATGCTCATCAAGCAGTTGGGTGAGAACAGTATTGTAGTGTTTCGAGGGGTCAGTGTTGTCAAAGGTTAGTGATAGGCGCTCAGCAGCTTGTGCAGAGAAAGTTTCAATGTCTATAGCCTTGAGATTGCGACGGGTGACACATTTCTTCTTTCTGATAGGTTTTGCAATGTTGAGGGAGAAAAGAACAGCAGAATGATCAGAGAGTAGTTCATCAGTGATAGATACAGATGAAACCAAATCTTGTGATACATCTGTAATGAGCCAGTCTAAGATATGTCCTGATCTGTGTGTTGCTTCAGTTACCAGCTGTGAAAGAGAGTGGTTGGACAAAGAAAGAGAAAGACGTTTGACATCAGGAGAAGATGGGTTGTCGAAGTGGAAGTTAAAGTCACCGAGAATAATAAGCTTTCTGGGAGAGAGGCTGTAGTGATCTAGGAGTGACTGATACTCTTGATGGAAGATGGATGATGTCAGATTATTCCTACGGCTTGGAGGTGGACGTAAAGACAGCAGAAAGTAATAGAGTGGCCAGGTGTGTTGAGGTTGAGTTCACAGACTTCAAAGGATTCAGGTGAGAAAGGAAGGGAGCGACAGAAAGAAAGAGCAGGTTCAAGTGTATCTTTATAAACGACGGCAATGCCACCTCCACGGGAGGGTCGGGGGAAAGAAAGAGTTTTATAACCAGGTGGTGTCAGTTGTTTTATCTTTGGTTCGTGACCATGTGGTTTTAACCAGGTTTCTGTGAGAAAGGTGATATTAATATTCCGGTCAGAGATGAAGTCAGAAATTAGGTCAGCTTTACCATCTGGACAGACAGATTGCACATTGAACAAGCATAAGTGAAGAAGATTTGTGGGAGGCAGAGAGGTTGATGATGTATGTGGTGAGTTAGGATAATTGTCAGAGGAAGAGGATGTAGGTGATGGTAGGGATGTGGAGAGTGGTAGAGCAGTCAAAAGTTTAGATTGAGAGTCAGGTGTGGTTGATTGTGAAAGAATTGGGCTAGTTTTAACATTTGCAGTTTCATGTACACCATTGTCCACATTGCAATCAGAACATGTTTTGTCAGAGTCATAAACAAAAGCAGAGGCATCAGAGGGAAGCGAAGCGGTGTTGTCGTTGGTTACAGTGGTATCGGCGGCAGTGACGTCAGAAGTGAGGGCAGAGACGGAACCATGGGACCGTAGGCGATGATGTTTGCCGGCACGTGTACCTCGTCTCGTTTTGCGGCGGTGAATTCCTAAGGTTAAAATATGTTGTTTTAGGCTGTTTGATATGGGGTAAAACCCATGTGGGAGCAAAGCTCTTATGTCTGCAGCTGTTGTTGTCATTTCAGTGAAAGAAAGAAATCTGGGTGGTTGAGATGGAGAAGGTTTGAATTCGTGTTTCACGTGCAATTGTTGGTGCGGCAGCAGGGATACACTGAAATGGGTCACCAGGACCAGCACAGTCAGTTGAACACAAGTCATGAAGACAATAAAATTTTGAAAAATGTATCCGAAAATGAAAAATTATATATTAAAGTAATTCAAAATTCAAACAATATCACAGAAAACCATTCTAACCAGTCTAAGCACAGTGACACCACAAACACGTAGATGTAAAACTTATCTTGTAGAACGGAAGAAAAAAACACAAAAAACGCTTTCAAACTCAGACGCACACACCGTGCTGCCGTCAGGCGCAAAGGCAAAAATGAGATACATCTTGCGCACACGTTAAATCCTGTCCCGCTTTTCGTAATTATCATTATCATCATCATCATTATTGTTATTATTATTATTATTATTTTGTGAGCGTGCAAATCTGGGAAAACAACGATCTTTTTCCCCCTAAGGAAAGTTGAGGAATGCCCGTTTTACGTTTACGGTCTGGTCTGAGTGTTTATTTATGTATTGTCTTTGAATTACCAATACATTGCGTCGTGGTTTTCGTGTGGTTTGATGTAAAATGATAATTATGCTGGCAGTTTGAAAATAATTTGTAGTTATATTTGGACCAGGTTGATACAGTTGAACTCCTTAATTGCAGTTAGCAACAAGAAGATGATATCACACAAGTGTGTGTGTGTGGGGAGGGGGGGGGGATGCGTGGTGTGTGTGTGTGTGTGTGTTTGTGTGGTGTGTGTGTGCCATACCCCAAAAGGGGTGAAAGGAATTAAATCTTGAACCTTGAATCTTGTGTGTGTTTGTACGTGCGTGCGTGCGTGCGTGCGTGCGTGCGTGGTGTGTGTGTGTGTGTGTGTGTGTTGTGTGTGTGTGTGTGTGTGTGTGTGGTGTGTGTGTGTGTGTGTGTAGCTCCTGTGTTCTTGTACTAGCGTGCGTGCTGTGTGTGTGCGCGCGTGCGTGCGTGTGTTTCTCTTTATGTAGCTTCTGTGTGTGTGCGTGTGTGTGGGTTTGTTCATTTCCTGGTTGTTGTTTTTGTTGTTGTTGTTGTTGCTGCTGCTGCTGTTGTTGCTGTTGTTGTCGTTGTTGCTGTTGTTGTCGTTGTTGTTATCGTTGTTGTTGTTGATACAGACTGCTGACTGACCGGTCAATGCTATGCTATGCTATGTTATATGCTATGCTATGCTATGTTATGCTATGTTATGCAATGCTATGTTATGCTATGCAATGCTATGTTATGCTTATGTTATGCAATGCTATGTTATGCTATGCTATGCAATGCTATGTTATGCTATGCTATGTTATGCTATGCAATGCTATGTTATGCAATGCTATGTTATGCTATGCTATGCTATGTTATGCTATGCAATGCTATGCTATGTTATGCTATGTTATGCTATGCAATGTTATGCTATGCAATGCTATGTTATGCTATGCTATGCTATGTTATGCAATGCAATGCTATGCAATGCAATGCTATGTTATGCTATGCAATGCTATGTTATGCTATGCTATGTTATGCTATGTTATGCTATGCTATGCTATGCTATGCTATGCTATGCTATGCTGCTATGCTATGCTGTGCTATGCTATGCTATTGTTATGTTATGTTATGTTATGCTATGTTATGCTATGCTATGTCCAGATGGCTCACATTGGTCACCGCTTCGCCTTTCTGTCTGGACTCTTTATGGCTGGAGGCTGCTCCATTCTGTTTGGGTCAGTATGGGTCTGTCTGCCTGTCTATCTAGCTAGCTAGCTAGCTAGCTAGATAGGTAGCTGTCTAGCTGTCCGTATATATGTATGTATGATGTCTCTCTCTCTCTGTCTCTCTGTATTTATCTATCTATGTATGCATGTTATAATATATATAATATATATATATATATATATATATATATATATATATATATATATATATATATATATATATATATCCACTGAGAGAGAGAGGGATGGAGAGAGAGAGAGAGAGAGAGAGAGAGAGAGAGAGAGAGAGAGAGAGAGAGAGAGAGGAGAGAGAGAAGAGAGAGAGAGTTAATAATCGATGGCTTATTCCCTCTTCAAATGACTGATTTTGTATTTATTGATTAAATGATTAATGTTTTTATTTCCCGATTTAATGGCTGTTTTCCATTGCTTGATTTTTTTCAATTCTTTATTAAAGGACTCATGTTTTATTTATTGATTAAATGTTTGATTTAAAAAAATCTTCATCACGTTGTACATAAATAACTGACTGACTCATTGACCTACTACCTGACGTCTTGCCTCAGAGATCGATTTATTGACTGACTGACTGAGAAACTGATAGTTTGATCGATTGATTTACTGATTCCAGCAACTTGCATATAACTGACTGACTGGCTGACCAATTGATTGATTGACTCATTCATTCATTCGTTGACTGAATTATTCCGACACCTTGTCCATAAGTGACTGACTCATTGACTGACTGAGATATTGATCGATTGGTTGATTGATTGATTAATTAATTAATTCATTCATTCTTGGATTGATTGATTGATTTCAGTACGTTGTTCGTAACTGACTGACTCATTGACTAACTGAGAGGTTGATCGATTGATTGATTGATTGATTCATTTAATCATTCATTCATTCGTTTAATCATTTATTCGTTCATTTAATCATTCATTCATTTATTTAATCATTCATTCATTCATTTAATCATTCATTCATTTATTCATTCATTCATCGAGTGATTGATAGTTTTTTCCATACGTTGTTCGTAACTGACTGAGTCATTGACTAACTGAAAGGCTGATTGATTGATTGACTGTTTCATTCATATTTTCATTCAGTCATTCATTCATTCATTGACTGATTTCAGCTCGTTGTACTTAATTGACTGACCATGACTTAGCTCGATATGACGATGACATGACTGACCAACATTGACTTGACTGACTGAGATACTGATTGATACTGACCAACCGATGAACGACCGACCGATGAACTGACCAACCATGAACTGACCGACCGCAACTGACCAACCGATGAACTGACCAACGACGAACTGACGACCAACGACCAACCCATGAACTGACCGACCGATGAACTGACCAACCCATGAACTGACCAAACCGACGAACTGACCAAACCGATGAACTGACCAACCGACGAACTGACCGACCCATGAACTGACCGACCGATGAACTGACCAACCGATGAACTGACCAACCGATGAACTGAGAAATCCATGAACTGACCAAACCGATGAACTGACCAAACCGATGAACTGACCAAACCGATGAACTGACCAAACCGATGAACTGACCGACCGATGAACTGACCGACCCAAAGCCTGACCGACCGATGAACTGATTGATGAATTGACCAACCGAAGAACTGACTGCTGAACTGACCGATGAACTGACCAACCGAAGAACTGACTGATGAACTGGCCGATGAACTGACCGACCGAAGAACTGACTGATGAACTGACCGATGAACTGACCAACCGAAGAACTGACTTATAAACTGACCGATGAACTGACCAACCGAAGAACTGACTGATGAACTGACCGATGAACTGACCAACCCGACGAACTGACCAACCCATGAACTGACCGACTGACCAACTGACCGTTGACCTGACTGGCGTGCAGCACGCTGTACCTGGCTCCTGCGGGGCTGGCCTTCACGGTGCTGTCCTTCACGCTGCGCTGCATGATGGCCGTGGGGGCCTCCGCCTTCATCACCGCCAGCTTCACGCTGGTGGCCAACGAGTTCCCGGACTACATCTCCATCGTCTTCGTGAGTGACTGACACACACACCCACGGCCAGCCGGACACGACGTGCTGTCTGCCTTGTCTGTCTGTCTGTCTGTCTGGTGTCTGTCTGGCCTGTCTGGTGCCTTGGTGTTGGCTTGTTGGGCGTTCTTGAGCTGAACAACGTTTATTGTCCACCTGCTTCCAGCTCCTTCTTCTTCTTCTTTCTTCTTCTTCTTCTTCTTTCCCTTTTTCTTCTTCTTCTTCTCTTCTCTTCTTCTCTTCTTCTTCTCTTCTCCTTCTTCCTTCTTCTCTCTTCTTCTTCTTCTTCTTCTTCTTCTTTCTTCTTCTTCTTCTTCTTCTTTCTTCCTCTTCTTCTCTCTGCTTCGTCTTTTTCTTTTTCTTCTTCTTCTTCTTCTTCTTCTTCTTCTTCTTCTTCTTCTTCTTCTTCTTCTTCTTCTTCTTCTTCTTCTTCTTCTTCTTCTTCTTCTTCTTCTTCTTCTTCTTCTTCTTCTTCATCACACATCTTCTTCTTCTTCATCACCATCTTCTTCATCACCATCTTCTTCTTCTTCTTCTCCATCACCATCTTCTTCATCACCATCTTCTTCTTCTTCTTCTTCTTTTTCTTCTTCTTCTTCTCTTCTTCTTCTTCTTCTTCTTCTTCTTCTTCTTCTTTTCTTCTCTTCTTCTTCTTTTTCATCACAATCTTCTTCTTCTTCATCACCATCTTCTTCATCACCATCTTCTTCTTCTTCATCACCATCTTCTTCATCACCATCTTCTTCTTCTTCTTCTTATTCTTCTTTTTCATCACAATCTTCTTCTTCATCACCATCTTCTTCATCACCATCTTCTTCTTCTTCATCACATCTTCTTCATCACCATCTTCTTCTTCTTCTTCATTTTTCTTCTTCTTCTTCTTCTTCTTCTTCTTTCTTCTTCTTCTTCTTCTTCTTCTTCTTTCTTCTTCTTCTTCTTCCTTGTTTTCAGCCTTCTTTTCTTCTCTTTTCTTCCTCAAAACAATGAAACGCAACAATAACAACAAATCTTAACGACAGCCAGCAAAAACAAAAACGAATATAACAAACAACGACGATGAAAAAACAACAAATCAGACAACAAGAAGTAGTCAGCGACAACAAAGACGACAACAATCAAAACAACATAAGACGTTGACAACAACAAGAATCACGATATATATACATACATAAAATGAGAAAAGAGAAAATGAGAAGCAAAATGCAACATGCTTTAGTGTACATCAATTTGAGCCAAAGAGATGATTATAACTGATGTTTGCTTGTTTTGTTGTTGTTTCAAATAAGTCTACTTGACTTAAATGGCAAAATATTCTGAATCTGAATCTGAATCATACATACATACATACATACATGCATACATACATACATACATACATACATACATACATACATACATACATACATATATATAATATATATATATATAGAGAGAGAGAAGAGAGAGAGAGAGAGAGAGAGATAGATAGATAGATAGAAGAGAGAGATAGATAGATAGATAGATAGATAGATATAGATTGATTGATATATATAGAGAGAGATAGATAGATTGATTTATATATAATTATATAAATGGTCTGTGTGTGGAGACAGGGAGCACTGGAGGTGTTTACAGGAGTGGGGTACATGCTTGGTCCGCTTGTTGGAGGGCTGCTTTACGATGTGAGTTTCTGCTTTCTTCTTCTTCTTCTTCTTCTTCTTCTTCTTCTTCTTCCTCTTTTTGTCATGTTTCTCCCAGGGGAGGTTTTGACATTGATGAGCCTTCTCCATCTCTCTCTGTTTTGAGCTTCCTCCTTATTTATGCCCCTTTCTCTAAGATCATTTCATTTCATTTCATACCACAGATTTCTCTGTGTGAAATTCGGGCTGCTCTCCCCGGGGAGAGCGCGTCCCACAAGAGCAGCGCCACCCATTTTTTTTCTTTTTCCTGTCTGCAACTGTATTTGTTTCCCTATCAAAGTGGCTTTTTTCTACATAATTTTGCCAGGGACAACTCTCTTGTTGCCGTGGGTTCTTTCACGTGCGCTGAATAATTGTGTAACACACGGGACCTCGGTTTATCGTCTCATCCGAAAGACTAGCGCCCAGACCACCACTCATGGTCTAATGGATGGAGGAAAAGTTTCGGGTCCAAACGGGATTCGAACCACCGCACACTTCCGACCCGGACTTTTCGCTTTCTAGACAGGTGCGTTACCTCTAGACCACCGATCCACCAATCATCTTCAATACAGGCAGCCCAGGCTTTGTTTTGTTGATGTATTTATTCTTCTGTTCGTTAATTTATCTATTTATTCATTGACTTTCTTTAACTAGTTAGTTAGTTGTTTATTTTATCGTTTTTGGTTTCTTTTGGTTTTGGTTCATCCACTGCGTTCCAATGTTTACCAATGGTGAGATATTTTTTTGCGTATGCGATCAGTTTTTATCCCCACCATTAAGGTTGCTACTACTATTGCTACAACTACTACTGATACTGCTACTTCTACTACTTCTCTTTCTGCTGTGCTGCTGCTGCTGCTGCTGCTGCTGCTGCTGCTGCTGCTGCTGCTGCTGCTGCTACTACTACTACTACTACTACTACTACACTACTACTGCTGCTACTACTACTACTACTTCTTCTACTTTTGCTGCTGCTGCTGCTGCTACTACTGCTGCTGTTCGGCTGCTGCTGCTGCTACTGCTGCTGCGGCTACTACTTTCTTCTACTTCTTCTACTTCTGCTGCAGCTGCTGCTACTTTCTTTTACTACTGCTACTTCTTCTACTTCTCTTTCTACTGCTGCTGCTACTGCTACTGCTGCTGCTACTGCTGCTGCTGCTGCTACTACTGCTACTGCTGCTACTGCTGCTGCTACTACTACTTTCTTCTACTACTACTTTTGCTGCTGCTGCTGCTGCTACTTCTCTTTCTGCTGCTACTACCACTTTTTTCTACTACTGCTACTGCTGTTACTGCTGCTGCTAATACTACTTTCTTCTACTACTACTACTACTTCTTCTGCTACTGCTGCCGCTACTACTACTTCTCTTTCTGCTGCTACTACTACTGTCTTCTACTACTGCTACTGCTACATCTTCTATTTCTACTTCTGCTGCTGCTGCTGCTATTACTATTGCTGCTGCTGCTGCTGCTGCTGCTGCTACTGCTACTACTGCTGCTGCTGCTGCTGCTGCTGCTGCTGCTGCTGCTTGCTACTACTACTACCACCACCACCACCACCACCACCACCATCACTTTTTTATGCTACTACCGCTGCTGCTACTGCTGCTGCTGCTGCTGCTGCTGCTGCTGCTGCTGCTGCTGCTGCTACTACTACTACTACTACTACTGATAATAATAATAATAATAATAATAATAATAATAAAATATAATAATAACAAATGGACTTTTATATATTGCTACATCTTGCAATGACAAATCAAATTCCTTGCATTGAACCTATTTTTACACAGTCATGCAACCAACAAAAATTAATAGTTTAAAAAAATTTAAATGCACACACACACACACACACACACACACACACACACACACACACACACACACACACACACACACACACACACACACACACACACACACACGCAAACACACACACACACACACCAAACACACACACACACACAACACCACACACACAACACACACACACACACACACACACACACACACACCACACACACACACACACACACACACACACACACACACACATACACACACACACCATCCATCTCTTTCATTCCGTCTCCTATTTTAGGGCCGTCTGGTATCACTTGAAGTGGAAAGACGTTAAAATTGAAGACTTAATTACACACACACGCACACCAACACACACAACACACAAAACAACACACACACACACACACACACACACACACACACACACACACACACACACACACTTTGGCAGGGGGGGGTGGGGGGGGGGGATTGGATACCTGCTTTTGAAGACAGGGGACAGTTCTGAGATGAAACAGGAGGGGAACGTCCTAGGTATGAACTAAATAAACATGTCTTAAGTACTAACACAACCGTTGCTACTACTGCTGGTTTTATCTGTACAACTGCTGAAAATCTTCTTTTAGATATTCATATATATAAAGGTAAAAAAGGTAAAGGAGTCCCATAACCTATAAGGTCGTAGGGGAGCGAGGCGTCAGAGACCTCACTTCTCTAGGGCCAGCATATTGAGGGCGGCACCCATCTCCTCTCCCTCGCTGCTTTACCTTCCCTGAGCCTAAAGAGGACAGGTACCCATTTACAGCTGGGTGAACTGGGGGAACTGTACTGAAGCCAAGGCGCGCAAACGGTCACCCATCCAAGTGGTAACCACGCTCGACGCTGCTTAACTTGGCTAGGGGAAAGCGAGTGCTCCGACCACTGAGCTATCCCGTCCCATATTCATATATATATAATGTTGTTTAAAAGGACGTTTTTGTTTAAACTGAACTGAAATCGGTTGGCGTGGCCGGGTCATCTGCAGCTAGGAGGCTTCGGGGTGCCCTTCTTCATCTCCGGGTCTCTCCTGATGATTCTGACCCTCATCACCTTCTTCCTGATGCCCGTGCCTTCCAGTGAGAGAGTCTGTCTGTCTGTCTGCCTGTCTGTCTGGCTGTCTGTCTGTTTGTCTGTCTGACTGTCTGTCTGTCTGTCTGTCTAGTCTGACTGTCTGTCTGTGTGTCTGTCTGTCTGTCTGTCTAGTCTGCCTGTCTGTCTGTCTGTCTACCTGTCTGTCTAGTCTGTCTGTCTACCTGTCTGTCTAGTCTGACTGTCTGTTTGACTGTCTATCTGACTGTTTGACTGTCTGTCTGTCTGTCTGTCTGTGCGGATGGGTGGGTGGGTGGCTGAGTCCATCAATTTTTTTATGTTTGTCTGTCTGTCTGTATCTCTCTCTCTCTCTCTCTCTCTCTCTCTCTCTCTCTCTCTCTCTCTCTCTCTCTCTCTCTCTCTCTCTCTCTCTCTCTCTCTCTCTCTCTCTCTCTCTCTCTCTCTCCCCCACCCCCTCTCTCTCTATCTCTCTCGCTCTCTCTCTATGTATGTATGTATGTATTGTGTTGTATGTATGTATGTATGTATGTATGTAAGTATGTATGTGTGTATGTATTTGTGTGTATGTATGTATGTATGTGTGTGTGTCTGTATTTATGTATGTATGTATATATGAAAGTATGTATGTGTGTGTCTGTATGTATGTATGTATGTATGTATATATGTATGTATATTATACCTTGCTGCATAGCATAATGTTTATTCCCACCTAGAAAAACCTAACTCCTTTGTTCGTATACTTTTCATTGACTTCTCTTCTGCCTTTAATACCATTCAGCCCCATCTATTAGCTCTCAAACTGCTCTCAATAGATGTCTGTCCTCGGTTAATTCTCTGGATAATGAGCTTTTTGACACACCGGACACAGTTTGTTCGATTTCAAAAAGCCATATCCACTCAAAGATCAACTTCCACTGGTTCTCCCCAAGGCACTGTTCTGTCCCCCATCCTTTTCACCCTTTACACAAATGACTGCACTGGCTCTGATCTTATACCGTTAATCAAATATTCTGATGACTCTGCTCTGGAAGATCTGTCTAATTCCCATGTCATGTATTTTAAACAAGTTGAGGAGTTCTCTTCCTGGTGCAAACAGAACTGTCTTGACCTTAATGTTAAAAAGACTAAGGAAATGTTGATTGATTTTCGCAGGGACCCCCAGCCCATACCAAATCTTTACATTGATGGTGTAAAGGTAGAGCGTGTACATCAATACAAATATCTAGGTACTATTATTGATGATAAACTAAACTTTGATGCTAATACAGATCTTGTAAATAGAAAATGTCACTCACGCATCTTTTTCCTTCAAAAACTCCGGAGTCTTAAAGTAAATGTAAAAGTTTTACAAAATTTCTACCGATGCTTTATTGAGTCTGTCCTTTCATTTTCCTTGGTTTGTTGGTATGGGGGCCTGACTGTTAAAAACAAAAACATAGTAAACAAGATTGTAACCAGATGTGGCAAAATTGTGGGCTGTGAGCAAATGAAACTGAATGACTTGTATGAATGCCGTGTGAGAGACAGAGCTAGACAGATTGTGAGTGATGACACACATGTGCTTGCAAAATATTTTGAACTCCTGCCTTCTCAAAAGCGCTACAGAGTACCCGAGTCTAGAACCCTGCGATTTAAAAGTAGTTTTATTCCAACCTCAATTCTGCTAATTAATAGATGTATGAAAATAAATCTGAATTGAACTAAAGCCCACGACAGAGACAGAGAGAGAGAGAGAGAGAGAGAGAGAGAGAGGGGGGGGGGGGGGAGAGAGAGAGAGACTAAAGGCTACCTTTTATTAGTGTAAACTGTGTTCAGTTTCTAATAGAATATAGTATTAACTTCACTGATATTTGTCTTATCATACATGTTATACAAATGATTTTTTTTAAATTATTATTATTATTATTTTCTTTTTCTTTAAATACGTGCGCGTGTTATTATTTTAGACTGTTCAATATCTTAAAAGAACATAGTATTAATTTAATTAATATTTGTCTTATACAACATGTTATAACAATTTGACTTATATTATTAAAATGCGTGAGCATGGGTACGAATGTTTACAATGTGCGAGCGTGCGTGCGCGTGCGCGAGTGACTGTGAATGTGCGGACGTACGGGTTTACTTGTGCGCACATGAGTAAAGTGATTTTTGTTGGGGTGGGTTTGTGGCTGGCTGAGATATTGCTGATTTGTGGTGCATTTTATCTCATGATGGGTGCGTGCTGATGTTGGACAGTGTGTGTGTGTTTTAAATATTATGTTTAAATGTTTAAATGTTTATTGTTTTTCATGTATGGCGAGTAACCCGCCGGAATTTCTCTGTCTTTGAGATAATAAAGCTTTTGAATTTGAATATATGAAAGTATGTATGTGTGTGTGTCTGTATGTATGTATGTGTGTATGTATGCGTGTGTGTATGTATGTATGTATGTATATATGTATGTATATATGTATGTATAATTATATGTATGTATGTATATATGTGTGTGTGTATGTATGCGTGTGTGTATGTATGTATGTATATATGTATGTATATATGTATGTATAATTATATGTATGTATGTATTTATGTATGTGTGTATGTATGTGTCTGTATGTCCATGTAGCAAAACAACATCCAACCAAAAGATTCAATATCCACATTAAAAAATTTTTTTACCATATTCATTACATATACCTACCTACATGCACGCTTGACCATTCCTAACACGGACGCCTTGGCTCGTGTGTGTGTGTATGTGTGTGTGCGTGTGTGTATGTGTGTGTGTGTGAGTATGTGTGTGTGTGCGTGTGTGTGTGTTTGCGTGTGTGTGTGTGTGTGTGCGCGTGCGCGCGCGCGCGCGGGATGGACAGAGAGTGTCGGTCAGCAGCGCGTGCATCAGCAGAGGTCGATGTTGGGGCTGGCGGCCAGTCCTCTGATTGTCGTCTGCTCTTTCACCCTCATGGCCGGGTCCTACACTTTCGGCTTTCTGGATGCCTCCCTCGCCATACACTTGCAAAAGGTAGGGTAGCGTGCCGTTAGTGTGGTGGTGGTGGTTTTGGTGGTGTTTTTGGTGTTTTTGTTTTGTGTTGATGATTCTGTGAGTCTTCGACTCGGTTTTGGTTTGATTTGATTTGTTGATGACTTGTGTATATGTGTGTGGGGTGGTGGGTGGGTGTGGTGGGGGTGGTGGGGGTATGTTTGTGTTGTGAAGTGTTGTGTTGTTGTGTGTGTGTGTGTGTGTGTGTGTGTGGTGTGTAGTGTGTGTGTGTGTGTACATAGACTCAATAGTTTGTGTTGTGTGTGTGATGTGTGTGTGAGAAACACACACACGCACGCACGGACGCGCACACACACGCGCACGCATGCATGCATGCACGCACGCGCGACACATTAACAAGACAATACACACCCCCACCCCACCACCCCCCCCCCCCCCCACCCCCCCCCCCACCACACCCCCACACACCCCCCCCCCCCTACCCCCCCACCCTCACCACCTCACCACACCATCGACACACATCCACACCACACACACACCACACACACACCACCCTCCACCACCACCCACCACCACCTCCACCCCACCACCACCACCACCCCCACCCACCACACACACACTCTCTCTCTCCTCTCTCCTCTCTCTCCTCCTCTCTCCTCTCTCTCTCTCTCCTCCTCTCTCTCTCTCTCTCTCTCTCTCCTCTCTCTCTCTCTCTCTCTCTCTCCTTCGGATGAGACTATAAACCGTAGGCCCTTGACGAACGCACGCAAACAATCTTGCCACTACGTTTAAATCCTGTTCCGCTTTTCGTAAGAGTAGGCCATTGTTTGCCGGTGGGAACAGATGGCAGAATGTACAAAACCGCATACACACGGAGACTGGATGTAAAAAAAAGCACATAAGTGCTTATTCCATTATCCTCGATATAAAAGGAAAAAAATTTAAATTTTTTTTTCTCTCTCTACTCTCTGTGTCTGTCTGTCTCTGCCTTCCTCTTCTCTCTCTCTCCTCTCTCTCTCCTCTCTCTCTCCCCTCTCACCCTCCTCTCTCTCACCTCTCTCACTCCCTCCTCCTCTCTCTCTCCTCCTCTCTCTTTTCTCTCTCTGCTGTCTGTCTCCCACTCTCTCTCTCTCTCTCTCACTCACTCTCTGTGCCTGTCTGTCTGTCTCCAGTCTCTGTCTGTCTGTCTCCCACTCTCTCTCTACTCTCTCTGTGTCTGTCTCTGTCTGTATGTCTATCTCTGTCTGGTCTGTATCTCACTCTCTTTCTCTCTCTCTCTCTCTCTCTCTCTCTCTCTCTCTCTCTCTCCTCTCTCTCTCTCTCTCTCTCACGCTCTCTCTCTTTCTCCTCTCTCTCTCTCGTTCTCTCCTCTCTCTCTCTCTTCTCTCTCTCTCTCTCTCTCTCTTTTCTCTCTGTGTAAATCAATGCTAATAAATAAATAAGTAATATAATATATATATATATATATATATATATATATATATATATATACAATACATACATATATATATATAACACTGAAAAAACCACAACCACACTCGCATCTCACCCGACTAACCAATCATCGCTGGCTGTTAATTACCGTGATGCGGGCGTGTTGGCAGTTCCATGTATCAGCGGCGATAACTGGTGTCTGCTTCATGTCCGTGGCGGCAATCTACGCCTTGGTGTCTCCCTTGTTCGGCTGGCTGAGCGACAAAAAGGTGACGGAGGGAGAGAGGGGGGGGGGGGGGGGGGGGGGGGGGGAGGGAGAGAGGGGGAGGGATTGAGAGAGAGGGGGAGAGAGGGGGGGGAGAGAGAGGGGGGAAAAGGGGGAGGAGAGAAGGGAGAGGAGAGGAGTGAGGGGGAGGGAGGGAGAGAGGGGGGGGGGAAGAGGAGGGGAGGGAGGAGAGGGAAGAGAGAGGGAGGAGAGAGAGGGGAAAGGGAGAGAGAGAGAGGGGGGAGAGAGAGAGGGAGAGAGATGTGTGTGAGTGTTATGTGCGTGCGTTGTGTGTGTGTGTGTGTGTGCATGGTGTGTGTATTGAGGAGCTGGTGATGTGTGTGTTGGTGGGTGGGTTTTTTTGGGGGGAGGAGTAAGTGGGTGGTGTATGTCTCTCTCTACACAAAAAACCCGGACCTTTATAAAAAAAATTTTTCTGGAATGTCTACACACACACTACAACGCAAACACAGTACAACGTACACTACAACACACACACACACACACACCCACACACACACACACACAACACCCACACACACACCACCCCCTACAACCAACACACAACAACACTACCAACACCCAACAACCAAACACAGTACAACGTACACTACAACACACACACACACACACACACACACACAACACAACACACCACACTACAACACACCACACACACACACACACAAAACACACGTACAACGCACCACACAACACACACACACACACACACACACACACACACACACACACACACAACCACACACACACACACACAACACTACACACACACAACACACACACACACACACACACACACACACACACACAACACACAACACAACACAACAACACACACAACATACACACACACATACACACCATAACACACACACACACACACAAAATACAACACAACACAACACGCACACAACATACACACACACATACACACACACACAACAACACACACACACTACAAACACACGCACATACACACACACTACAACACACACACACACACACACACACACACACACACACACACACCACACACACACACACACACACACACACACACACACACACACACCACACACACACAAACAACACATACACACAAACACACACACACACACACACACACACACACACACACACACACATCATACATACATACATGGACATTAATAACTTGGTTTCTCTGTGTCTGGCAGGCATCATCTACACACACACACACACACCACACAACACCACACAACACACACCACACACACACACACACACAAACACACACACCACAACACACACCACACACACACACACACACACACACAACACATACATACATACATGGACATTAATATACTTGGGTTTCTCCTCTGATTGCCAGGGCATCAGCTACACACACACACACACACATACATACATACACACACACACCACACACACATACACACACACACACACACACACACAACACACACACACACACACACACACACACACACACACACACACACAACACACACCACACACACACACACACACACACCACACACACACAACACACCACTCACACACACACACACACACACACACACACACCACACACACCACACACACCACACACCACACACACACACACCACACAACACACACACACACCACACACACACCCACACACCACACACCACACACACACCCACACACACACCACACACACACACACACCCCACACACAACACACCACACACAACACCACACACACACCACACACAACACACACACACACACAACACACACACACACACACACACACACCACCCACCACCACCACCACCACCACAACAACACACACACACACACTCACCCCCCCCCCCCCCCCCCCCCCTCCAACACAACACACACAGGATAGCCTGGTGGTAAGAACATTGCGCTCGCAATCTGACGACCCGGGTTCGATTCCCGTTCAAGGGGATATTTTCCCCAGGAGTTAACATCAGTGCAGACTCTTCGGATAAGACTATAAACCGAGGTCCCGTGTGCGAACGCACGCAGAACATCTTGAGCACACGTTAAATCCTGTTCCGCTTTTCGTAAGAGTAGGCCATTGTGTGTTAGTGGGAACGGATGACAAAATTGACAAAACCGCATACACACGGAGACTGGATGCAAAAAAGCACACAAGTGCTTATTCCATTATCCTCGTTATATAAGAATGAAATAATTTTTTTAAAAATAAAACACACACCCCAACACACACACACAGAAATGAACATTGTGTGGTAGATCGGTGGTCTAGAGGTAACGCACCTGTCTAGAAAGGGAAAAGTCCGGGTAGGAAGTGTGCGGTGGTTCGAATCCCGTTTGGGCCCGAAACTTTTTCCCCCATCCATTAGACCATGAGTGGTGGTCTGGGCGCTAGTCTTTCGGATGAGACGATAAACCGAGGTCCCGTGTGTTACACAAAATTATTCAGCGCACGTAAAAGAACCCACGGCAACAAGGGAGTTGTCCCTGGCAAATTTTAGTAAAAAGCCACTCTGATAGGGAAACAAATACAGTTGCAGACCAAAAAAACAAACAAAAACAAAAGGGTGGCGCTGCTCTTGTGGCGACGCGCTCTCCCCAGGGAGAGCAGCCTGAATTTCACGCGGAGAAAAATTTTTTAATGAAATTAATATACTGGGGTTTCTCTGTGTGTGTCTGCCAGGGCATCAGCTACTCGTTGCTGATCTTCGGCTCTGCTCTAGACGCGGCGGGGCTGTTGCTAATGGGCCCTAGTCCCCTCCTGCCTTTTCTTCAGGGGTAAGTAGTAGTAGCAACAAGGTTTTCCCCGCAGGGAAAAAAACAATGCGCGGGCTCCGTGGTCGGAGCGTCTATAAAACAAAGAAAGATTGGATTGGTTTGAGGGATTGGCATGGACGCGGGGTGAATGATGATGGTGCTGATTGAATGGAGACGTTTGTGTTAGTGATTTGTTGATTGGTTGGTTGGTTGGTTGGTTGGGTGGGTTGGTTGGGTGGGTGGTTGATTGATTGATTGATTGGTGTTGATTGATTTGATTGGTTGGTTGATCATTCGATTGGTCGATTGATTGATTGATTCATTCATTCTTTCGTTTATTCGTTACTTTATTTATTTGTTTGTTTTATTTGTTTGAATGATTCATTATTTGATTCGTTTATTTCATTGGTTTAATCGTTATTTTATTTACTTGTTTGTGTGTATATTTTACTCGTGGTGTTTTGTGGTGTTTACTTGCTTGTTTTGTTTTTATCTTATTTTTATTCGAATTCTTTGATATATTTCGAGGATAGTGAAATAAGCGCTCATGTGTTGTTATTGTTGTTGCTGTTGTTGTTTCCTCGCAATAAAATAATAAGACAAATAAATAATTTAAAAATTTGTATTAACTCCACTCCCCCCGATGACAAGTCCTTCAGATAAGACTAGAAACCGAGGTCATGTGTGCAAACGCACTCCCAACACGTTGTGCACACGTTTTAACTCATTCCGCCTTTTGGAAGAGTAGGCCATTGCACTCCGGTAAGAACGGATAAATAAGGAACGAATGAAAAATAATTTTTAAAAATAAAATAATAAAAAGCATGCACGCCGGTGTCGTGTGTAGACTTCTTCATCCCCGGGTATGGAATGCGGCTACCTTGATGGTGGTGGTGGGCACAATAAAAAAAACAAAAAAAAAACAACCCTGGTCGCATAGATTACGCAAAATTTCACCGTTGGTGATGAATCTCGGAGCTCTAGCTGAGAGAACAACAACAACAGCAGCAGCAGAAACAACAAGAACAACAAACAGCAGCGACAACAACAACAGCAAGAAGAAGAACAACAACAGCAACAACAACAACAACATACAGCAACAACAACAACAAAAATAACGACAGCAGCATCAACAACAACAACAAACAGCAACAACAAACAGCAACAACAACAGCAGCAGAAACAACAGCAAACAACAGCAGCAACAACAAACAGCAGCGACAACAACAACAGCAGCAGCAACAACACAACAAACAGCAGCAGCAACAACAACAGCTGCAGCGACAACAACAACAGCAAGAAAAGAACAACAACAACAGCACACAACAACAACAGCAGCAGCAGCAACAACAACAGCAACAACAACAGCAGCAAACAACAACAACAACAGCAGCAAAAGCAACAACAACAGCAACAACAAACAGCAGCAACAACAACAACAACAACAACAGCAGCAGAAACAACAACAACAACAATAACAACAACAACAGCAGCAGCAACATCACAACAACAACAACAACAACACAACAACACAGCAACAACACAGCAAAACAACAACAACCAGCAATAACAACAACAAACAGCAACAGCAACAACAACAACAACAACAGCAGCAGCAACATCCAGTTATCGACAAGAAAACCATTCATCCATACCACAAACATCCCCAGCAGCAAATCATCATAAATATCCTTTTTTTCGTGATGTTCCACCAGACCCCATGTTTAACTTCCTGAGAGAATCCGGGATTTTTGCCCGTCTGATAGGAGTGAAAGTGTTACAGTTGGTCACTAAGAACAAGGCCGTTTTAAGGAATCTGGTTTTGGTTTTTATCTCTTTGTATGCGTGGTTGATGTGGTTTCTCCCACAACGCGGTGCCCGTCCTGGGTTGACCCTTAGGGTTGGCCAGGGCGTTGCTACAAGGAAGGACAGTAGAGTTGGTTTTATACCCTGTTTTAATCTGTGTAGTATAGCTGCACAGTTTTAATCTGAGATTTAAAAAGTTGACGAGGTGACAGCCCTGATATGGCCTCTGTGGTCGGCGGGGCTATAAACAGCAGGATTGGATTGGAGCAAATCATAAAACTGTTCCGTTAACTAGTTATCCTGGGGGTGTGGGGAGGGGGGGGGGGGGGGTGGAGAGGAAAGGTTAATTTTTGCAGACTATGGTGGTTGTTGTTGCTGTTGTTGTTGCTGCTGCTGCTGTTGATGATGTTGTTGATGATGATGATGATGAAGATGTTTGATGCTGTTGTTGCTGCTGTTGTTGTTGCTGCTGTTGTTGTTGTTGTTGATGCTGCTGCTGCTGCTGCTGTTGATGATGATGATGATGATGATGATGATGATGATGATGTTTGATGCTGTTGTTGTTGTTGATGCTGTTGCTGCTATTGATGATGACGATGATGATGTTGTTGATGTTTTCTGAAAAGTTGTTCAGGCTGGATTTGTTGTTATCATTATTCTTGTTGATTTCAGGAGTCTTGGGTTAATCATTTTTTCCTTGTTAATTCTGGGTGTGGGAACTGGAGCCATCATCATTCCTATCATCAAGTGTTTCTACATTGGGGCCAGGTAAGAGAATGAGTGAATGAATGAATGAATGAAGGAAGGAAGGAAGGAAGGAATAAAGGAAGAAATGAATGAATAAAGGAAGAAAGGAAGGAATGAATGAATGAATGAAGGAAGGAATGTGTGAATGAATGAAGGAAGGAAGGAAGAAAGGAATGAATGAAGGAAGGAAGGAATGAATGAAGAAGGAATGTATGAATGAAGGAAGGAATGTATGAATGAATGAATAAATAAAGGAATGAAGGAAGGAAGGAAGGAATGAGTGAGGAAGCTTTATTTTTCAAGGGTTACAAATAAGCATTCACATACTTTTTTTTTCTCATCCGGCCCTTGCCCTGGTAAGGGACTATCCAGAGAGAGAGAGAGAGAGAGAGAGAGAGGGAGAGAGAGAGAGAGAGGAGAGAGAGGAGGAGAGGGAGGAGAGGGGGGGGAGCAGAAAGAGAGAGCTTATTATTTATTTTTTATTTATTCTTTTATTTTGAGGATCATGGAATAAGCACTCATGTGCTTTTTTTCTCTCCATCCAGTCCTCGTGTGTATGCAGTTTTGTAAATGTTGTCATCCGTGTGTGTGTGTGTGTGTGTGTGTGTGTGTGTGTGTGTGTGTGTGTGTGTGTGTGTGTGTGTGAGTGTGTGGGAGGAGGGATGAGGGAGAGAGAGAGAGAGAGAGAGAGAGAGAGAGAGAGAGAGAGAGAGAGAGTGACGGAGAGAGAGAGTTAGAGAGAGAGAGAGTGTGTGTGCGTGCGTGCGCGCGCGTGTGCGTGCGTGCGTGCGTGTTTAAGCTTTTAGATGCGAGCTTGCACTCACGTGTGCGTCTGCACATTGGGCTTCAACCTTTTTAAAAAATATCTTATAAGTTAAAAAACAAACAAATAAAATAACAACAACACATGAAATGATATGATTACAACAAGCATAAGCTTATAGGAAAAGTATAATGATATCACCAATATCTGCATTTTTTGTGTCTTGTATCTTTACATTTGTGTGTGTGAATACGTGCATATACGTGCCTGTGTATGTGTTTACGTATAGGAGCGTGCTTGTGCAAGTATGTGTAATTATGTACACGCATTCACGTATATGTATATAAATAAAGGTGAAGTTTATTAGAAGTGATTTAATGTGTCATGATCTTTTTTTTTTTAAAGAAATAATGAACTTTTTTTTATATTGACTTTTTGTTCACAAAAGCAGCATACAATTTGTTTTTTTGGTTTAAAAAGCAACATACATTTTTCATTCTTTTTTTTTTGTTGTTCTCAAAACAGCATACATTTTTTTCTTACTCATTTTTTTTTACAAACAGCATACATTTTTTAAACGTATTTCTATTTACAAAGCAACATACACTTTTTGTGTACAAAAGCAGCATACATTTTTTTATATTCATTTTTGTTTACAAAGGCAGCAAACATTTTTAAATTTCATTTTTGTTTACAAAAGC
>CM054166.1:11765829-11780829 GCA_028751875.1 Rapana venosa
GGGTGACCGTTTTGCGACCGTTGGCTTTAGTTACAGTCTTCCCCGAGTTCCCCTAGCTGTAAATGGGTACCTCGCCTTCTTTAGGGTCAGGGAAGGTAAAGCAGCAGCGAGGGAGAGGAGGATGGGTGTTGCACTCAACATGCTGGTTCTTGGAGAGAAGCTGAGGTTTGATGACATCTCGCTCCCCCAAACGACCGCATAGGTTATGGGAACACGTTTTACCTTTACTTAAAGAGTTACAACGACAATAATAAGGACAACAGCAGCAACAACCACAGGTGCAAAAGCATCTATAGCCCCAAGAAACCAGTAGCAACAGTATTACCACTAGCAACAACAACAGCAACAATGCCAGCAACAACAACAATACCAGGAGCAGCAACAACAACAATACCACCACCACCAGCAGCCAACAACAGCAACAATAACAACAACAACAACAACAACAGACATAATCTCTCTCTCTCGTGGACCACAATGTATTGATATTGCTTAAAGTTATTAATTTCTCGTGATATGCTATTCCATGTTCTGTTGTATATTTTTCTTTGGGCATTAAATTGGAATTGTTGTCAACAATTGGTTTTTTGGGTTGCTTTTTTATATATTTAAGTTCTTGCTTAAGTGTAAATAATGTCATCTAGAGTTGATGACTGCAAACTAAACGAAAGCAAAAAAAAAGCAGCAACAATAATAATAATAATGTATGGAATTTATATAGCGCTGAATCTTGTAAAGCAACAAATCAAAGCGCTCAGATGACCTTTTTTTATAACGAGGATAATGGAATAAGCACTCATGTGCATTTTTTTTACATCCAGTCCCTGTGTGTATGCGATTTTGTAAATTTTGTCATCTGCTCCCACCGGCACACAATGGCGTACTCTTTCGAAAAGCGGAACAGGATTTAATGTGTGCGCAAGATGTTCTGCATGTGTTCGCACACGGGGCCTCGGTTTATAGTCTCATCCGAAGGACAACAACAATAATGACCATAGAATGACCGTCACGATATTGATAAGTTATGCTGTTGACCATGACGAAGACTTGAACGGTGAGGGTGGTGGAAGTAGTAGTAGTGATGGTGGTGGTGGTGATGTTATAACATCTACAACGATCAGGAAAACAATGTCAAACGGTAGCATCAATAACACTAACTGTATAATGACGATGGTGATGATTGTGATGGTGACAATGAACAAGGAAAAGACGTTGAAGAAGAAAACAGAGAAGAAGGAGGAGGAGAAGTAGGAGGAGGAGAGAGGAGGAGGAGGAGATAAAGAAACAGAAGGACGAGGGGAGGAAAAGGAGAAGCAGAAGCCAAGAAGAAGAAGAAAGAAAGAAAGAAGGAAGAGGAGGAGGAGAAAGAAGAAGAGGAAGAAGAAGAGGAAGAAGAAGAAAACAATGATGACGAGCCTTTTAAAAAGAAATACCTGTTTTTCTGTCTTCCTTTTCTGCTCTTTTCTTCTTCCTTTTCTTTTTTCTTCCTTTCCTTTAATGTATAGTTTTTGGGTTTTGTTTTTTTTTTTTACAATAACCCATATCATGATTACAGTGTAATCATTATTATTATTATTGGTATTATTATTATTATTATCATTATTATTATTATTATTATCATCATCCTCGCCATCACTAATTTTCTTCTTCTTCTTTTTCTTCTTTTCTTCTTCTTCTTCTTCTTCTTCTCTTTCTTCTTCGAAATTCTTCGCAATTCTTCTTCTTCTCTTCTTCTTCTCTTTCTTCGCAATTCTTCTTCGCATTTTTCTTCGCAATTCTTTTCTTCTTCTTCTCTTCTTCCTCTTCTTCTTCGCAATTCTTCTTCTTCTTCGCAATTCTTCTTCTTCTTCTTTTTTTCTTCTTCCGCAATTCTCTTCTTCGCAATTCCTTCTTCGCAATTCTTCTTCTTCTTCTTCTTCTTCTTCTTCTTCTTCTTCTTCTTCGTCTTCTTCTTCTCTCTTCTTCTTCTTCTTCTTCTTCTTCTTCTTCTCTTCTTCTTGTCTTCTTCTTCTCTTCTTCTTCTCTCTTCATTCTTCGCAGTTTTTTCTTCTTCTCTTCTTCTTCTTCTTCTCTATCTTCTTCTTCTCATTCTTCTTCTTCTTCTTTTCTTTTTTCTTCTTCCTCATCATCATCATTATTGCTGGTGTTGTTGTTATCATCATCATCATATAATCATCATTATCATCATCATCATCATCACCATCATCACATCTCCTTTTCTACGTTATCGTCTGTTTCAGGCTGTCCTGCTCATCCTTTACAAAGCGGTGGAGAAAGCCTGCTTGAAATACGAGGACGAGGACAAACTGCTCGCCAGACCCTCCGAAAACTCATCCACCCTCATCCTGGCCCCCAGCAACCCCTACCCCCCCACCCCCCACACAGAGGAGCACGCCCTCCTCACCTCCACCCTCATCTCCTCCTCCTCCTCCTCCTCCTCAACCTCATCCTACCTCACCACCGCTGCCGCCGCCACCACCATCACCACCTTTCCTCAACTCACCACGGGAAAAGTGGAGCATCAGTTCTAAAAGAAAAAAGAGAAAAAAAAATAATTTACCAAAAATCAAAAAAGCCAAAAAATATCTCTGAACAGTGAGTGTGGCTGTTTCATACAACTGTTCTGTCTGTAAGTGTGTGTGTGTGTGTGTGTGTGTGTGTGTGTGTGTGTGTGTGTGTGGTGTGTGTGTGTGTGTGTGTGTGCATTTTTTTGGTTGTGAAAAAAAACGTGAGAGAGAGAGGGAGAGTTTCTTTCAGTTATAGACAAAAGCTTGAGTGCTAGTTCTTGAAGAATGAAGACAGAAGAAGAAAAAACATCCCAAATACTATAAAGACGGAATGTGGCTGTCTCCAGAATTGGGTGTGTGTGTGTGTGTGTGTGTGTGTGTGTGTGTGTGTGTGTGTGTGTGTGTGTGTGTGTGTGTGTGAAGTCAAGTCAATTTTTTAATTTCCAGATGGTACATTGAATAAGCAATATATTGCTTTTTTCATCATTTTTTCCAGAGAGAGAGAGAGAGAGAGAGAGAGAGAGAGAGAGAGAGAGAGTGTGTGTGTGTGTGTGTGTGTGTGTGTGTGTGTGTGTGTGTGTGTGTGTGTGTGTGTGTGTGTGTGATGTGTGTGGGAGAATGAAGTGAGAGTCAGAGCCGTAAACGACTCGCTTGTGATCACCTTGATAAACAAGAGTCACATTTTGAGAGACTGGAGGAGAGAGGAGAGAGAGAGAGAAGAGAGAGAGAGAGAGAGAGAGAGAGAGAGAGAGAGAGAGAGAGAGAGAGAGAGAGAGAGAGAGAGAATATAATCGTTGTGAAAGTCAATGATTTGAAAATAAGATATGGGGAGGGGGTGGTTGCCTTCTGTTGTGTTGTGTTGTATCGTGTTGTATTGTGTTGTATCGTTTCGTGTTGTGTCGTGTTGTTGTCTATCTTATCTTCTCCAGTGGTGTGGTTTTGTTATATTGTGTTGTGTTATGCTTGTTGTGTTATGTTGTGTTGTGTTATATTGTGTTGTATTATATTGTGTTGTATTATATTGTGTTGTATTATATTGTGTTATGTTGGTTGTATTGTGTTATATTGTATTGTGTTGTGTTGTGTGTGAAAACCTCTGGGGATGACAGCATTAATGATGAGGATGATGAGGAGGAGGAGAAAGAGGATGACTGTTGGTTGGGAGAAATCTGATGACAAGGGTGGTTGCAATGTTGTTGTCATGTCAAGTCAAGTCAACATGATCTTTAGTAAGGGTAAAAGTTTAAGTTTATACAACTTTTTTTCATCCTGCCCTCACAACGACCAAAAAGAAAATCAAGAAAATTGACATAATTATAAAAGCAAGCAAAATACAATGTTCACACATGTTGAAGACAAAATCTATGGAGATTTTTTATATAAATCCAGACTAACAAAACATGATAAAGCAAATCAAGACAGTATAACGTAAGTTCAAGTCGTACAGATAAATGAAGACATTTTTTTTTAAAAACAAACACACACACACACACAAAACAAACAAAACACAAACAGACACACACATACACAAACAAACATAAAACAACAAAAACCAACAAAAACAAGACTCACAAGACAAGATAAAACAAAACCAAGACAGTATAAAATAAGCTCAAGTCATACAACAAATGAAGAAAATACAAATATCAACAAGGTAGCCTGATGTAAGATAACTCGAGTATAAGAGTGGACCTACAATTTGTCCATCAGATGTTTCTTCAAGAGGTTCTTGAGCGTTTGTTTCGAAGGAGCTGATTTTAAAGAGATAGGTAGACTATTCCACACTGTTCTTCCTGAATAAGCAAGGCTTGATTTATAGAGTTGTTGTTGCTGTTGATGCTGTTTTTTCCATTATTATTGTTGTTGTTGTTGTTATTACTATTACTATTATTATTATTGTTATTGTTGTTATTATTCCTGCCTGTTGATAATAGTGATGGTTCTAATGGTGTTGTTGCTGGTTTTGTTGCCGCCATTATTATCATTATTGCTGTTGTTATTTTTTTTTATTACTTCGTCATTATTGTAATTTTATTATCAATATTACTATAAGGGTGTAAATGCCGTTGTTGTTGTTGTTATCATCATTATCATCATTATCACCGTCGTCGTCGTTATTATTTATTTTTTTATTACTATTCTTGCCTGTTGATGACAGTGATGGTTCCAATGTTGTTGTTGTTTTTGTTGTTGTTGCCATTATTACCATTATTCCTGTTGTTGTTGTTTTTATGAATTCATCATCATTGTAATTTTGTTGTTATCAGTATATATCAATTATCAATAAGGGTGTAAGTGCCGTTATTTTTTTTAAATTATTATTATTATTATTATCATATCATGATGATGATGCTGATTGTTGGTGTTCTTGTTGTTGTTGTGATTATTATCATAATCGTTATCATTGTCATTATCATTATCATTTTTCTTTTTCTTCTACTTCTTCTTCGTCTTGTCACAGCTTTATGTTGTTATTGTTGTAGTTGTTTCCGCATCTTTCGTTGTTGTTATTGAGGGTGCTATGGTCTTGAAGAACATGATGGTAACCATGATGATGATGATGATGACGATGACGACGACGATGATAATGATGATGATCCAGATGTAGACGCACGCATGCAAGCACATATATGCACACGCGTGCCCGCACGAATACACACATGCGCGTGTGCGTGCACACACATGCACAAACGCACACACGCACGTGCACAGTCTGGGAGTAAGGGGAGACAGACAGACACAGACCCCAACTTGCACATCACACACACACACACACACACACACACACACACACACACACACACACACACACACACACACAGAGTAAGTCCTTCGGATGAGACTATAAACCGAGGTCCCGTGTGCGAACGCACGCAGAAGATCTTGCGCACACGTTAAATCCTGTTCCGCTTTTCGTAAGAGTAGGCCATTGTGTGCCGGTGGGAACAGATGACAGAATTCACAAATCCGCCTACACACGGGGACTGGGTGTAAAAAAGCACATAAAAGCTTATTCCATTATCCTCGATATAAAAGAATAAATAAATCAATAAATACACACACACACACACACACTCACTTGCGCGCACTCATTCATACAGACACAGCATATTGCTTGTATATCCTTAAACATATGCATTTATAATTATAATCAGACATGCCATACGCACAGAATCATGCAATCTGTTGTTGTTGTTGTTGTTGTTGCTGCTGCGTTCCCATATGTGACCTGTTTGTTATGTTTTCATTCTTGAATGATTGTGTGCTGATAAAAAGAAAAATCAAAATATTATGTTATATTCAGATCAGTATACAGAAGTTATCTTTTGTTTTGTTTTTGATGACACTTAAACTAACATGCCACGGATGATACGAGTGTCGTGCGTTATGTATTATAATTGTGTGTGTGTTGTGTGTGTGTGTGTGTGTGTGTGTGTGTGTGTGGTGTGTGTGTGTGTGTTCTTTTTTTATTTATTTAACGTCTGTTCACTCAAGGTGATATTAGACCAAAGATAAAGTGTTACAATATATAGAGGACGTGTGTGTGTGTGTGTGTGTGTGTGTGTGGTGTGTGTGTGTGGTGTGTGTGTGTGTGTGTGTGTTTACCTATTAGTGTCTGTGCACGAGATAAAAGAAAGGAAAAAATACAACAACAAAGAAATTATGGGAGGGACGGGGGTGAGGTGGGGAGGGAGGGGGCAGGCATTCAACAGCTTAAACTGCAGCAAGAATAATTACAAAAGTTTTGCCAACAGGGCTTCTAACTAAACAACTAACTATCTCCAACATAATCACATTATCGGCTAATAATTGTTCAAATGACATATTTGAAATCCTATCTACAACTGTACCAGAAAAATATGGTCGAAGTACTTCACAATGAAGAATGACATGCTTAGGTGATAAGTCAGAACCACATAGACAAGTTATCTGTTTACAAAATTTAGTCTTAAATGCATCCATTCTGAACCCGTAGATCATACTTCCCACCAGTCTGTTATGGAAATGACACACTCTGACACTTAATGAATGTCCACGTAAAGAATACTTTCGTTGGCTGTTGACACGGTTCCAAGAAGCTTTTTTCAGCAGAAGTATGCCCTCCTGAAGACAGAGTGGAAGGTTCAGAGGTGCTGTAACTTCAGAGTCCGTGTCCATGGCAGCAGCTTTTTATTTTATTTTTTTTATTTTTTATTACTTTATACCACTTTAAGTCACGAGATTTCTCTGCGTGAAATTCGGGCTGCTCTCCCCGGGGAGAGCGCGTCGCCACAAGAGCAGCGCCACCCTTTTTTTTTCTTTTCTTTTTTTCTTTTGGTCTGCAACTGTATTTGTTTCCCTATCAGAGTGGCTTTTTTCTAAGAATTTTGCCAGGGACAACTCTCTTGTTGCCATGGGTTCTTTTACGTGCGCTGAAAATTTTGTGTAACACACGGGACCTCGGTTTATCGTCTCATCCGAAAGACTAGCGCCCAGACCACCACTCATGGTCTAATGGATGGGGAAAAATTTCGGGCCCAAATGGGGTACGAACCACGCACATACCCGACCCGGACTTTTCGCATTCTAGACAGGCGCGTTACCTCTAGACCACCGATCCACTTTGGCTAACTGGTCAGCTTTCTCGTTGCCGTGGATTCCACAATGTGATGGAATCCAGCAAAAGGCAAGGGTAGTACCTCGTAAGGAAAGAAAATGTATAAGGTGACAAATTTCAATGATTAATTCCCCTCTTACCTTAGTATTAAATGCTTTTAATGCTTGCAAAATAGACTTAGAATCAATGCAAAACAGCACCTTGTGTGTGTGTGTGTGTGTATGTTTGCATGTAAGTATGTATGTATGTGTGTTTGTCTGTATGTTTGTATGTATGTGTGTATGTTTGTATGTAAGTATGTTTGTTTGTATGTGTGTGTGTGTACCTGCATGCATGTACTCATTATTATAATTATGCATGTATTTATATGCATGTATATATGTATGTATGTATGCATGTATGTATGTATGTGTGTGTATGTATGTATGTATATATTTATGTATGTATGTTTGTATGTATGTGTGCATGTATGTATGTATGTATATGTGTGTGTGTGTGTATGTATGTATGTATGTATGTATGTATGTATGTTCGTTGTTGCTTTTGTTGACTTTAATTTTACGTCTGTTCACTTCTAGTGATATTAGACAATGTATGTACGTGTGTGTGTGTGTATGTGTGTGTGTATGTGTGTGTGCATGCACGTACTACGTACGTGCTAGCGCGCGCGCGCGTGTGTGTATGTTTTATGTGTGTGGGGGCGTACAAGTAAATACATATCAAAACCCTGGAACTTGTTAATGTGTAAATAATTTGATCAGATAATTATAGCTTACGGAATTGTTTTGATCTCTATGCAAAAACAGCAATAATTGCTTATCGCTGTTACAGAGGTCTCTGATGTTGTTATTATTGAATTAAATTTGATAAAGCTGTACCAAAATAAAGATAAAAAAAATGTGTGCGCACCTGAGCGCACGCGATTTTTGTGTGTGTGTGTGTGTGTGTGTGTGTGTGTGTGTGTGTGTGTGTGTTGTGTTGTGTGTGTGTGTGTGTGTGTTGTGTGTGTGTGTTGTGTGTGGTGTGTGTGTGCGTGTGTGTGCCTCTGTGTGTGTGTGTGTGTTGTGTATGGATGTGTGTGTTTGTGTGTTGTGTGTGTGCCTCTGTGTGTGTGTGTGTGTTAGTGTGTGTGTGTTTGTGTGTGTGTGTTGTGTATGGATGTGTTGTGTGTGTGGGGGGGGGGGGGGGGGGGGCGTGTGTGGGCGTGCGTGTGTGTGTGTTGTGTGTGGGCGTGCGTGTGTGTGTGTTGTGGGCGTGTGTGTGTTGTGTGTGTGTGCGTGCGTGTGTGTGTTGTGTGTGTGTGTGTGTGCTATTCATTTATATAGATGTGTAAATGTAGTTATTTCTTTGCATGTGTTGATGAACGTGTGATGTGACAACAATAAACTATGTGAATGTACCTACGAGTCTTGCACATCTTTTTATGGATTATGAAAGGAGCATTATTGATCTGATTTGATTTGATTTGATGGATCATACTTTTAATCAACAACACAGTTACAGTTGACTCGTTTTATTGGTGTAAGCGAAATCTGTGTGCGTGCGTGGTGTGTGTGTGTGTGTGTGTGTGTGTGTGTGTGTGTGTGTGTGTGTGTGTGTATCTGTCTGTCTGTCTGTCTGTCTTCTCCTCCTCTCTCTCTCTCCTTACTCTCTCTCTCTTCTCTCCTCTCTCTCTCTCTCTCTCTCTCTATCTATCTATTCTATCTATCTGTCTATCTATCTATCTACCTATCTATCTATCTATCTGTCTATCTATCTGTCTATCTACCTATCTATCTATCTACCTACATATCTATCTATCTACCTACATATCTATCTATCTGTCTATCTACCTATCTATCTGTCTATCTACCTATCTATCTGTCTATCTACCTATCTGTCTATCTACCTATCTACCTATCTATCTATCTATCTATCTATCTATCTCTCCGCCTTCCCAGTTCATTCTTCTACCTATTCCAAGCGTATCTTGCAAATATTCTCGTTGTATGTCATTATCAGTTAATATAATGTACTATTATTATTGGCTGTTGTATGTATTGTTTTATTCTGGTGACTTAAGTAGTGATATTGTACACACTGGAATATGAGCACATGATGGATGTCCATTCTCCAGTACTCTTTTCAAGTCAAGTCAAAAACACTGTAATCATCCCATGAAGGGCAATTACAATATTGATAATACAAGATACAAGATTGATACGTATCATTATCTCGAAAGACAAAAGAAAGCCCTCAACAGCCAAAACCCCATCACCCTACCGGAGTGTATTGTCAAGTCAAGTCAAGTCAAATTTTTATTTCCAGATGGTACATTGAATAAACAATACACACACACATATATATATATATATATATATATATATATATATATATATATATATATATATATATAATATATATATTATATATATATATATATTTGAATTTGTAAAAACTATTAATTGTAACTGGCTGCAAGTGAATGAGTGGGATGAACGAAAGCGCCTTGATTTGTGTGTTTTTTGCAAGATATGGCACTATATAAATTCCATGTATTATTAGTATTATTACTATCATTTCATATTGGCAATGTTTAACGTATATTTTCATAACTTTGTGAAGATTATGTTATCTTTAAATACGGTTTTTTTCTGTCTGTTGTAATCTGAAACTAATGTATGTAATGGCTGGCGTCCTCAGCACAGCTTCATTTTCATTTACCCTAAAAGGAATGACATGATTTGAGTGAGGTACCATGCAATTTCATGGTATTTGGGGCTTTTTCGGGTTAATGATGTTGGATGTTTGAGGAGAGAGGTGGGGGGGGGGGGGGGTTGTTAAGAGGTGTTGATTCTGAACTTGAAATAAATGTCAATGCGAGTTAGTGGAATTGAACAAGGCGATAACCCTGATAGGGCCTCCGTGGTCTGTTTGATATTAGTAGTAGTAGTAGTAGTAGTAGTAGTAGTAGTAGTAGTATTTCATACCACTTTAAGTCAGGGCAGATTTCTCTGCGTGAAATTCGGGCTGCTCTCCCCCACGGAAAGAGCGCGTCGCCACAAGAGCAGCGCCACCCACATTATTATTTTTTCTTCTTTTTCTAACTGCGGCTGTATTTCTTTCCCAAACAGAAAGACTTTTTCTGCAAAATTTTGCCAGGAACAACTCCCAAGAATTTGTGTGTGCATCATAATATATCATTTAGGTGGTAACAACTTGTTAAAAAAAAAAGAAGCTGAACATAAAAAAACCCATTCCTGAAGTCGGAATGCGGCTACCTTAATAGTGGGCAAACATAGCTGCATACGCAAGGTCACAGCACTGGTGAACCTTGTAGCTCTAGCCGAGGAACAAAACAAAAAAAAGTAAAACAAAAATCAAACAAGGAAAAAAAATGGTTGTAATGTGTGACAAGGGAAATCACTCAAGATTTTGGTCACGGGCTTTCCATTTTTTTAATTGTGTGCTCTTTTTATCGCTAACACGTGCTATACAACTACATTTTCCGTGTAGTTTCTTGTTCTTAGTCTAATACCTATAAAATCCCCCCCCCCCTCCCCGTGGGGATTCCGGAAGCCTGTCAGTACAAAATAGCGTTCCTCACCTTCTGGAAATTCTGTGCTAGGAATTTCCTCTTTTCTATCACTCTCTTTTTTCTGCCTTTTTCCTTTTTTTTCTTCCTGTCACTTCCTCCTCGTCTATTTTTGTCTGCCTTCTTGGTCCATTCTCCTGCCTTTTTTTTCTCCCAGAAAGACTTTAAAAAATAAAGATTCTCTCCCACACCGAAGTCGGATGTGCTGGGCCTGACTTGTCAGGCGCTTAACGGCAGCGCGACACAATTTCGCTGTTGCTGTTGCTATAGTTGCTGTCTGTGCGTTCGACGACGACGGCGAAGAAGAAAGAGGGGGGAGGAGGAGGAGGAAGAGAAGAAGAAGAAAAAGGAGAAGAGGAGGAGGAAGAGAAGAAGAGAAAAGGAGAAGAGGAAGAGAAGAAGAGAAAGAGGAGGAAGAAGAAGAGGAGGAGGAAGAGAAGAAGAAAGAAGGAGGAGGAAAGAGAAGAAGAAAGAGGAGGAGAGAGGAAGAAGAAGAAAAAGGAGAAGAGGAGGAAGAGAAGAAGAAGAAGAAAGTGGAGGAGGAAGAGAGAAGAAGAAAGAGGAGGAAGGAGAAGAGGAGGAGGAAGAAAAGAAGAAAGAGGAGGAGGGGAAGAGAAGAAGAAGAAAGAGGAGGAAGAAGAAGAGGAGGAGGAAGAGAAGAAGAAAGAGAGAGGAGGAAGAGAAGAAGAAGAAAAGAGAAGGAAGAGAATAAGAAAGAGGAGGAAAGAGGAATAAGAAGAAGAAGAAAGAGGAGGAAGAGAAGAAAGAGGAGGAGGAAGAAGAAGAGGAGGAGGAAGAAGAAAAGAGGAGGAAGAGAAGAAGAAGAAAGAGGAGGAGGAAGAAGAAGAAAGAGGAGGAAAAGAAGAAGAAGAAGAGCTATAAAATATGATCAACAGAACAAGTATAAACAAATATTTATTTTAAACAGTTGTTGTCGCCTCATCTTCTTTGACACCTCCGTTTTGTTGCCCCCTACGCCGCTCATTCATTCGAGTCTCTCTACCTCAGCCTAGCCCATGTTTGTCATGAGGCGTCTCTTATGGATCGGTGGTCTAGAGGTAAGCGCCTGCCTAGAAAGCGAAAAGTCCGGGTCGGAAATGCGCGGTGGTTCGAATCCCGTTTGGGCGCCGAAACTTTTCCTCCAATCCATTAGACCATGGGTGGTGGTCTGGGCGCTAGTCTTTTGGATGAGACGATAAACCGAGGTCCCGTGTGTTATACATAATTATTTAGCGCACGTGAAAGAACTCACGGAAACAGGAGAGTTGTCACTGGCAAAATTCTGTAGACCCCCCCCCCCCCCCACACACACACTCTGATAGGGAAACAAATACATTTGCAGACAGGAGAAAATTTTAAAAATAATGAGTGGCGCTGCTCTTGTGGCGACGCGCTCTCCTCCCCGGGGAGAGAGAGCAGCCCGAATTTCACGCAGAGAAATCTGCCGTGACTTAAAGTGGTGTGAAATAAAATAAAATAAATAAATATGGTCACAAGTCTTCACAGAGCTCATCAGTGTTAGTACTGCCGTGGGACCACCAGCTAGAGGGGGCCCTGCCCTGCTGCATGCTGTATCACGTTCGTTTGGTGGTGTTCAGTGGTGCCTGTCCTGAGCTAGCATAACGTACTAAGCTCCGGACTGACGACAATGATGGTTTAGTCGAGGACCTAGAAGGTGTGAGACTTGGTGTTAGGCATCAAGGGATGTTTTCGATACATGTGTGCTCTGTGCTGTCATCTGAAAAAGTTGTGATACCTGTGACAAGCTGGTAGTTCTTCCATGTCTCTCGACTTTATACCTGTTTTTTCTTTTTGTTATTTACTTACTGAGTGTTGTTATCTTCTTTTTTTTGACTTGAAATTTATACGTAACATCACCATGCAAATACGAAGTTTCCAAAGTTTCCACAAGAGTAAAGGCAGCAAGTTCAAAACTGTTGTCTTTAATCTATCAATTACACTTGTTACAAAAGAATTAATTTGTTGTGACAATGACACGGGTATTTTTTCAGCTTCTAAATATCAAATTTCGTTCTGTTTGAAGGTAAAGTACACTACTATAAGCTAGTATCAGCTTGTTGCTGCTCCAAATGGATTTGTGTAGTTTCTTGTCAGAATAAACATTTGTTTAAACCAAGGTGTGAGACGCATACAAAAGGAAGCGACCACCACAACGTCCCTCCAACGACCTATTCCCGTGAACTTCCAACCCCAAAGGCTTTGACACAAACTCACCACAGGCACAGAAGTGTATGGGCAAACCTAAAACTGAGGTCACCACTAGACCAGAGCAACTGGGACCACCGAATCAGAGACAACACTTTTATTGCACGATGATCAATGATGACGAGGATGATGCCATGCTGCTGCTATGGAAGTGCATGTGCTTTGAGACTGTTTAACAGAAGTGTACTCTACGCTTCCTATCATAATAACTATATTCAAGTGGTCAACCAGGCCCGAGAGATACAGACACCTGCAGTGTTCGTCAAAGTAATTTGAGCTACACTCTCAAAAACTCGCATCCGTGATGTGGATGAAGCTCGACTGTGTGGTCCCAGTCTTTCAAATAAGCCCACCGCATCACACTCACTCTGGGTAGGAGCCGGCAGGAGTCAGCGAAAAATCCCTACGACTCTTACGGGAATCGAACCCGCAACTTTCTAGCCAGCAACTCCACACACTAACCACAGCGCCATGATGGCTGGTGTTGATGCGCGCGCTTTTTAAAAAAATATTCTTTTTTTTCCCGGTCGAATACAATCATATAGAGTGAGTGTGTCGTCAAAGCAGAAGTCTCATTGAAAGAGGACCACCGAAAGCAGACGATTATTGGGGCGTTGTGGGAAAAAGATGGCTATTTGACGTGCCGAGAATTGTGAAGGAGGCCAGTTTTTGTAGACCGTTTTATTGTGACTTTTGTGTGGTAAGAATGGTTGTCTGAGTGCGGGCTTAGACTTTGAAGTGAAAAGCAAGTGTGTGTGTGTGTGTGTGTGTGTGTGTGTGTTGTGTGTGTGTGTGTTGTGTGAGAGAGAGAGAGAGAGACAGACAGACAGACAGACAGACACGGAAAAAAATTGGAACAAGAGAGAGAGACAGAGAGAGAGAGGAGAGCAAGAGAGAGAGAGAGAGTGTGTGTGTGTGTGTGTGAGAGAGAGAGACAGACACGGAGAAACTTTGGAACGAGAGAGAGACAGAGAGAGAGGAGAGCAAGAGAGAGAGAGTGCGTGTGTGTGTGAGAGAGAGACAGACAGACAGACACGGAGAAACTTTGGAACAAGAGAGGAGAGAGAGAGAGTGTGTGTTTGTGTGTGTGTGCGCGCGCGCGCGCACTTGTGCTTGTGTGTGTTTACGTGAGCATTTTGACTACGAAGAAGAAAATTATATCACCTTGAGCTTTTGTTACTTAAAAGGCACGTGCAGCACGTGATTTGTTTTAGCTTGCCCACAAGATTTCCGTGTTGTTGTTTTTTAAATAGTGAAGCGTGGAATGTGTCCTCTCATTAAACGTTCTTGGTTGCTTTGTTGTGACACGTTTCGTTTGAGTCCGTACACTTTTTGCTATGGATTATCGTTTCATTTTGGAGCAGTTGGATGAAATAATTATGGACAAAAGTGACGCAGTGTGTGTTTGTGTGTGCTTTCAATTTATACAGTTGTATGTACAGTGTGTGTGTGTGACCAAACTCATACTGTGGATTAATATTTCTGGTGTTATTCTTGGGATTTTATGCTGCTGTTTGGGAACTTTGGCACTTGCGTGAGTATTATGATCGTAGTTGTTGTTGTTTGTGTTGTTGTTCTTGGTTGTTGTGTGTGTGTGTGGTGTGTGTGTGTGTTTTGTGTGTGTGTGTGTGTGTGTGTGTGTGGTGGGGTAGTCGTGTCTGAAAATACAGTTTGTAAGTACTTTAAAACACCACCGGGATAGAAGCATAAGCTGGCTTCTTCTCCTCCGCTTCCTCTTCCTCCTCTTTATCCTCCTCCTCCTCCTCCTTCTCCTCCTCAGTCTTCTTCTTTTCCTTCTCCTCTTCCTTCTCCTTTTTCTTCTTCTCATCCTCCTTCTTCTTCTCCTTCTTCTTCATCTCCTCCTTTTCCTCCTCCTTCTTTTCCTCCTCCTCCTCTTCCTCCTCCTCCTCCTTCTCCTTTTTTCTCTCCTCCTCTTCCTCCTCCTCCTCTTCTCTCCTTCTTTTCCTCCTCCTTCTCCTCCTTCTCCTTTTTCTTCTCCTCATCTTCCTTCTTTATCTCCTCCTACTTCTTCTTCCCTTCCTCCTCCTTCTCCTCCTCCTCCTTTTTCTTCTCCTCATCCTTCTTCTTTATCTCCT
>CM054166.1:11785829-11788329 GCA_028751875.1 Rapana venosa
CAGACAAGCAGGTAGGCAGACAAGCAGGCAGGCAGACAGACAAGCAGGCAGACAGGCAGGCAGGCAGGCAGACAGGCAGACAGACAGGCAGGCAGACAGACAAGCAGGCAGGCAGGCAGACAGGCAGGCAGGCAGAAAAGACAAAGAAAGCATGGGAAACAGACCAGTGAAGAGAAAACAAGTTACCTTCGGATTGAAGTGGATAGTGAAAATTATGAGATTTGTGCGTTTCACCTGAAAAAATTGTAGTACAGATGTCTGAGAGACAGAGAGACAGACAGAAAAGTACACACACACATACGCGCGCGCATGCACGCACACACACACAAGCACACACAACACACACACAAACACACTCACACACCTTTTCTACACAAACACACACACAAATATATACTCAAACACACACAACACACACACAAACACACACACCTACACAATACACGCACAAACACACGCACCTACACAATACACACACAAACACACACACACCCCTACACACACCTACACACACCTACACAAAACACACACACACAGCACAACACAAACACACACACAGCACACACGCACACCACACACACAAGCAGGTAAACAGTCACAGACAGACAGGCAGACGAGAGAGAGAGAGAGAGAGAGAGAGAGAGAGAGAGAGAGAGAGAGAGAGAGAGAGAGAGAGATACAGACAGACAGACAGACAGACAGACGGAAAGAAAGACAGACAGACAGACACAGCCCCCAAAAAGTCAAGAACTGGTCAAGGAGACAGACAAAAGGATGAGATTTGAGAGAAACCCTGTTGTTAGGCACAAAACGAAGAGGCAGGTCCCTCTCTCTCTCCTCTCTCTCTCTCTCTCTCTCCTCCTCTCCTCTCTCTATCCCTCTCTCTCTCCCCCCCTTTCTCTCTCCCTCTCTCTCCCTCCTCTCCCTCTCTCTCCCCCCTCTCTCTCCCCTCTCTCTTCTCTCCCCCTCTCTTCTCTCTCTCTCCTCTCTCCTCTCCCTCTCTCCTCTCTCTCCCCTCTCTCTCTCTCCCCTCTCTCTCTCTCCTCTCTCCTCTCTCTCTCTCCCTCTCCTCTCTCTCTCCCTCCTCTCCCTCTCTCTCTCCTCTCTCTCCTCTCTCCTCCTCTCTCTCTCCTCTCTCTCTCTCTCCCTCTCTCCTCTCTCCTCCTCTCCCTCACCTCATCTCTCCCCCCTCTCTCTGCTATGCTACGTTACACTAACCGAAATTTCTGGCTAGTGTAGTGTATTGTAGTGTAGTGTAGTGTAGTGTAGCGTAGCGTAGTGTGGCGTAGTGTAGTGTAGTGTAGCGTAGTGTAGTGTAGTGTAGTGCAGTGCAGTGTAGTGTAGTGCAGTGCAGTGCAGTGCAGTGTTGTGCTGTGTAGTGTAGTGCGGTGTCGTGTAGTGTAGTGTAGCGTAGCGTAGGGTAGCGTAGTGTAGTGTAGTGTAGTGTAGTGTAGTGTAGTGTAGTCACGAACAGTCCTCCTCCTCCTCCTCGTCTTCTTTTCTCTCTCCATCCCTTGTTGACAATACCCTGACCCCTTCCTGTAGATGGTGAAGCCATCATTTGAATCTGTGTCACACTTCCTTCCTGCCTGTCTTTTTTCTGTCCTCTTCTCCTTCTGCGTCTGTCTGTCTGTCTGTCTGTCTGTCTGTCTCTCTCTCTCTCTCTCTTTTCTCTCTCTCTCTCTCCTCTCTCTCTCTCTCTCTCTCTCTCTCTCTCTCTCTCTCTGTGTTTTTGTGTGTGCTTCAACTAATGCTTATTGTTTGATGCCGGTGCAAATGTGTGGTTATGATACTTTGATGATTATGACGTAAGGCTATTATAAAATGTGAGGAGATGTAAAATGTGAGGAGATGTGTGTGTGTGTGTGCGTGTCTGTGCATATGTACGCGCAGTGTGTGCGTGTGTGTGTGTGTGTGCGCGCGCGCGCGCGTGCGTACGTTGTGTGTGAGTGAGTGTGTGTGAGTGTGCTTGAGCGCGCGTGTGTGTGTGAGTGTGCTTGCGCGCGTGTGTGTGTGTATGTGAGTGTGTGTATGTGTCTGTGTGTGTGCGTGTATGTGTGTGTTGATTTTTGGGGGAGGGTTGTCCGTTTAGGGGAGTGGGGTGTCAGGGAGAGGAGTTTGTCAGTGTTTAATTGGTCTTGTTTATTCATTCGATGGTTCATTTTTGTGGTCTTTCATTGATTTCTTGATTTACCAATGATTGAATGGAAAATTACGTGATTCATTTCATTGCTTTTTGACACTATTTTGTTTGGTGATTCATTAGTTTTTTCATGTTTGTTTCACTTTTTGCCCATGAGGGCCTGGTGTAAAGAAGCCTCTGGCTTATTCAATTACCCTCATTAAAATATTCGAGTTCGAGAGTTCGAGTTCGAGTTCGAGTTCGAGTTCGAGTTCTCTCTCTCTCTCTCTCTCTTCTCTCTCTCTCTCTCTCTCTCTCTCTCTCTCTCTCTCTCTCTCTTCTCTCTCTCTCTTCTCTCTCTTCTCTGTCTCTTCCTCC
>CM054166.1:11798329-11805157 GCA_028751875.1 Rapana venosa
CTTTGATCAATAATCAGTTACTGCTCATTTATACCATAAGGGTAAAACAAATCTGTACAATGCAGTAAATCAGAGCTGTAATTTTGTAAACAGTGTTTTTCTTCAGTCTAAACATTTTCCACAGAAAGTACTTTAGAAGAGACGTAAACTGATGCTATACAAACGGTAAGAAACTTCTCAAAATTTATCTTCCCAAATATCCGTCAAAATCAAAGCAAAATTTATGAGACAGAAGTTACCAAACATTGTTTGAATTTTTCTCTAATTTTGAAATAATTATCAGACTGAAAAGCAAAAGTCTTAGTTTTTTGTTTGTTTGTTTCCTTGTTTGGGGGAGGGGGGCGTTGGGTGGTAAAATCATTGCAGTCATATTGCTATTTAGGCTCTTATGCTATGAAATATTCAAACTCTGTGTGTGTGTGCGCGTGTGCGTGTGCGTGCGTGCGTGCGTGCGTGTGTTGTATGTACGCGCGCGCGTGCGCTCTTGTGCAGATATATTTTTAAAAATCCTTCATGATGTAAAAAAACAACAACAAACCAGTCCACAACTAAAACCACGAACTAACCCACCCTTAACAGTACATCACATCAACAAAAAACGAACTCTCAACACATCAAGAATAAATCTCCGGGTAAGAATTTAAAAGGGAAAAAAAATCAGCTTTTTACAAAACAAAGAAAAGACAACCAAAACAACCAACCAAACAAAAAATAAACCAGCCATCAAAAAGAATTCTTAAAAATCTAACAATGGCAAAACTTCACTGTGACCCTCCACACACACAAAAAAACCATTAAAAAATCCACACAAAAAAATCAAAGTTTTCAAAAAGAACAAAAGCTGAAACGGCAGAGAGCTTTAAATTTCAACTCCATTCCAAAACTCTCTTTTTTCTTTTTCTTTTTCTTTTTCTCTTTTAACTTTCAGCCCAGGCTTCTTTTAAACGCGCAGTTACACTCGTGCGCAAAGGTGCGGGTGTTGAAGAAACAGATTCCTCCGCACTCGGCGCTGCACAGCGTGATGCAAGGGCCTGCATCGAAAAAGTTGAAGCGTTTCTCTACAGGGTTCTGTCCCGTGGGCAGCGCCTCTCCTGTGACGAAAATCAACATTGACGTGAGATTAATTTGCGTTTCCGGAAACTTGAGAGAAAACGGTTGGAGGATAAAAAAAATTTAAAAAAGAAGGGAGAAGAAGAAGAAAAAAATTCAACGGCAGAAAAGATAAAAATGATGATTTTAAAAGAAATCTAAAGATAAAGCCTACACACACAAAAAAAAGGTTGTGAAAAAAATAGAAATGTTTGGCTATATATTGTCTTTTTTCTTTTGGAGAAGAAGAAGAAGAGAGAGAGAAAAACAACCAGACAACAAAAGGGACGTAACAGAACAGAATATAAGTTTGGCTACGGGTTGTCTTTTCTTTATCGATTTAGAAGAAAAAAGACAGACAGAAAGAAAGAAGAATAGAAAGAAAGAAAGACAGAAAGAAAAGAATAAAAAGGAGGAGGAGGAGAAGAGAGAAGAAGAAGTAGTAGTAGTAAAGAAGTAGTAGTAGTAGTAGTAGTAGTAGTAGTAGTAGATGATGATGATGATGATGATGATGATGATGAGTTGCGACGAAGAAGAAGAAGAAGAAGAAGAAGAACAACAACAACAGCAACAGCAACAAGAACAACAACAATAACAAAAAGATGTTGTTACGAGATGTTAGGGTTGTTGGTGGTTTTTTCCTTGTGATCTGTACACACCATCATAGTCCGTAGAACAGTGAGAGTGTCTGCCACATGAAATGATCAAAAGAACATGATCACAGGACTATGGTAGCTTAGAAGATAATGGTTTTAAAATCTGAGATAGTTGCGAGTACAGAGAGGGGGGAGGGAGAGAGAGAGGGGGGAGGGAGAAAGAGAAGGGAAGAGAGAGAGGGAGGGAGAGGGGGAGAGAGAGGAAAGGGAGGGAGAGAGAGGGGGAGTGAGAGAGAGGGGGAGGGAGAGAGAGAGAGGGGGAGGGAGGGAGAGGGAGAGAGAGGGAGGGAGAGAGGGGGAGAGAGAGGGGGAGGGAGAGAGAGAGGGGGAGGGAGAGAGGGAGGGAGAGAGAGGGGGGAGGGAGAGAGAGATGGGGAGGGAGAGAGAGTGGGGAGGGAGAGAGAGAGAGGGGGAAGGGGAGAGAGAGGGAGAGAGAGAGAGAGGGAGGAGAGAGAGGGAGGAAGAGAGGGGGGGAGGGAGAGAGAGGAGGGAGGGAGAGAGAGGGGGGAGGAAGAGAGAGGGGGAGGGAGAGAGAAGGAGGGAGGGGAGAGGGAGGGAGGGAGGGAGAGAGAGAGGGGGGAGGGAGAGAGAGGGAGGGAGAGGGGGGAGAGGGAGGGAAGGGAGGGAGAGAGAGGGGTGAAGGGAGAGAGAGAGGGGAGAGGAGGGGGAGGGAAAGAGAGGGAGGGAGAGAGAGGGGGGAGGAGGAGAGGGGGAGGAAGAGAGAGGGGGAGGAGAGAGAGGGGGAGGGAAAGAGAGGGAGGAAAGGGAGAGAGGAGGGGGGAGGAGGGAGAGAGAGGGGGAGGGAGAGAGTGGGGGAGGAAGAGAGAGGGGGGGAGGGAGAGGGGGGAGGGGAGAGGAAGGGAGGGAGAGGAGAGGTGGAGGAGACAGAAGGTAGGGAGGCGGCGAGCAAAAGGTGAGAAGGGGTGGGGGCATCGGTGCGGTTGGTGGTAGTGGTGTGTTTGTGTGTTGTGTGTGTGTGTGTGTGTGTGTGTGTGTGTGTGTGTGTGTGTGTGTGTGTGCGTTTGTTCGCACGCGTACGTGTGTGTCCGATTTTGAGTGACTGAATAAGTGAATGAAAGAATGAACGAACACGCGAATGAATGAATGATATCTATACGCCAAAGTTAAAGATGTAAGGCCAAGTCTAGTCTGTCCTATACCTTGTGTAAATACACACACGCACACACACACACACACACACCACACACACACACACACCACACACACACACCACACACACACACAAACCACACACACACCACACACACGCACGCACGCACGACACGCACACACACAAACACACATTTTGTTATGCACTGCTTACCTGTGTGTTGGGTCCATGTCATGGACAGCAAGATACATCCTAGTAGAACCAGCATCTTGGTGTGGACAAGTCTGCAACAACAGCAGCAAGGAAAGAGCGAATAATGTTAATAATGATAATAATAATAATAATAATATTTATAATGATAATAATGATGATAATAATGATGATAATAATAATGATGATGATGATGATGATTATGATGATGATGATGTTGGTAATAATAATAATAATAATAATAATAATAATAATAATGATAATAATAATGTATGGAATTAAGGAATGGATGGATGGTTGGATGGATGGAAGGATAGATGGATGGATGGGTGAGTGAGTGAGTGGATGGATGGATGGGTGGAGGGATAGATGGATGGATGGATGGGTGGATGGATGGGTTTTACCTATTCATTTATCTGTTTATTTATTTATCTATCTATTTATATATATTTATTTATGTAATTTTTAATCGTTCATTTTTAAAGAATATATTTCGAGGATAATGGAATACGTCCTCGTGTGCTTTTTAACATCCGGTCCCCGTGTGTATGCAGATGGATGGATGGATGAGTGAGTGAGTGGGTGGATGGATGGATGGATGGATGGGTGGGTGGGTGGATGGATGGATGGATGGGTGGGTGGATAGATGGATGGATGGATGGATTTTATTTATTCATTTCTCTATTTATGTATCTATTTATATATATTTATTTATGTAATTTTTTATTTGCTTTTTGTTTTTATTCCGAGGATAATGGAAAACGCCCTCGTGTGCTTTTTATCATCCGGTCCCCGTGTGTGTATGCAGATGATTGGATGGATGAATGGATGGATGGATGGATGGATGGATGGATGGATGGATGGATGGGTGGACGGATGGATGGTTGGATGGTTGGATGGGTTTTATTTATTCATTTATCTATTTATTATTCTATCTATCTATTTATATATATATATTTATTCTTTTATTCGTGTATTTCAAGGATAATGGAATACGCCCTCGTGTGCTTTTAACATCCGGTCCCCGTGTGTGTATGCAGATGGATGGATGGATGAGTGAGTGAGTGGGTGGGTGGATGGATGGATGGATGATGAGTGAGTGGGTGGATGGATGGATGGATGAGTGAGTGAGTGGGTGGGTGGATGGATGGATGGATGGATGGATGGGTGGGTGGCTGGATGGATGGATGGATGGATGAGTGAGTGATGTGGGTGGTGGATGGATGGATGGATGATGATGTGAATGGTGAGTGGGTGGATGGATGGATGGATGGATGGATGGATGGATGGATGGATGGATGGATGGATGGATGGATGGATGGATGGATGAGTGAGTGAGGTGAGTGGATGGTGGATGGATGGAGGGGTGGATGGATGGGTGGGTATGGGTGGGATGGTGTGGATGGATGGATGGATGGGTGGATGGGTGTGGATGGATGGGTGGATGGTGGGTGGATGGATGGGTGGATGGATGGGTGGATGGGTGGTGGGATGGATGGACGGATGGATGGATGGATGGATGGATGGATGGAGATGGTGGATGGATGGATGGATGGATGGATGGATGGGTGGATGGAGTGGATGGGTGGATGGTGGGTGGGTGGATGGATGGGTGGATGGGTGGATGGGTGGGTGGATGGATGGATGGGTGTGGTGGGTGGGTGGATGGATGGGTGGGTGGGTGGGTGGATGAATGGATGAATGGATGGATGGGTGGATATGATGGATGGATGGATGGATGATTAGATGGATAGATGGATTGGATAGATTGATGGATGGTGGATGGATGGATGGATGGATGGATGGTTTTGGTGGTGTGGGTGGGTGGGTGGATGGATGGATGGATTTTATTTATTCATTTATCTATTTTCTCTCTCTCTCTCTCTCTCCTCTCTTCTCTCTCTCTCTCTCTCTCTCTATATATATATATAATATATATTTATTTATTTATTTATTTATTTATTCTTTATATTGTTTATTCTTTTATTTCGAGGATAATGGAATACGCCCGCGTGTTCTTTTTATCATCCGTTCCCAGTGTGTGTATGCATATGGATGAAGGGATGGATGGACGGACGGACGGACGGACGGACGGACGAATGAATGAATGAATGAATTTATGAATGAATGAATGAATGAATGAATGAATGAATGAATGAGAAAAGAAAGAACAAATGAATGAATGTATGAACGAGAAATAAAAATGAAATAAATAATGAATGAATGAATTATTGGTTTACAGAGAAATGAAAGAGGGAATGATTAATTGACTGATTGATCGAGTGATAGAAAAAAGAACGAATAAATGAATGAAAGACAAGTTACATTTGCTCGTCTGTGTAGTGTACACACACACACACACACACACACACACACACACACACACACACACACACACACACACACACACACCACACACACACACAGAACTAGCAATGTGTGTCCATTAATTTGGTGATGGTGGCAGAAATGGCACACACACAACACACACACACACACACACACACACACACACACACACACACACACACACACACACAGATAGAGAGAGAGAGAGAGAGAGAGAGGGGAGAGAGAGAGAGAGAGAGAGAGAGAGAGAGAGAGAGAGAGAGAGGACACAAGAGCACGCACAAACAACACACTCTATGCGTGCGTATGTGTATACGCGTGAGTGTGAAGGCAAGCATACGCCTCGTGAGCGTTCCTATATACCTGCCTGCTTGCGTGTGTATGCACACACACATCACACCACACCACACACACACACACACACACACACACACACACACACACTTACACACACACTCGCACATACACACAACACACACACTTACACACACACACACACATACTTACACACACACACACACACATACTTACACACACACTTACACAAACACACACACACATCACACCACACCACACACACACGCATATATACACACACACTTACACACGCACACAAACGCACACACATACACACAACACATACACTCTCTCTCCCCTCCCCCCACCCCCCCCCCCCTCCCCACACACTTACCCACACACTTACACACACACACACACACACACACACACACACACACACACACACACCACCACATGCCTCCTCCCCACCCCCCCAACACACACATACAACAAACACAACACAAACTACCCCCCCAGCCCCCCACCCACACACACATACACATGGATGACTTCCGGTCAAGATGGCGACTACCAGACGTTAAGCGATTTCTAGTGAACACAGAGATCTGGTGAATGTGGTGATTGTGCATGAAATGTCACGAAAAAAGAAGGGATGTGACACGAAATACTACGCTGTGACTAAAGGGAGAACGGTTGGAATCTTCACGACTTGGAATGAGGCGAGTACATCAGTTTTAGGCTACCAGGGAGCAGCCCACAAAAGTTATGACACCTTAGAAAAAGCAGTTGAAGCAATGAAGCAATCAGGGATTAGATGTCCGCCAGTGTATGGTTATAGTAGAGATGAAAATGACAAAAACAATGAAGAAGATGATGATGATGAATGCAGAGCTGATGAAGAATGCGACAGCACACAAGAAACTAACAGAAAACACGTACTGACTGCAAATGAACAGACATGCATATGTAGCAGACATTTTGAAGGAAAAACCTTAAAGTGCAGTGAGTGTAACAGGAAGATCCATTGGGCCTGTACCTCACTCCCTAAATACCAGATCTGTTATTTTTGCCAGATCTACAAGAATTTACACATGCCAGATCTGTGTGAAGCAA
>CM054166.1:11805657-11823157 GCA_028751875.1 Rapana venosa
AAAGAAAAAGAATAGAAAAGAGAAGAAACGGCAGACTCTTAAGACGCACCCCCATGAAGAAAAACCCGAGAGACAAACCCAGTAAGGAAGGCTGATGAAGTCTGAGATTAAACCCTGTTCACACACACACACACAACACACACACACCACACGCACGAACGCAGCACGCCCCCACACCAACCACCGCACACGCACGCACGAAGCACGACGCAACACACAAAAGCAAAAGCAGCCAAAACCAGCACGCACAACATGCACGCACACCCCAAATGTGAAAAAACGTTAAATTAAAAAAGAACGCACGAAACGCCCCGCACACACTACACACCCCAACCACACCCTCACACATGTACACACCCACACACACACACACACCCCAACCAACACACCCACCCACAAACCCCCAAAGAAGAACACTACAAATCTCTTTTTCATCCCCCCCCCCCCCCACACACCACACACGCCACACAAAACACACAAACACACACAACACAAACCCTACGGACACACCCACACACACACACACACACAAAAAACACACACACACACAGCACACCAAACCACACACACAACACACACAAACACCAAAAAACCCACACACACCTAAAAAACACAACAAAAACCCCCCGAAAACAAAACAAAAACAACAAAAAAACACAAAGAGGGGAAAAAGAAAAGAGAAAAAAAAAAGGGGGTAAAGGAAAAATGAAAAAAAGGAGGGGAAAAGGAAGAAAAGGGGGGGGGGAAACAGCAAGGGAAGAAAGAGAGAGAGAGAGAGAGAAGAGAGAGAGGGGAAGAGAGAGAGAGAGAGAGAAGAGAGAGAGAGAGAGAGAGAGAAGGGCGAAGAGAGGAGGGGGATAGAGAGAGAGAGGGGAAGATAACGAAAGAACACGAATAGGGGGGAATAAAAGAGAGGAGAGAGAAGAATGAATGAATGAAAAATTTTTTTATTTGACAAAAGCTACAAGCCCATCAGTCAAAGGGGGGTAATTGTAAGAACATTTAACTGGGAAAATTTGAATATGAAAGGACATGAGTAATAATCCAAAATCCAGTAAATGCCCCAAACCAAAATTTTTTAGTTTTTACGTATAGGATCCGTTTCATTCATAGTCTGCTTACGTTTATCTAGAGCCTGCGTTTATATATTGCTAAAGTTTTAAGCTCGGACATATTATTTGAAGATAACCCCTTTTGTACAAGATTGGTGGACCTGTTGGTTGGGTTTGTGAAAAAAAGCAAAATTTTTTGGCGAATGTCATGATAAGTTCTACAAGCAAACAAAAAATTGAAATTCGTCTTCTTTTCTTCTCCACATGCTGGACAAGAGTTGTTGTCTGTCTTGCTGTAATATACCATTTTTTGCAGTTCAAAAGACCACACAATCTTAACCTAAATTTTAGTAATTACTTCGAAGCCTTTTATTAGTTAAAGATAAACAGATATGTTCTGGACCAAACGCATTTTTTAAAGGAGCTATACCAAGTGGGATTTTTCACTGACATAACTGTTCATGCCAGTTTTGATGAAAACATGAAATAAGTCTATCTTTCAATTCTCTAACAAAATGTTCTTCATAACCCCCCCCTGGGATAGCCAAACAATTTCCAATTTCCCTTTATCGTCAAAAGATCTTTTACTTTAGTCGCCCAGTTTCTTTACCATTATTATGTTGTTATAAGCAGCATCTCGTATGCTTGTCTGTTTATTCTTAAATAGGGAAGCCTGATAAGTTTAATCCAGTATTTAATGCATTTTATTATGGTTCTTATATAAAAGGGTATCTCCCAAAGTTTCTCCGTACATAAGTTTATTTGTGCATGTAAATGGAAACACATAAGAATTTTTTAAATGGCAAAGGGTGTGTACTTTTTCAATTTGTTGTGGAAACTTCTAGACCCCATACTTCTGCTGCTACGTCAGGGAGGTTCTTTTGTGTGTCAAACAGTTCCAAAATAATGTATTTTCAGCAGAAGCTAATCTTTCATTGATTTTGATAATTTGATAACTCCATTTTTAGCTTTTTGACACATCATATCAAACATAGAGCTTTACAAAAATTTGTTGAAATGTTACCCAAGGTACTTATAGTTATTTGTTACTTTAAAGGTTTTTGGTCCCCATAAGTCCATTTTTCTCTCATTCCCAAGTGGCCTCCCATCCTAAAATACCATAACCCATCGTTTTCTCTGAATTTACTGTGAGGCCCAGACGATCTGCTTCTGATTTTAATGTGTTCAGTTGATTTTCCCGTCCTGTAGGTGTGCTAGAAAAAAGAATGACATCATCTGCGAAAAGTAACAGGAATAATTCAACTGCTCCTGGGATCATTTGTATTCCTGTTTTCCGGAGTTCGCTACTTCTGTAGCCAGTTCGTTTATGAAATTGAAAACATTAAGGGACTCAACAAACAACCTTGTTTAACGCCTCTGGGACAGTCAAAGTAATCTGTGTAAGAACTCTTGGGTTTCCCTACACAAGCCATTACAGAAGAATATATACCCCTTTTTAGCCCTATACAGTTTCCCATTAATTTCCCGTTTTATGAAGTATAACCCATAGTATATTCCTACCTACCGAATCGAATTTCTTTTCTGAAATCTATTGAATGCAACAAACAGTTTAGCATGCTTCTGTAAAAGTTTCTGTAACAAGCCCATAGAGAGTAAAAATATGATCAACTGCGCTATATCCCTTTCTAAAACCTGCTTGCTCTTCTCTGATTTTTTCATTTGTTTTTAACCCAGTCTGAAAGTCTTCTATTTAATATGGATGTGTATACTTTACTCATTATGCTTGTCAGAGAAACTCCTCGATAGTTGTCTGGCATACTAGTTGCTCCCTTCTTATGTATTGGCAAATTATAGATTTAGACCACTCCTTTGGAAATAAACCCTCATCAAAAAGCCCTTTTTGAACAACTGCACCAAATAGTCAATTTAGTGTCATCCACATTTTTAAAACATCTCTCCTATAATTCTGTCTGGACCAGCACTTTTCCCCTCTTTCAATCTCTTTATGGCTGCGATTTACTTCTTGTTTAGATTTTAGTTTCTTCAAGGACTTGGTCTTGCACAACATTGTCGATTCTGACAGTTTCATCTTCCCTGTTTCCTGGGTCCTGTATCGTATTCTCAAAGTCTTGAAATAATCTAAGGAAAGGTCATACCATTGGTCATTAGAAAATTTAGTTACAGATTTTTCGTTTACAATTAACAGAACGAATAGTCTTCCAAATAGTCTTTCAAGAGAGAGAGAGAGAGAGAAGAGAGAGAGAGAGAGAGAGGAGGACAGAGAGAGAGAGAGAGAGAGGGGGAGAGGAGAGAGAGAGGGGAGAGAGAGAAGAGAGAGAGAGAGAGAAACAAGAAGAAGAAGACAGCGAAGAAGAGAAACAGACAGAGAAAGGGCAACAGACAGGGCGACAGACCCGCAGAGAAACCCAAAATGAACCCGGGGGCCAAAATTTTTGGGGAAAGAAACCAGAGGCTTTTTAACAGGGGAAAAGAGTAAAACAAACAGAAAAAAAGAAGAGAGAGAGGAAGAGGAAAAGAGAGGAAAAGGGAAAAGAGAGAGGAAAGGGGAGAGAAAAAAAGAAGAAAAAGGAAAGAAAAGAGGAGAGGAAGAAGAAGAAGAGAAAAGGAAGGAAAAAAGAGAGAGGAAAGGAAAAGCAGGCAAAAAGCAGGGGAAAAAAGTAAAACAACTAATAAAAAGAGGGATAGGAAGAAAAACAAGAAAGAAAAAAGGAAAGACGAGGATTATATAAAAACCCGAACACACACACAACACAAACCAACCAACAAAAAAAAAAAAAAAAAACCCACAAAAAAAAAAAAGCCAAAAGAAAAAAAAAAAAAAAGAAGGGGGATTTTGGAAAATACTGAACAAAAAAGGGGAACAACAAACAAACAGAAAAGAAAAAAAAACAAACAAAACACAGCACACACTTTAAAAAAAACACAAAACAAAAACAAGGAAGGTGGGATTCTGAGACAAATACTGTACACACAACACACACCCCACACATAACCCCACACACACCACAAAACCACCACCCACATGCAACACGCAACACACACAACCAACAAAAACCAAGGCTAGGGTTTTATGACTAAACTAGTTACACACACCCACGACGCAACAACACCACACAAAAACAGACCCAGACCACAACACAAAAACACATGCAACAACAACACGACACCACAACACAGACGCAGACACACAACACACAAAACCCACAAAACCCCAACCTTTCGCACGCCCCGACACAAAACACCACCAAAACAACACACACACACACACACACACATGCACCACACAAAACACTCACACTTCACACACACAACACACAACACACCACCACATGCACACAAACACACACCCAGGGTTGGGGTTCTGATGAAAACACTGTTCCCCACACAAACACACAACCACAAAACCCCACACACACACCACCAAAACCACCACACACACACACACACACTCGCCACAACACATACCACACACACGCGGCGCGATGCAACAGCACGCAGCACACTACATCCGCCGCACGCACGCGCCGATGCGCACACCACACACACAAAACCAAAGGTGATGATTTGAGTCTAACCACTGTTTGCGCGCGCGCGGGCCCCAAGCACACACACACAATCATACGCGCTAACGGAAAAAAAAAAAAACATACACACAAAACACAACACAAGACGCCGCCCACGCCACCAACACACCAGGGGAAAAATACAAAACAAATATAGGCAGACACAAACACTCATTTTTCGATCAACATAGGAAAAAACACTTGGGAGATGCAGAGAGGGAGAGAGGAGAAGAAAGGGGGGGGAGGGGGAGGGGGGAGGGGGGGGAAGGGGGGGGGGGGGGAGAGAAAGGGGGGGAGAGGGAGGGGGGGGAGAGAGGGGGAAGAGAGGGGGAGGGGGGGAAGAGGGGGGGAGAAAGAGAGGGGGGGGAAGAGAGAGAGGGGGGAGAAAGAGAAAAAACAGAGACAGAGACGAGCAAACAGCGAGAAAAGAAGAGAGATCAATTAATTGATAGATTGATTGAATGATTGGTGGACGATCTTTTGATTTTTAATAATTTTAGTTCTAAAAGGGGGGACAGTAAGTTTAACAACCCTTTTTCCCCCCCAAAAAACTGCACAAGAAAGAAGGGGAAAAAAAAGAAAGACAAAAACAAACAAACAGACAGAAAGACAGACAACAGAGAAAAGCAGAAAGTGATACGAGAGACAGAGGAAAAAGTGAGAAAGAAAACAGAGAGAGAGAGCAGCAGACAGACGAGACAGAAAGAAAGGAGGGGGAAAAAAATCAAGGGGAAAGAAGGGAAGAAAAAACCGAGAAGAAGGAGAGAAAAAAAAAAAGAGAGGAGAGAGGGGGGAGAGGAGAAGAGAGGGGAGAGAGAGGGGGAGAGAGAGAGAGAGGAAAAAGAGAGAGAAAAAGGAAAGGGAGGAAGGGGGAAAGGGAAGGGGGGAGGGGGAGAGAGGGGGGGAGAAAAGGGGGAGAGAGAGAGGGAAAAAAAGACAGAAAACAGACAGCAGAAACAGAGAGAAACAACATAGAGGGAGACAGACAGACACAACAAAAAACAGGGGCGAGAAGAAAACAAACAAAGGAAAGTGGGGAATTTACAAAGCGATCCTCATGTGAAAAAAAATTCCTGCAGATGACCACCCCCCCCTCCCCCCCACCACCACCCCCCCCCCCCCCCCCCCCCCCCCATTGAAACAAAATTTGGAACAAATTCAGACTGCAGTTTGCCTGCAGGTTATGGTTTTGTACACCCACCAAGTAAGTCAAGTCAAGTCAAGTCAAAAACATTTTAATCCCCCATAAAGGGGCAATTACAATATAAAAGGCAGATTGATATCATAAAATTATCAAAGAACAAAAGCTTTTTCATATTGTTTTAAAAATAAAAATGTCACGACACCCACCACACACACACACACGGCGCATGCGCACACACATAAATTGTGAACAAAATTTTAAACCCATTGACTAAAACTAAAAACTTATTTTTAGCACGATATACGCAGCCGAAAACCACGCACGTACTGTGTGGGGGCGAAACCCCACGCACCCCCACCCCTCCCCCAATATAGTTCAATTTTTAAAAGACGTTGACTAGAACCATTTTATTTCACACACCCCGACCCACCCACACACAAAACAAAAATGATGATACACTTAACTGAAATCAGGCAGTAATTCAGAAATGTAAAACTAGGTAGTCAAAAACATTGTAAATTCAAAAGTCGAAGCTTACGGGCACAAAAAATTTTTTTTTTCTGTTGGTTTTGTGATGGGACACAAAAAAACGGGTTCCAAGGAACATTTGAAATTCGGGAAAACAAAGCGAAAAGGACACCCAAAAAGGGGCTGTGGCTTTGCGTACAAGCTGCTGATTGCAGAACACATGAGTTCTTTGTTCTTTTCAATTATTTTTAGAGATTTTTTAAAATTTCCTTTACAGGCCATTCTTGTTTTTAACCTAAGGTTATTGTACCAAAAAATGAAAGCAAAAAATTTGAACACTCTTATGAAGCTTGTAAAAAAAGGAAAGGATCTTTTTGTCTCAAAAAAAAGAGTTCAGTTTCCCCAAAAATACGCGTTGTTGTCCCTTTTTTTCAATAGGGCGTGTTAACGTCCCCGTTTAAATTGTGGTCAAAAACAGTTCCCAAACTTAAGTTTTAAAAGTTTTAACCTTTTATTATGGATAATAAATTTTTTTGGGTTGCCCTGTCTTCTGAAGTCGTAGGAGGTCTTTTGTTTTAGAAACATTTTGCTCCCAAAAGGCCCCGTCACCCAGTGTCGATCGGGAGGGGGGACCATGGTTAAGACGATCCGGGGTAAGGGGAAACAGAGCACTTCGTCGCGAACTTTACCAGAAAGGAATTTCCATATTTTCTTCTGCAATCTCTGATATAGATGTACAAAGTGGTGAGAGGACCAAACCCCGCGGAAACCAGTGCAGGTAAATCTAACCGAAGAAGATTTTTGTTGGGCCAAACACGCTGTGGTCTGTTGGTTAAAAATTCAATCAGCCAACGAACAATTTTGATTGTCTACGTCAAATTTTGAAATTATTTTTTAACCAGAACGTGAGGCTGCATTGTGTGAAAGCTGAACTAAAGTCCAGCGAACAATATTCTGGAAATGAGAGTCAGGTGTTTCCAAGTGGCTATACAACTTGTTCAAAATGAATAGTTTGGCATCTTCGACACCTTCGAGACCTGTATGCAAATTGCAGTGGGTCAAGTCTTTCCCCTGTAGCAGAAAGAATGAGAGATTTTACGATCTTTTCCAGCGTTTTCATCACAAGAGATGTGAGAGCTACAGGTCTAAAATCGTTAGCCGAGAAGGATTGGGTTTCTTTGGAAGAGGTATTACATTGGAAGTTTCCAAATAACAGGAATCTGACAAGTATCCAGTGGGCCTGGAACAGGTGTTGAAGGCACTGGCAAGCTCAGTAGCGCAGAATTTCAGGGTTCTTCCACATATACCATCGGGTCCGGGAATTTGTTAATATTTATTGCCTTTAAGTGCTTACAGAAAATTTTTCTTCATCAAAAATTTGACGCTATTCTCAGAAACTAGGGATTGCTTCAGATCATTTAATTTCATCTGAAAAGTCATGCTTTTCAAGCGAGTAAAAAATGCGTTTGATGGTCTGGAAAGTTGTTTCACATACTCCCTGCAAACTGATCTTTGACCTATGTTGGACACCTCCCCATATTACGCAGACATATTTTTGATACCCTGCCATGCAGAACGAAAATTGTTTCCTCGCAAACTTGTCTTCTATCTTATTTTTATATATACGTTGGCCCGTGCAACAGCAGCTTTGACTTCTTTGTTTACTTCCTTCTTTTGTTGTTCTGTGCCTGTGTAAAAACTACTTTCTTTTTGTTTAAAACACGTTTCAGATCCTTTGTAACCAAGGCTTGTTATTGGGGTAAATGGTTATCTCCTTAGTTGGAATGACACAACTAACACAAAATGAAATATAAGAACAAATAACATCAGTGAGCTCATTCAGATCTGAACACCCCATCATAAAACATATCCCAGTCAGTGCAATCAAAGCACCTTGCAGACTAGCTATACTATAAAGCATCCATTTTTTTCCCGGTTCTGACTATGGGTTGAAGGCGCCGAAACACTGACTGGTACATGGGTGCAAGAAGAACGCAGTTGTGGTCAGATGATCCCAGGGGAGGAAAAGGCAACGATCTATAGGCGCCTGCTACAGTCCTTTAGCACAAGTCTAAGGTCTTGTTTCTTCGTGTAGGGCAGGTCACATACTGTTCATAGTTTCTTCATTAGTTTAGTAAGGGAACAGTTATTGAAATCACCCAGGATAAATTTTGGGCATCAGGGGATATAGAATCGAGCACATGGGAGTGATCTAATATATGTTCAGTTGCTCTAGCCACTCTTGCTTTGGGGTGAATGTAAACAAACACACACACACCCCACACACACAGACACACACACACACACACACAAACCCCACACATACACACACACACAAAACCCCACACACACACACACACACCCCTCTCTCTCTCTCTCTCTCTCTCTTTGTCTGTCTGTCTCACACACACAACTCTCTCTTTTTCTCTCCCTCTCTCTTGCACACACACACACACACACACACACACACACCCCCCACACACACAAACACACGCACACACCATAGTTCCCAAACTTGAATATAAAAATTTTTTTCTACAGAAAAGATGTTGAGCCAAGGAGAAAGGTATAGAAAACATTCATGTAGTGAACCTTACATATACAGAATTGTGTGGGACTACAGGGTTAAAAAAATCTTCTTGTTTTGTTCTTGTTCTTGCTCTTGTTCTTGCTCTTGTTCTTCTTCTTCTTCTTCTCTTTTTCTTCTTCTTCTTCTTTGTTTTCTTCTTATTAGTCTTCTTCTTCCTTCTTCTTCTTCTTCTTTCTTCTTCTTCTTCTTCTTCTTCTTCGTCCGTCGTCGTCGTCGTAAATCGCGTCGTCGAACCCTCACACAGAAAACTATTGTTGTCTGTCCATTGAGAGCCAAAATGTTGGTGCTGCCGTTAATCTCCTGACAAGTTAGGCCCTGCACATTCGACTTCGTCACTGGATAAAATTGTAATATGATAACTCTCTCTTTAAAAAAAAAAAGTAGTAGAGTAGACCAACAATGCAGAAAATAGACAAGGAGGAGGTGACGGGAAGTAAAAGACCAAAGCAGAAACAAAGAGAGAGGGATAGAAAAGACTGAATTCCTACCACAGAATTTCCAAAAGGCGGGGATGCTATTTATACTGACAGGCCCCTGGCATCCCCACAGCGGAAGGGGGAAGGGGTGGGAGGCAGGTTTAAAAAATTTTTTATTCTAAAGACGTTGCTGGAAGCCTAGACTAATCACAAGAAAAGACCCTGGAATGTTAAGACACGAAGAACAACTACACGTCACATTCTTGGAGTAGTTCGCGTCCCAAGTGCTCCAAGCACAACCCACTTCTTCTTGCAATGATAAAACTAATTGACCTTGGCTTCAACCTTGGCAAGCAACGTTAAGCTGCTGGCACACGTAAAGGAACCAACAGCAACAAAAAAAAAGAAAAGGAAATAATCCTAGGTGAAGTTTTGCAGAAAATCTCCTTGTCACAGGCATGCAAATTACCTTCAGACAGAAAAAACCCTAACAAAACCAATCCTGAAATATTGACAACTTCAAACAGCAAGAACAAGTCCTCTCAACAGATGAAGTATATGACATTCCACACAGAAGTCTACTATGTATTCAGGATAAAATATTATATAAGTAAAAGTATAAAAATTACGAAAGATGCTACATTAAAAAACGAGAGAGAAAACCTCCACCCTTCTTGCCTTTTTCATCTGTGTCATATCCAACGAAAAAAAGTTAAAGAATAATTTAAGGATGTTAATAACAGGTCTATCTCTTAAAGCAAAAAATGTGGATTCAAAATGTCATACTTTAAAGCATTTTTATGACTTTAAAGTTGGAGAAACTTGTTGTTCTTCTTCTGGTTGTTCTTCTTGTTATTCTTCTTGTTCTTGTTTTTATTCTTCTTGTTCTTGTTTTTGTAATTGGTCTTCTTCTTGTTGTTCTTCTACTACCCTTTTTCTTCTTCGTTAAAATGCTCAATAGCAATATTGTTGTCTTTCATATGAGACAAAATGTTTTTGCGCTGCCGTTAAGCGCCTGACAAGACAGGACCAGCACATCTAACTTCGCATGACAGAATTGTTATGCTTATTTTATTTTATTTTTTTGAAGACAGGCAAGGGAACAGACCAAGAAGGCAGAAAAAAGATTTTAAAAAGGTGACAGAAGAAAAGAAACAAGCAGAAACAAAGAGAGGGATAAAAAGAGGGACCACCTAGCAGCATTTGAAATCTGTCAACTTAGATAATATATATATTTTTAAAACCATTAAGAACAATCTCACACAAAAATAACAAATCTACTTAACTATTCCACACACCAAAAACATAACACCATCCAAATCATTCTTCCGCATAATCTAAGATTCAAATGCTAAAACAGCTACCCAACCCAGTGCATGAATATTCAACACTGCATCACACAGACCCATAAATACTTCAGTGGACTACACACAAAACAACAACAGAGATCAGCAGTTTACACGCCGAAACACGAACGCGGAAACTCCCGAAGCGTGTGTATGGCGCTGTAAAAATCAATAGTATATTTATTCTTCCGATTGTCCATGGAAACAAGCGCTTGTGACTGGGTGGGCACAAACACCCGCACACATTGACTGTGGTTTCGAGAGAAAAATGGGGAAAAAAGAAAGGAAGAAGAATGGGTTTGAGCGTGTCTGTTGGATTTTCTGCAGTGACTGTGTGTCTCTACCTGGGTTCTTGGCATGCATGGGGATTGCAGCTGCCAGAGGGCTGAAGACAGAATCATTCATTTTTTCAATTTTTTTTTTCATTTTCTCATTTATACCACTTTTAAGTCACGAGATTTCTCTGCGTGAAATTCGGGCTGCTCTCCCCGGGGAGAGAGCGTCGCCACAAGAGCAACGCCACCATTTTTTCTTTCTTTTTTGTTGTTGTCTGCAACTATAATTATTTGTTTCCCTATCAGAGTGGCTTTTTCTACAGAGTTTTGCCAGGGACAACTCTCTTGTTGTCGTGAGTTCTTTTACGTGCGCTGAATAAGTTTGTGTAACACACGGGACCTCGGTTTATCGCCTCATCGGTAAGACTAGCGCCCAGACCACCACTCATGATCTAATGGATGGGGGAAAGTTTCGGGTCCAAACGGGGTACGGGAAAACCCTTTGGAGGGATGATTGCAGAGGCTTTTATGGTGGCGTTGGGAAAAGCCTGGCGTAGTCCTCTAATCACACGTTGCGCCATGTCGTGCAATCCCAAATGTGCCACTTTGTAGGCAGCTGTTGATGCCAACATGGAAGATGATCTTTTTACGTGTGTTGAAGGGGGGAGTGTTGACAGCCACTTCAAGAGGTGTTGGATGTCAGGCCTGGTACTGACAAGTTTTTGTTGTCGGCTGGGGGAGTACTTCGTTCCCCATTCACTTAAGACAGAGTCAGATCAGTAACTCCGGGCTGGCAGTGGGGACAGGACCTTTTCAATTAGTGCCTCCAAAGGGATTTGGGGAAGGGGGACGGTGGAGGGGGGGTTTGGATGTTGATAGGCCTTCTGGGAATTGAATTCCTGGTCAGTTGCGTGTGTGATAATGAAGGAGGGGAGGGCGGAGGGGGTTTGGTTTGGGGTTGGGGTTTTGGTCAGGGTCCGAGGGAGTGAAATTCTATTATCCCGTGGGATGGGACGATGATGTTTTCTTCCCATAGGGTTTCGGATATGTCAGAGAGGGAGTCACTTAGAGGAATTCTGGGGTTGATGTTAGTTGTGGTGGGAAACTTTGGAATGGATGTGACTGAATGATTGTTGGAGTGGGATGGGCGAGTATGAGGTCTCGGTTGATGTAGGGTTTTTCTTTAATGCGTTGGATTTCTTGTTTTTTCATGTGGTTTTGCCAGTCGTTGAAAGCAGACAGGCTTTTGGCTTGTTTGTCGCCGTTGTTAGGAGATGGGCAGTATGACTGTTTGTCTCCTGGCAACATGTGGCAGGCATGATGCACTTAGGGGGATGGCAGTGACAGGCAAATTGTTGTTGTACCTGTAAGCACACAGGGCTCGTCTGTAGGTGACGCAGCAGCGTGAAGTTTATGGCCAATGATGTGCAGCCAGTGGCAAAAGCACAGGGGAGGAGGGGGGATTGGTGGGGTTCATGTCACTGGCACAGCAATCACACATATGGTTCACTATGTCTTTGAGGATTTCGAATTCCTTATTTAGCCACTCTTGACAAGTGTTTCCTTGTATTAATATTGTCCCTGTCGTGAGGTACACAGTGATTGTCAACAGTTTTGCCTCGTCAAGGAAGAGCTGTAGAAATGTTTTGAAGAGTTGTGGTGGGAGTGAGGTTGAATATGTGTCTAGATTTGGTATGATTTCGTGTGATTGTGTTAAGTCTTGCCATTTGGTTGTTGCGGTGTCTGACTTGAGAGTGTCGATATATCTGTTGTGTAGTGCAGTTCTCCATGTCGGCAGATGATTGTAAGATGCAATGAATTTTACTTGACGACTGTCTTTAGTGAACTGGATGTTTTCTAATGTTAGTGAGTGTCTTGCACTTATAGATCTGGTTGTTGGTCGCATTGTGGAAGGTGTGTTGGATAGATCACATGATTAATGGGGGGGCGGGAGGGGGAAAAAAAAAAAAAAAAAAAAAAAAAAAAAAAGTCACAACGGAGGACAGGTGGAGAGCCTTCCACCAGCCCTCATTAGGAGGGAGGGTTTGATGTGGCCCTCACATAGTTTAGGTACACACACGAACAGATTAATATATCTATATGTAAGCCGTTGTTGGCACTTACATGCTTGGTGGAGACAGCCACTTCACATCATCACCACAATACCACTTGAATTGAAAACTTTAACACACAGAAGAATATACCACCACAACACCACTTAAATTGAACACTTTAACACACAGAAGAATACACCACTGGTCACTGAAACTCTGGCCGTTCCGCTTGGGCGCACACTGGAGCTCCTCTTAAATGCGTCTTGTCCAGAGGACGTCCGAGAGGAGAGAGAGAGAGAGAGAGAGATACACAAGGATATAGGAGAAGAGAGAAAGAGAGAGAGAGAAAGGGAGAGAGAGAGGTACACAAAGGAGATAGGAGCAGAGAGAGAGAGAGAGAGAGAGAGAGAGAGAGAGAGAGAGAGAGAGAGAGAGAGAGAGAGAGAGAGAGAGAGATTCCGATTCCGATTCCGATTCCGATATTTATTCATAAAGGCCATGGTCCCTTAGAAGGGAAGTAATTGTCCAAGACACTGTTGACAAGACACATCCACAATAACAGTTTGTCACACACTCACTTCACCTTTTACAGGCTTTGTACAAAATAATATGCTTAATCTCTTAACATTAGGGGGACGGGATAGACTAGTGGCTAGACCATTGCACTCGCAATCTGACGACCCAGGTTCGATTCCCGTTCAAGGGGATATTTTCCCCTGGAGTTAACATCAGTGCAGACTCCACTCTCCCCAAAAGTCCTTCGGATGAGACTATAAACCGAGGCCCCGTGTGCCAACGCACGCAGAACATCTTGCGCACACGTTAAATCCTGTTCCGCTTTTCGAAAGAGTACGCCATTGTGTGCCGATGGGAACGGATGACACAATTTACAAAACCGCATACACACGGGGACTGGATGTAAAAAAAGCACATAAGTGCTTATTCCATTATCCTCGATATAAAAGAATAAATAAGCAATAGTCTCATTTGTTGCTGACATTAACAATATGAGTTTTAAACAGACAAGGATACCTGAAACATTTTCCTGGAATAAATTGTTGAGAGAGAGAGAGAGAGAGAGAGAAGAGAGAGAGAGAAGAGAGAGAGAGAGAGAGGGGGGGGGGGGGGGGAGTGGGGGGGTTTACGAAAAGAAGACAACAGACAAATAACTAATAAGCATTGATCATGAGGACACAGATCAATGGACGTACCTACGTAAGCAAACATAAAGGCTGATGACTAATTACAAACTAGTGTCCACGTATACACACACACACACACACACGACACACACACACACACTACACACACCACAACACACACACACACACACACAAGCACACACACACACACCACGCACACACAAGCGCACACACTCGCGCGTGCAAGCAAACGCGCATACACACACATAAACACAACACAAACACACATGCGAGTGCGCAACACACACATACTATCTCTCTCTCCTCTCTTTTCTCTCTCTCTCTCTCTCTCTCTCTCTCTCTCCTCTCTCTCTCTCTCTACTCTCTCTCTTACACACACACACACACTCGTACATACCCCCTCCTCCACCCCCACCCCCCCACACAACACTGACCCTCCCTCCCCATCCCTAAACAACACAACACATACCCCAACCCCCCCCCCCCCCCCCCCACAAACACATACACACATACTTACACACACTTACACACACATACAAAACTTACCACCACGACCACCGCCTCCCCCCTCACACACACACACTCACAAAACATATTTCCTATCCCCTCCCCCCCCTCTCCGCCCCCCCCCCCCCTCCCAATCCCTATCACACACAGGGAATGGGAGACAAGAAACCGATAGTCAGACAGACAGATGGACAGACGGAGAGACAGACAGTCAGACAGACAGTCAGACAGACAAACGGATGGACGGACAGACAGACAGTCAGACAGACAGTCAGACAGACAGACAATCAGACAATCAGTCAGACAAACAGACAGTCAGTCAGACAGACAGACAGACAGACACTCAGACAAACAGACAGTCAGACAGACAGACAGACAAAACAGAGACACAGATAACGGTGTGGGGATGAGTAAGGGGGCAGGGGAGGGGGGGGGGGGGAGAGGCGGGGGGGTTTGGGTGGGGGGTTCAGGGAGAGAGAAAAAGCAGTTGAATGATTAATGTAGTAGGGTCATTAGGACAAACACTGTGGGAACAGAGAGGGGAGAGAGGAGAGAATGGTTGGGTGGTGCGGCTGCTGACAAAGTGCTCTCCTATACCACACACGTGCAAACATGGAACAGAAGGAGAGAGAGACAGAGACAGAGACAGAGAGAGAAGGAGAGAGAGAGAGAGGGAGGGAGAGGGAGTGTGTATATATATATGGGTTATTCTCAAAACCCTGTGAGGTTTTTTGTGACATAGACCTTGAAAATAAATGCCCATTGGAAGTTAAGGCTTTTTGTTATATTTTAGAGTACTCTGTCATAATCTGCATTCTTTAAAAAAAATTTATGAAATATTAATTGGTTTCCTATATTTGATAAATTAAATTCTATTTTTAGCCGTGTTGCGGTTGTGACATGGAAACCAAAAGTAGCATAAATAAATCTTTGAAACTCAGAATATCAAACAAAAAACACTCCAAAATGATGTTGTTTTCATTTATAAAACAAATCTAACATTTGGAAGTATGACAATCACTGACAAAGCATATTTTTGGCCATTTTTCTAATGACACTCTAAGACAGTTTTGTACGCCCAGATTTAAAGTTTTGTTTTTTTGCTAGTGACCACAGAAGCATCACAATAAGCCTAAATTTTAAAAACCACAGAATCATTAAAATAAAACAACAATTTTCTTTACACAAGAATGGAAGCTATTTCAAATTAATACCTTTAAAAGTAATATGTTGCGGTGTGACATGGAAACCGTTTGGTTTTGTGACATGGAAACCACACCCTTCAAAATAACAAATCATGGAAGTGTAGCAATTTAAACATAAAATTTAAACAAAACACACCAACTTAAATTGGAAACAATGCATTCTTGTAACATTATTCATACTGATTTATCATTTTATATATATATTTATGGTGTAAACATCGAGACCGTTTGGTTGTGACATGAAACCACACCCCAAAAGCCAAATCATGAAAGTGTAGCAATTTAAGATCAACTGAAAAAACACATCATCTCAAATGAGAAACAATGCATTCTTGTAACTTTATTTACATTGATTTATTATGTTAAGACTTAGAGTGACATAAATAATTATATCAATAAAGATTATCTACATTTGATTTATCATGCTGGAGTGATATAATATCAATCAAACAAGCTAAGTCCAGTTTCTCTCATCTGACCTAGCGCACCCTTTCATAATTAAGAAAAATATGAGCTCAGATGCATAGTGCTTTTAATTATTTATATCAAATTACAAAATGCATGTTTTAAAAAACAAACAAAAAAAACAATGAAATCAAATTCATTCTTGGTTTTTTTTTATAGTAAAAACCAAAATTTAATTGTCGATAAAAAACTTTGTTATGATTGTCAATTGATTACAAATCATCATCTTTGCTGTGTTATTGGGGTTTTTCTTCCTTTAATATTAACAACACTTTGAATAAAGTTAATTTACGTTATTTCTTCTTCATTTTTGTTTTACAGGCAAATTAATTCTTTTATTTTTGGCAAATAAAAATCCTAAACCCACTCTCAGCATTTGCGGTGCTTTTTTTTTTCCTCACATGCAGCTGCTTTTTTTCCCACATCTAACAGATCAACCAAAATTTCAAACTGATTTAGGACTGTTAAGTTTTCTCTCTCTCCTTCCCTCTCCTCCTCTCTCCTCTCCTCTCCCCCTCCCCCCCTCTTCTAATCTCCCCTTCCCCTCTCTCCTCCCTCTCTCTCTCCCATACACACCCACACACACACACCACATGAATTTGCTTTATTTTGTAACAGTTAAAAAAAATGTTGGTCATAATCACATGCATCCATATGTATATGGGCACCCTGCCCCCCTTTATTTCTATCATAAGACTCCCCCTGGATAAGATCAAACTTTTCTTAGACACTGCTCTTCTTTGTAACTGTACCCCCCTCATTAGACTTCTCCTTTAATAACACATTAATTTTGTGTGTGTGTTGGTGTGTGTGTGTGTGTGTGTGTGTGTGTGTGTGTGTGTGTGTGTGTGTGTGTGTGTGTGTGTGTGTGAGAGAGAGAGAGAGAGAGAGAGAGAAGAGAGAGAGAGAGAGAGAGAGAGAGAAGAGAGCAAATAATTATATGTATGTAAATTGTATGTGTTTGTGTGTGTGAGTGGTGGGGTGGTGTGTGTGTACAAGCGCATTGAGGGAGAGAGTGTGTGTTGTATGTATGTGTGCGTAATGTGGATGCGGACGTGTGTGTGTGTGTGGTGTGTGTGTTTTGTGTGTACACCACAATAAAGTTTTTAAGCATGTGAATTGCTTATTCTGCTGAAATACTTGTCATAACCAATTTCAACTGTAGTGTTCTTGCTTTTTTATGTCAATGTGAATGTGTGTCAGTTGTGTGTTTTTGTTTTTGTTATCAACGCTTGTCTTGCACTTTTAAAAGATGAATTGGTTCCAAATG
>CM054166.1:11836746-11839246 GCA_028751875.1 Rapana venosa
TTCCTTTTCTTACAGAAGAAAATTGGGGTGTCAAAATGAGCTTTTTAAAAATTCCAAGGGGGTAGGGGAGTTTTTCTTTTTTTTTTTAAAATTTAATTTTTAAAAAGAATGTAATATTATTTTGTAAAAGATGTATTCTTTTTTAAAAATTTTAATGTAAAAAGGAATTTAAGTTTTATTTTTTGTAAAAAAAGCCCGGGGATGTCGTTTTTTAAAGGAAGAACTATATTTTTATTTAAATGGGGTATGGTACCTTTAAACAAAAAAATTTTCACAAGTTTGGGTTTTCTAAGAAAATTTCACTTCTTTTGTCTAAGAAGCTTGTCCCCAAGGGAAAAGGGAAATGCTTTTCAAAATAAGATGGTTTTATACTAATTTTTAAGAAAAAACTTCTTGTTCCATAACAAATTTTGACCCGAAAAGAAAAGGAAATCTTTAAAAATTACGTTTTTTGTTTCAGGCTTTTTTCAAATTTTTGAAAATTAAGAACTTTTTAACCCCTTTTTAAAAACATTTGTTTTTTCAGGGGGGGGTAAAAAATTAAAAAATAAACCTAAGTTTTCAATTTTTTTTTTAACTTTTTATAAAATTTTAACTTTTTGGGGGTTTTTTTTTTTGGGGAACACCTTATTAAAAAAGACAAAAAAGTTTTTTCAGGAAGTAAAGAAAATTTAAAAAGGTAAACTAATTGCAAAATTTCTTTTAACTTGATAAAAAAACCCCTTTGTGTTTCTTTTTCAGGTTTTAAAATAAATTAAAATCGAAAAGGCCAAAAATTTCAATAAACATTCCATTAAAAATGATATATGTTTAAAAGTGTAAAAAAGGGGAATACTTCCCTTCGGAAAATGGGTTTTAAATTGAGTGGAATTTTAAAAAAACAACTTAGGTCTCCCTTACGAAAGCCCTTTTTATAAAATTTTTTATTTTTAACAAAAATTATGTTTTAGTCTTTTAAGAAAATTATTTTTTTCATCACCTTTTTCCCTTTTGTGAAGTTAAAATTTTTTTCTTAAATTTTTTTTATCCTTTTTGGTTTTCCTTCTTTTATACCGGTTTTCAAAAACAAATGTTTCCAATCGGGTAGACCCAGAATCCAGAGCGTTTAAAGAGATCTAAAACAAAGTAAAAAATTATTTGGGGGAAAAGTTATTTAGTTTGGGGATTTTAATTTTATATGATGTTTTTTAGTAAAGGGTATTAAATTTTATTCTTTTTAAGTTTTGGGGGCCTTCCGGTTTATACCACACAAATTTCCTTTTTGTACTCTTTCCCCAAAAAAATTTCACAAAATTTTTTACCATGAATCAAACTATTTTCAAAATTTGCTTTTTTAATCGGCTTCTTTTCCTTAATTTAACACAATTCTTAAAAACCCCCCTTTTTCATACATTATTTTCCCACCCTTTTTTAGGGGTCGGTAGGGAAAACTTTTGGGCAAAAAACCAAAACTCCAACAAAATTCTTGCGGGGCTTTTTCCCTTTGGGGGTTTTTGGGGTGGTGTGGGGTTAAATTTTGGGGGGGCTGGAGGTTTTTTTTGGGTTTGGAAAAAATTTTTTTTTTTTGGGGGGGGGTTTTATTTTTGGGGGATAAGGGGGTTTTTTTGGGTTGTATTGGGGGGGGGGTTTTTTTTTTAAAAGGGTTTTTTTTTTTTGTGTAGTTTTTGGAGTTTTGGGGATGTTGTGTATTAGGTTTGTTTTTATGTGTTTTTGTTTGTGTGTGGGTTTTTTTTGTTTTTTTTTGTGTTTTGTTTGGGTTTGGGGTTTTGTGGTTTGTGTGGTGGGATGTGTTTTTGTGTTGTGGGGTTGTGTGTTATGTTAGTGTGTGTGTTTTTTGGGGGTGGTGTGTGTGGAGTGGTGTGTGTGGTGTGTGTGTTATGTTGTTTTTGGGGGGGAGGGGGTGGGTGTGGGTGTGGGTGGGTGTATGCGTGTATGTGTCAAGTCAAGTCAAATTTTTATTTCCAGATGGTACATTGAATAAGCAATGCATTTGCTTTTTTTCATCAAGCCATCTATCTTAGAACAAATTTCTTAATGATTATACTGAAATACTGCAACCTTTACCAATAAATTGGGTGTATGTGTGAGTGTGTGTGTGTGTGTATGTATGTGTGTGTATGTGTATGTGTGTATGTATGTATGTGTATCTGTGTGTATGTGTGTATATGTGTGTATGTATGTGTATATGTGTATGTGTGTGTTGTAGTTGTGCGTGTATGTGTGTGGGAGGGAAGGGGGGTATTTGTGTGTGTGTGTGTGTGTGTGTGTGTGTGGTGTGTGTGTGGTGTGTGTGTGTATGTGAGTGTGGGTTATGTGTTTGTGTGTGTGTGTAAGTGTGTGTTGTGGGGTGGGGGGTGTATGTATGTGTGTGTGTGTGTGTATGTGTATCTGTGTGTATGTGTGTATATGTATGTATGCATGTGTATATGTGTATGTGTGTATATGTGTGTATGTGTATGTGTGTATGTATGTGTGTGTATGTGTGTGTATGTATGCATTT
>CM054166.1:11849246-11852529 GCA_028751875.1 Rapana venosa
GTCTGTTAAAATGTGTGCACACATTTTATTAAAAAAAAAAGAAAAGAGGAATAATAATATCGTAGTTGTATAATTCTGAACAAGCTAGTGTATTCTGAGCGCGCAAGCACGTGCACGCTAGCACGCACGCACAAGCAAGTAAGCAAGCAAGCGCACACACTCACAGACACACAGACACGCGCATGCACTCCCCTCCCCCCCCCCCCCCACCCACACACAGACAGAGGCTTTACTGACGTACTCTCTCGCTTTCTCTCTGTTCGTGGTGTGTGTGTGTGTGTGTGTGGTGTGTGTGTGTGTGCGTGTGTGTGTGTGAGAGTGTATGTGTGTGTGTGCATGTGTGTGTGTGCGTGTGTGTGTGCGTGCGTGCGTGCGTGGTGTGTGTATGTATGTGTGCGTTTAATTTAACGTCTTTTTACCCATAGTGATATTAGATGAGTGAGTGAGTGTGTGTGAGTGTCTGTGTGTGCGCGCGTGCGCGTGCGTGGTGTGTGTATGTGTGCGTTTAATTTAACTTGGCTTTACCCATAGTGATATTAAACGACTGGGAAGTCAGGGGGGGGGATGGGAGTGGACAGTAAGGGTCTTAAGTGTATTGTGTGTGTGTGTGTGTGTGTGTTTGTGTGTGAGGGCGTGCATGTACAAGCGCACGCGCGCCTACGTGTGTGTGTGTGTACGCGCGCGCGCGTACCTGCGTGCACGAGTGTATGATCACGCGTGTGTGAGGCTGATTCGTTTATCTAACCTGACCTACTTTTTTCCTGCAAGCAAGTCGAATCGGATGTTCTGACTTTTAAAAGTACAAGTGGGTTTATTATTTTCTTCTTTTTTTTCCTACCCCTCTTTAAAAAAAAATTCTTCTCTTTCTCCCTTTTCGTTTCTTTTGGAAGGGTGTGCAATTTGGGGGGATGGGGGGGTGGGGTGGGGGTTGGAGGGTGGGGGCGCAGGGTGTGTGTGTTTTTTATTTTTTTAGACTATGTTGGAGGGGAGGGTTTGTGGGGACGGGGGGGGGGGGGGGGGGGGGGGGGGGGTGCATTTTTGGTCTTGTATTGTTTTTGTAATTTGTGTTTGCTGTTGTTGTTGGTTATTGGGGTTGGAATTTTTTTGATTGGTTTTGTTGGGGTTGTTTCTGGGTTTTTTTTAAAGGCTGGTTTCTAGTTTGGTGGTGGGTTTTTTCCTTTCCTTTCTTTTATTTGTAATTCTTTGGGGGGTTTTTTGGTGGTTTTTTTGGTTTTGTTTTTGTTCTCTTGATGTGTTTTGTTGTGGGGAGTGGTGGTGGTGGTGGTGGAGGGGGGGGGGGGGGGGTAACGTTTTATTTCAGTCTGCGGCTTTATGTTACAAGTTTTTCCAAGAAAACGAGCCAACCAACTTACAAAACAAAAGACAGACAAAAGGAAACAAAGCGACCACAGTCAACCGACTAGCTAGACAAAGAAACGAGTAGCAATGAAGCCATCAGCAGTTTGTCTCTGCGTTTGTTTGGTTTGGTTTGTTGTTTGGGGTTGGAGGGGGGGTGGTGGTGTTTGGGGAGGGGGTGGTGGGGGAGGGTTGCTGTTGTTATGTGTGTTGTGTGTGTGTGTGTGTGTGTGTGCGTGTGTGTGTGTGCGCGTGCGTGTGTATGTTGCTACTTTTTTTATTTTGCTTGTTGTTGGGTTGTTGTTTTTTTTGTTTGTGTTTTGTTTTGGTGTGTGTGTGTGTGTTGGAGGAGGGGGGTCTTCCTCTGTGTGTGTGTGTGTGTGTGTGTGTGTGTGTGTGTGTGGTGTGTGTGTGTGTGTGTGTGTGTGTGTGCGTGCGTGCGTGTGTATGTTGCTACTTTTTGTTTGCTTGTTGTTGGTTTGTTGTCTTTAGGTTTTGTTTTGTTTTGTTTTGGCGTGTGTGTGTGTGTGTGTGGTGTGCGTGTGCGTGTTGGAGAGAGGGGTCTTCCTCTTTGGGTGTTTGTTTGTGTGCGTGCGTGCATGTGTCTGTGTGTTTGCTTTATTAGATTTTTTCCTTTTTCTTTTCTTTGGTGTTGGGGGGGGGGGGGGGGGGGGGGGGCGCGCTTTAATGTACTTGTCTGTGAAGACCTTTTCTCTCTCTCTTCTCTCTCTCTCTCCTCATCTCTCTCTCTCTCTCTCTCTCCTCTCTCTCACTCTCTCTCTCTCCTCTCCTCTGTTTGTTTGTTTTGTTTTGTTTAATGTCTATTCACTACATGGTGATTTAGACACACACCCGCATTCATACCAAAGTACCTATTATTACACATCATCTGCATCTCTCTCTCTCTCTCTCTCTCTCCTCTCCTCATCTCTCTCATCCTCTCCTCTATCTCTCTCTCTCTCTCTCTCTCTCTCTCTCTTCTCTCCCCTACACCACCCACATCCACACACACATAGGTATATACATATATATATATATATATATATAATATATATATATATATATATATATATATATATATATATATATAATATATTATATATTATATATATATGTAATTACAGTAAAGGTTTTACAGGTGAAGAATATATGACTTCAGCAACTGACACTATGAATTGCTGAGAGTCATATAAAACTTCTTGACTAGTGGCATATTTCTTAGAATATCTAAACCTCTCCTTTTATAACATGTCAAGAAGAATTGGGCAATCAAACAACAAATGGTGGACTGAAAATGGAATAGAACAACAACATGTTACATTTTTTGAATATTTAGTATTCCATGCATTTAATCTCAGTTTATGTATTAGAATTTCTAATTTTCCGTGGGCAAGGAAACTGCTGATAATGTTTTTTCTATAATCTTTGAATGTATGCATTTCATTAACTTAGAATGAATTTCATAAGACGACAATGCAAGATTAGAATCAAACACATTCAGTACTGTATTCAGAGGCACCTTGTTTTGGCCAAAGAATCAACTAGCTCATTCGAATAAATTCCACAATGAGAGGGGATCCAGCAAAAAGTTATGCTGATGCCTCTGCTTGCAATAGAATGTATCAGGAATTTATCTCAAATACAATATCATTCCTTTATTTTACCATGCCATGACTTTAATGCCATTAACACTGCCTTTGAGTCAACGCAAAACAGAATTTGGCAAACATCAATAGCAATATCAGACAAAAAATTCAAAGCCATAAGAATTGCAAATAATTCAGAAGTAAAAATAGAAAAATGTTGTCCAAATGAAAAGATTTTGAACTTTTAAAAGTCGGAATCACATATGCAGCACCACTTTTGCCTGTTTCTATACAGACCGTCAGTATAACACTTTAAGTGATTAATAAATTTTTAAATTTTT
>CM054166.1:11853029-11860529 GCA_028751875.1 Rapana venosa
CACACACACCACACACACCTCCTTTGCAATCGGGCATAGAATATCATAGTATGTAGGATTCATTTATAGGATATATAAAGATAGATAGGGGAAAAGAGAGGATTGATTCGTATCATAAATTAAAAAATTATGTGATAAAATTTAAATATATACATATAGAGAGAGACAGACACACACCACACATACCAAGACAGACACACACACACACACAACACACCACACACACACACACACCACACACACCACACACACACACACACACACAGAGCGAGCGAGAGAGAGAGAGAGAGAGAGAGAAGAGAGAGAGAGAGAGCGAGAAAGAGGAGAAATAGAGATACATGCCTCTGTCTGTCCTTTTGGTAAATTACGACTCTAATGCTTTTCTATATCGCTTAATTGTGACGAAACACAAAAACAATCCCCCACCCCAAAAAATCATCCTTACACTCCCATTCCGTCCCCCAACCCTCAATCCCACTTCCTCCCACAAAACCCCCCAAAACCCAACATAAAAACCCCCCCCCCCCCCCAAAAGAAATCCCCTTCCCTTCCTCTCCAACCTCCAAACAATCCCCAACTCACCCTACACAAACAAAAACAAAAACCCAAAAAAACACCAACATAAAGTCTCACCACCACCACCCCGAAAAAAAATCCCTTTCTTCCCCACTATCCCCACCCATACCCCCACCACCACCAACTCCACCAACCCCACCCACCCCCAGCAACCCAACAACCCCACCGCCTCCCCCAACCTCCACAACACCCCTCCACCACCACCCCCACCACCCACCACATATACAAAACCGCATACACACGGGGACTGGATGTAAAAAAAAGAACATAAGCGCTTATTCCATTATCCTCGATATAACAGAATAAAATAAATTTTAAAGATTTTAAAAGAAAAAGAAAACCACCCACAACCACCCATCACCCACCACCACCACCACCACCACCCCCACCCCACACCACCACCACCCACTACCCCCCACACACACCACCTCCCACAATGCACCATCACCACCCCCAAACACCCCACCACCCCCCCAGCCACCATCCCCACACCACAACACCCCACTCAACCACCTCCCATTCCCCCCACACACCCCTAACGCCCACCACCCACTACCCCCTCCACCAACCCCACCTCCAAACCCCTCCCCCACCCCAACCCCCACCACCCCCCCACCACACCCCATCCAACCACCCCAACCTCCCCCCCCCCCACACCAACCACCCCACCCACCCCCCCCCCCCCCCCACCCACCCCCAACCGACCCCCCCCCCCCCCACCACCAACCCACTACCCCCCCCCCCCCCCCCCAAAAAAAAAAAACCCAAACCACCACCCACCCCAACCCCCACCAACCCATCCCACCCCCACCACCCCACCTCCATAACACCCAACTCACCCCTCACCCCCAACCATCCACCCATCCCACCACCACCCAAACCTCCACCCCAAATTTACCACCCAAACCAACCCACCCCCCCCACACCCCCAACCTCCCCCCTAACCCCAACCCCCCCCCCCCAACCCACCCTACCCCCCCCCAACCTCCCCTCCCAACCCCCAAACCTCCCCTCCCAACCCCCCACCCCCCCCCAAACCCCAAACCCCCTACCCACCCCCCCCCAAACCTCCCCCCCCAACCGCCCCCCCCCCCCCCCCAACCCCAAAAAAACCCAACTACCAACCACCCTCACCACAACGTGCAAACAGCGCTGCTTGCGTTGCGTGGCGCAGCAGCCGACGAAGCCGAGGACGAAGAGGACGAGGCCGGAGACGATGAGGAGCACGGCGGCGTTCTGAAGCAGGCCCAGGTCCTCGGTGGAGGCCTCCAGCAGAGTCAGGGCCCGCACCTCCTCCCGGTACAGCAGCACCCACGACCCCACCGCCATGCCGCATATGCCCAGGGCCTGTCGAAAAAAACAACCCCCCAAAAAAGTCAAGTCAAAGTCGAGTTAAGTCAAGTCAAAAACGTTTTAATCATCCCTTGAAGGGCAATCACACTTCTGACGGGCACATTGATGCTGTGTCATGATCTCGAACAGGCACAAAAAGGTCGAGGTGAACTGGGCTTGTCAAAGTTGAGTTTGAGTCAAAAACCGCTTTAGTGAATGATCCCTTGAAGGGCAATTACCATTCTTACGGGCAGATTGGTACGTGTCGTTATCTCGAAAAGACACCAAAAAGTCTTGTCAAAGTCGAGGCTTAAACGCTTTAATAATCCCTTGAAGGGCAATTACAATTCTGACGGGCAGATTGGTACGTGTCGTTATCTCGAAAGGACACCAAAAAGTCTAGTCAAAGTAAAGTCAAAAACACTTTAATCATCCCTTGAAGGGCAATTACAATACTGACAGGCACATTGATACAAACATGATCTCGAAAAGACACAAAAAGTTACATTTCACTACTGGTTTAAACATTGAAAGATAACCTCAAATAAAAATATCACACCACACCCCACACACACACACACACACACACACACACACACACACACAACACACACCACACACACACACACACACACCACTCACTCACTACACACACACAACACACACACACGCATAGGGTGTAGGAATACAAAGTTTAAGGACAATTGACTAGAAAGGCATATAAACGTATAAATGTACATATCCTATATTATAGGCTTGCACAGCATACATATAATTATATACGCTTCGATTAGCACTGTTGTTGCTTATATTACTTAGGATTGTACTTTTGGGGGAGGGGGGGGGGGTAGTGGGCGGTGGGGGGGGGGGGGGGGGATGGCCCGCGCGTGCTGTGCCAAAGTGGAATGACATGACTTGAGGTTAGCACACAGTCGCCTAAATCAGACACATCTCTCTGCTGGCAGTATATAGTATGATAGAATAGAATCTCAATCTTCCCACGGGAACTACCCAGCGCTACACACACCAATCGGCAAGCTTGTGGTAGAGGTCAGGGTAGTGTTCGTCAGATGACTAGCAAGGGAGTAGAGGGCTAGTGATGGGGGGGGGGGGGGGGGGGGGGGAGGTGGTAGCTCTGGGGGCAACCATCGTGGTGATAGTAGTTTTCCTCACTTTTTTCCCTCGCCATTTCAGAAGGAAATGGTGCAGAGCGAAATATTGTGATGTTGAGTTTTCCTCTCCATTTTAAAAGGAAATGGTGAAGAGGAAAATATTGTAAGTATAGAAAGTATTGTAATGTATAGATTTCCTCAACATTTTAAAAGGAAATGGTGCTGAGGAAAATATTGTAATGTATAGATTTCCTCACTTTTTCAGAAGGAAACAGTACAGAGGAAAATATTGTAATGTCTAGATTTCCTCAACATTTCAAAAGGAAACGGTGCAGAGGAAAATATTGTAATGTATAGATTTCCTCACCATTTCAGAAGGAAACAGTACAGAGGAAAATATTGTTATGTATAGATTTCCTCAACATTTCAGAAGGAAACAGTACAGAGGAAAATATTGTAATGTATAGATTTCCTCACCATTTCAGAAGGAAGTGGTACAGAGGAAAAATATTGTAATGTTAAAGATTTCCTCAATATTTCAAAAGGAAACAGTACAGAGGGAAATATTGTAATGTATAGATATCCTCAACATTTCAGAAAGAAATGGTGAAGAGAAAAAGACAGTTCAAGTGGTTTTCCTCACAAGCAGGAAACAAGTGGCTGTGGTCAAGGTGAGAGACAGACCAGCATTGTCAGACTTCATCTGTGCCTTCCTCTGCCATAGGCACTGTCTGTCATTCCCGTGTGGGACTGGCCAGCCACACCCGACGCTGTACCAGAATGAACACCTAAAGCGAAACTCCATAGTCTTCCGAGACTGAAAGCTACCATATTGGTCAAGGTGTTGATTTTTCAAAGCCTCTTTGAAATCAACACCTTGACCAATATGGCGGCTGTCAGTGTGTTGATTTTTCAAAGCCTCTTTCCAACAGCCGGTGGGAAGCCTTGAAAGAGGGCTCCCTCGGGAAATCAGGAGACCCACAGGTCAGAGGAGTTGTTCGTCCAGTGTGGGAAGGCCAGGTCCTGATGACTCCATGTCGGAGAAGTTAACATGGAAGCCAGTGCCTGCACCGAGAAAATCTGTTGTACGGGGAAAGCGCGTGGGTGCTACACACAACTCAGACTCTGACTTAACCACTAGACTGCCCTACCCCGGAAATTTTCCGGGGCTAAATGTGCACCCTACACACCTACAACCCGGAAAATTTCCGGAGTTTCGAACCGAAGTCAACAAGCCAGCTTCCTTGACTACAGTTAAAGGAAAAGAACTCCAAAATTAGTGGAGATCACTCTCCTGCTGCTTGGCAACATCCAGCTGCAAAAACCTTGGCGAAAACGATCGGTTTTTAGCTTCTATTTTGTGTTTGTATGCATGACTGCTTGGGCAGTTCTTGTTCAAAATGGCTGACACTTCTTGTTGAAGTTATCAATAACTTTACACAGCGGAAAAAGTGGCAAATAAAACTTTAGATATACCTGATAGTGATGAAAACGATCGTGTATGATTCAGGAGATAGTGCATTAAAAAAAAAAGAATGAGATTTGGCCTGGACTTATGTTTGACGTTATTGAGATGGGGGGTACTCAGAACGACAGTGGTCATGAAGAAAGTGGTTTTTTGTCGATTTTTTACATTTTAGATATAGTTTCACAGTGAAATATAATGCTAACTAATTTGAGCTTGCCTCGAAGTAATCTACGATATATATAGTGTCATTGGGTAGACTTTCACAATTATTCATGTAGCAGTTTCTGAGTAAGAGGGATATGAACATAGCATGTGGTACATAAGAAATTTATTCCCCGGCATATAGGGTGCACTTACACTGGGCAGTTAAGAGGTTGAGTGTCATTCTGTTTCTGTGCAAACCTAGGTCAGTTGCAGGAGCAGAGAGATAGAGGTAGACAGCAAACCAAGTGTGCTTTTGGGGATTGCTGTAGTTCTGTTTCGATTTTTGTTTTGTTTTGTTGCCTTTAACCAAGCAGGGTACAAGTTGTGTGTACTTGTAAGGGTTAGTTTTGGGGGTTCACACACACACATACACACACACACACACACAAACACACACACACACACTTACCCACACACACACTCACACACACACACACAAACACACACACACACACACACACATTCACTAACACACACACACACACACATTCACTAACACACACACACACACACATTCACTAACACACACACACACACACACACATTCACTAACACACACACACACATTCACTAACACACACACACATTCACTAACACACACACACATACACATTCACTAACACACACACACACACACACACACACACACACACACACACACACACACACACACACACACACACACACACACACATTCACTAACACACACACATTCACTAACACACACACACACACACACACACACACACACACATTCACTAACACACACACACACACACACACACACACACACACACACACACACACACACACACACACACACACACACACACACACATGGAGAAAGGTCACCGAAACTAATCAGCAAAATGATAGATCTTTAACTAGAACTGCAATTAACACCGATAATTTAACAGTCGTGAACCATGCAAAGGATTGTGTAAATGTTTTTACGTCAAGAAGAATAATTGCTTTATTTTATAGAATGAAATTAAATGCACTGATAACCAAATTCAGCAAAAATGGTAAATGTCTATGTGGTGAGAATATCACCAATACTCATATACTTTTTGACTGCCAGAGTGTAAAACCTTTCATGCCCCATTTTTCTGAAAATTCCCTTACCAGCATATTCAATAATTTAAAACTGGCATTTGATATTGTGAAAGGCCTTTATCGCAGTCCCTTAGGACATTTGTTATAGTTGCATTAATGTTAATGACATGTTTTTAGGTTTTTATAATTCCTGTTGCATTGCCAAGTTTCTTTATGTGATTTTTTTGTAAAAGCATGGGGGTTTTTTTTGGGTTTTTTTTTGGTTGTTTTTTTTTTTTGGGGGGGGGGCTAATTTTTATAATTTATTTTATTTTATTTTTATCTATTTTTTGTTGTAAATAAGACATCCACCCCTCCATTTGTCCCCCCTCGTCTAATATCACTAGAAGTGAACAGACGTAAAATTGAAGTCAACAACAACACACACACACACACACACACACACACACACACACACACACACACACACACACACACACACACACACACACACACACACAGGTAACTAAGCTACTTACAACGAAGAGCAAGTTGATGAAGATCAAGGTAAGCTTCGTGGCCTTGATGAATGCGTTGGCCATCTTGGCTTTCTGTCAACCTGCACACACGCACACACACACACACACACACACACACACACACACACACACACACACACACACACACTAACACTAACACACACACACACACACACACACACACACACACACACACACACACACACACACACACACACACACGCACGTACATTCACGAACACAGACACACACACATTGACGAACACACAAACACACACACACACACACACACACACACACACACACACACACACACACACACACATGTACGCACTCGTATAAAACCACATGACATAACGCCCTATTACACAAGACAAAAATCACACCACACCACATTATACACAACATTTCTAGTTAACATGTTTATCAAACAGCATATTATTATCTTATAAAAAATAGTATTGAAAAAGAAACTCTTTTTTCCCCCAAAACATCACAGAAACAACACAGGGTACAGATCAATCAGAAGAAGAAGAGAAGGAGATAAAGAAAGAAGTAGGATGAGGAAGAGGAAGGGGAGAGGGACAGACAGACAGACAGACAGACAGACAGACAGAGATAGAGACAGAGGTCAAATCAATCAAAGTCTTTTCTTTCGAGGATAATGAATAAGCACTCATGTGCTTTTTTTTTTTACATACATTTTTATCGGGGATATATCATAAAATAAACACAGAGATAGATAAATAGATAGAGAGAGAGAGAGATAGATAGAGAGAGAGAGATAAATAGATAGAGAGAGAGATACACAGATAGATAGATACACAGATAGATATATAGATAGATAGATAGACAGAGAGAGAGAGAGATAGCGAGATATATATATATATATATATAGATTTATATAGATAGAGAGATATAGATAGAGAGAGAGACAGATAGATAGAGAGAGAGAGAGACAGATAGAGAGATAGACAGACAGATAGAGAGAGATCGATAGATAGATAGAGAGGGAGAGATGGATTGATAGATAGATGGAGAGATTGATAGATAGAGAGATTGATAGATAAATAGAGAGAGAGAAAGAGATTCAGGTATGTAAGATTTAGTCATCACACCCATGAACACCCAAAAGCATGCTATGTATATCAATAGCATACCTACCCCGAAAGAAGATTTCATACTGCGAATATCTTTTATACCCATCAGGCTTCAGACATCTATGGACACTTCA
>CM054166.1:11865529-11900529 GCA_028751875.1 Rapana venosa
CACACACACAACACACACACCACACACACACACAACACACACACACACAACACACACACACACCCCACACACACACCACACACACACACACACACACACACAACACACACCACACACAAACACACACACAACACACACACAAACACACACACACACACACACACACACACAAACACACACACACGCACGCGCGATGGTAGTCGTAGTAGTAGCAGCAGCAGCAGCAGCAGTAGTGGTAATAGTAGTTGTAGTGATGATAATAGTGATGATAATAATAGCGCGCGCGCGCGCGCACGAGAAGTGCAGGGCTGTCTTTTTCGTGTCAAACCTCAGAACTCTACCGTTTGATACCAGTTCGTTCAGTGACTGCTTTTGATGAATAATGTATTCATTGCTAGCGTGTACCTTCGGCTTCAAGTCTGGTGAATAGCATCGATCTTTTCAAAACGTCGGTCTATTGATCTGTAGTGGGTTTTAACATACCCGGTGTACACCCTAACATGAAGGCTCTCTTTTTTAATAAGCAGCCTGGGATTTTTTGTGTGTGGCTAAGGCACTGTATCAGTGTTAAGATGTGTGGTGGTGGTAGTGGCGGTGGATGTAGTAGTAGTAGTAGTAGTAGTAGTTGTTGTTGTATAGTAGTCTGTTGTTGTAATAGATAGTAGTTTAGAAGTAGTTGTTTTCCTGATATAGTTTGTTGGTCGTCGTCGTAGTAGTAGTAGCAGTAGTAGTAGTAGCAGTAGCGGCTGTGGTAGCGGTGGTAGTAGTTGTTGTAGAAGCCGTAGTGGAAGTAGTAGTAGTAGTAGCAGTAGTAGTAGTAGTATTAGTAGTAGCAGTAGTAGTAGTAGTAGTAGTAGTAGTAGTAGTAGTAGCAGTAGTAGTAGTAGTAGTAGTAGTAGTAGTAGTAGTAGCGTAGTAGTAGTGTAGTAGCTAGTAGTAGTAGTAGTAGTAGCAGTAGTAGTAGTAGCAGTAGTAGTAGCAGTAGTAGCAGTAGTAGTAGTAGTAGCAGTAGTAGTAGTAGCAGTAGTAGTAGTAGTAGTAGTAGTAGTAGTAGTAACGGTTGTGGTGGTGGTGGTAGTAGTACTATAGTAGTCGTCGTCGTAGTAGTACTACTACTGATAATGATAATGATAATTATTATAAAAATAATAATGGAATGTAGTAATAGCACATGGGGGGGACGGGACAGCCTAGTGGTTAGAACATTGCGCTCACAATCTGACAACCCGGGTTCGATTCCCGTTCAAGGGGGTATTTTCCCCTGGAGTTAACATCAGTGCAGACTCCACTCTCCCCAAAAGTCCTTCGGATGAGACTATAAACCGAGGTCCCGTGTGCGAACGCACGCAGAACATCTTGCGCACACGTTAAATCCTGCTCCGCTTTTCGTAAGAGTATGCCATTGTGTGCCGGTGGGAACAGATGAGAGAATTTACAAAGCCGCATACACACGGGGACTGGATGTAAAAAAGCACGTAAGTGCTTATTCCATTATCCTCGATATAAAAGAAAAAAATAGCAATGTCGTTACTACTACTACTACTACTACTTACAATGTTGATGATCATGATGATAATAATAATAATAATAATAATAATAATAATAATGTTCTTATTGATGTTTGTTGAATCAACTTAGTGACAAGAAAACCATACACGTCCAACAACATTACACTACAATGTTTTTATCAAGAAGATGACGTCAGTTATTACAAAGAACATCACGCTGTAATGACGCATTTTTTTCTTTGTGGTAAAAGCGATTAGTTTCTTCGTGGGGGTTTGTTCAAAACATCCATTTCAAGTTTGTGAGGACGAACAAAACACACGTCGCCTGTATGATTCAGAAGGTGATGTTTAAAGTAAGTTTGTGGGATTTTAGTCAACATATTTTTTATGAAGAATTCTTTTGTAAAAACGTAATTTGCAAATCCTGCGATGCGTTTTTAATAGATGTTATCAATAGTTGCTTAACACTATAACAGGCATACCTACACTTTCAACTATTTAGCAAATCGTGGTGGTGTTGGCTCTGTAAATTTAGTTAAGGACTGGCTTACTGTTGTTTTGATTTATTGTCCTTTTCCTTAATTGTGATATTGCTGTTTCCGTTTTTCTATCCATAATTTGTCATACATTATTTTGCCTTACATGCTATCGTTATTCTATTAGGCCTATCTGTGTTGTAGTAGTATCCAAACGCTTCAGGGTGGGGAGATGTGCGATGTTCTGCTTGCATTAATTACACTACATTATATGATTGTATTCTGTTATGAGTGGGTTATGTTGCGAGTACTTTCAATCGCCCACATTTGCAGATTGTGAGGGGGACCTTGAAATAAGATTGTGGAAGCCTTAAGCATAAGCCTCATTGTATTATATTACATTTCAGTTTAAAATATTGTTATCGTCTTTACTGCATTGCATTTCTGTGCATTGTATTTGTAAAAGGTGAAGGGGTGCCATAACCTATAAGGTCGTATTGGAGCGAGGCGTCAGAGACCTCACTTCTTTCTTTTACATGCTCTAAATTCCTGTTGTGCTTGCATTATCTTCCAGTCTGAAAGACTAGTGCCCAGACAAGAGGGGTGGCTTTGAACACACACACACACACACACACACACACACCACACAACAAACATACATACATACGTACATACATACATACATACGTACATACATACATACACATAAAGTCCTTCGGATGAGACTATAAACCGAGGCCCCGTGTGCGAACGCATGCAGAACATCTTGTGCACACGTTAAATCCTGTTCCGCTTTTCGGAAGAGTAGGCCATTGTGTGCCAGTGGAAACAGATGGCAAAATTTACAAAACCGCATACACACGGGGACTGGATGTAAAAAAGCACATGAGTGCTTATTCCATTATCCTCGATATAAAAGAATAAATAAATAATTGTTTTAAACACACACACACACACACACACACACACACACACACACACACACACACCTCGCTTTTATAGAAGGATGTGAAACCCCTGAATCATCAGTCCACTATATCTCTCTGTCTGTCTGTCTCTGTCTGTCTGTCTCTCACGGTTCAATATATATATTATATGTGTGTGTGTATGTTGTGTGATTGTCTGTCCGTCCGTCTGTCCATGCGTGTCTTTCTTTGTATGTCAACAATTCTGTGCGCGCATACGCATTCTTCACGTACATGGCGCGTTGAAAACCAGCTGGCACGGTCTGGACGTGAATCAGGATGGCCCTTCATTTTCCCTCTTCTCCGCACGTTTGCTAGCGAGTAAACTTCTCGTGGGAGTTGCAGGTTATCAAGTGAGGTTCGAATTCGAGATTTTCAGCTGAGTAAGCTGTCATGTTAGATAAGGGAAAGGGGGTGGAGGGGAAAGGGGGTGGAGGGGAGGGGGAGTGAGCAGGTGACATTGGCTTGAGGCCAGAGAGGGGGTTGGGGGTGGGATGGATAGTCCGTCTTCTGGCCAGAGGAGGAGACGGGTCATCGTTCCAGCATGGGCTGTTGGCGTCTCTCCGTGTTACATCTCTTACTTGGAGAGCAGTGGGGAGTGGTACAATCTTGCTGAAGGTCAGACTCCTGGTAGTTCTTCGTTCCGCTGTTGTCTTCGTGGTCGTTCTGTTGTGTTTTGTCCCTGTCCCTCCCCTTGGGGTGTAGAAGCGCGCCTATACTCTACCGTAGTGACAGGTGAGGGAGGATAGTGTTTGGTTTTGGTCCAAGGCGGTGTTTATAATATGTGGTTGGAGTGGGGGTTTTTTGGTGGCGGCGGTGGTTTTAGTCGTGTCGTTGCAGTGTTAATAATAATAATAATAATAATGATAATAATAATAATGTATGGGTTTTTTATATAGCGCTGAATCTTGTAAAGTAAACAAATCAAGACCTAAGCGAACCGTAACACAGAGAGACAGAGAGAGTGTTATTGGGTGATTGGGTATACTTTATTTTCTTTATGTTATTCTTTTATTTCGATAAAAATGGAATAAGCACTCGTGTGCTTTTTTTTTTAACATCCAGACCCCGAATGTTGTGTAAATTTTGTCATCCGTTCCCACCGGCACACACTGGTTGATGGATTCTGTGTGAATGTGAGGAAGGATTTTAGGGGGGGGGGGGGGGGGGGCGTGGGGCTTTTTTCCGTTTAACGCTCTTTCTTTCTTTTTTTTGACAGTATGTATTATTGTTGTTGTTTTTCCTGAACAGAGTACGGAAGGATATTCAGATTTAATATGCAGTAAAACATAAATGCCTTGTTCTGGGGGAAATTTGTAAGCATGGCTTGCGACAGTCTGAATAATGTTGAATATTAATTCCTCCTCGTCCTTCTTCTCCTTCTTCTTCTTCTCCTCCTCCTCCTCCTCCTCCTCCTTCTTCTTCTTCTTCTTCTTCTTCTTCTTCTTTCTTCTTCTTCTTCTTCTTCTTCTTCTTTTTCTTCCTCTTCTTTTTCTTCCTCTTCTTCTTCTTCTTCTTCTTTCAACGCTCCGACAGCAACCATCGTTGTCTGTCCTATGATCGAAAATGCGTTGCACTGCCGTTAAGCGCCTGACAAGTCAGGCCCAGCGCATCCGACTTCGGCGTGAGAGACAGTTCACCTTTTAAGTCTTTCTGGGGGGGGGGGGGGGGGAGGCAGGAGAATGGACCAAGAAGGCAGAAAATAGACAAGAAGGAGGTGACAGGAAGAGAAGGAACAAGGCAGAAACAGAGGGGTGGAAAAGATGGCACTCCTAGCACAGAATTTCCAAGAGGTGGGGGATGCTATTCATACTGGCAGGCCCCCCAGCATCCCCACACAAGTTCAGTCCAGTTTGATGCACTAGGCGAATGTATTGTACTGTTAAAACTGTTCACCAGTAAGGACAACTTTCTTCTAGCTGTGGAACGCTGATGATTTATAGGTATTGTAAATCAATTCCATTTTGAAGACGGACAGTTCAGGAATAAAACCCAAGTCTTCATTTAGATCTACGAGGTGATGGAACCATGGTTCCTTGGGAGTGGGGGGCGAGGTGGAAATCGTTCGGGGTTGAAGGGGACAGACGGCATATTTAACCTGGAGGGACGCGAGAGAGAAATCATGAATCCTATGTTACCGACATATACTTTAGGGACGGCAAGCACTTGCCTGAGAAGGTTTCTGATTGTACCCAGCAGCAGTAAAGTCGAGGTCTGATTAGGTTCCTCCTGCCTTGCGGGTCTGGCCTAGAGAGCGTCCCCAACAAGCTTGTTCTCTCCCAGCCAATTTCGTGTGTGTGTGTGTGGGGGGGGGGTGTATTTTTGTTTTGTTTTTGTGGTTTTTGCTGCCTCATCTTCTGTGCCACCCCCCACCCCTGATCCCCCACCCCACCTCTTCCCCCCCTCCCGGTTCCCCCTTCGACCTTGGCTAAGGACTTGAGCAGCCTGAGAGCTGAGCTGTACGTGCCATAGGAGTCTTCGCGCAAGATTTTTCCCTGTTGTCGTCGGGGGGGGGGGGGGGGGGGGTACATTGGGACCAGGGCTCAGGGCAGGCAGTGTCATGGTGTGACAGGCTGTTTGGGGGACACTGAACCCTTAGCTGTTTGGGGGACACTGAACCCTTAGCTGTTCGGGGGACACTGAACTCTTAGCTGTTCGGGGGACACTGAACTCTTGGCTGTTCGGGGGGGACACTGAACTCTTGGCTGTTCGGGGGGACACTGAACTCTTGGCTGTTCGGGGGGACACTGAACTCTTGGCTGTTCGGGGGGAACTGTTGGGGAGTTGAGGAGGGTTGGTGGGGTGGTAACAAGTCAGTTAATGCAGAGCTAGCGTGTGGTCTAAGCTTTGTTGTTTGATTAATTATTTGTTATGCATTTTCGAAACAGTAAAATCTTAAACTTTTTCTATGTTGTGTCGTGGTGTTGTTGTCGTCGGGAAGGTAAGTGTGGGGAATGGGTAGGGGTTTGTGCTCTCTCTCTCTCTCTCTCTCTCTCTCTCTCTCTCTCTCTCTCTCTCTGATGTTCAACACCTCAGTGGGTGACCGGAACAAGCATTTGACACAACAAACAACAAAAACCCAACTCCCCCCCTCCCTCCTTCCCTCCCCCTTAACCAAATCTTTGATAATACAGGTTCCGGGGCGGGATTCAACTCTCAAGGGGCCAGGGAAGATGGATCAGTAAAAAAAAAAAAACCGGGAGGAGGAGCAGGCAGGATGGCCAAGAAGAAAAAGGCTTCCGTCACCATCCTGAAAGACAAGTCGAGAGATAGGCTGAACAGTTCTGCCAAGAGGAAAGACAGCGCCTTTGGCAAGAAGGACAACAAGGCTGGCAAGAAAGACACGAAAAAGGGCGGGAAAAGGAACCCGACCAAATTCGAAAAGCAGCTGTCGCAGATCTTGGATATCATCAACACACAGGATGTTCTCGTGTGTCTGTTCTACATTATTACTACGCTTGTGTCGGTAAGATAGTGTGTGTGTGTGTGGGGGGGGGGGGGGGGGGGGGGGTGTGTGTTGGGGGGAGGTGGTCTGTGTGTTTGAAGTCAAATGTTTATCTCTAGGTGTGTGTGTGTGAGAGAGAGGGGGGGGGGTCAAATTTTTATCTTTAGATATGTGTGTCTGTCCGTCTCTGTGTGATTAAAGCTTTCTTTTTTTTTTTTAATATCCAGACATTTCACAACACTACTTTGTATACATGCAAGCAATGCATGTATAAACTATTCATGTCCCCATCATCACTCTCTCTCTCTTCTCTCTCTCTCTCTCTCTCTCTCTCTCTCTCTCTCTCTCTCTCTCTCTCTCTCTCTCTCTCTCTCACACACACACACACACACACACACCACACACACACACACACACACACACACACACACACACACACACACACACACACACACAAACCGAAACATCCACGTTAGCGAGTACATGTGTAAGAGAGATTGTGTGTGTGTGTGTGTGTGTGTGTGTGTGTGTGTGTGTGTGTGTGTATGTGTTGTGTGTGTGTGTGAATTAACTCGTACAACTTTTTAATATTTTATTTCCTGTAGTCTGTTGTATCTTATATTGACCTCTGTACACACCTAGTTGTGTTTGTGTTCACGAGATTAAGCGTTGTAAATATTTTGCATTTTCTTCTTTTCTTCATCTTTTCTTCTTCTTCTTCTTCTTCTTTTTCTTCTTCTTCTTCTTCTCCTCCTCCTCCTCCTCCTCCTCCTCCTCCTCTTCCTTTGTCTAGTCCGACGATGACGTCCTCCAAAACAGCAGAGGAGGCAGCTGCTGTTTTGGAAACTGGGCAGAAATTTGATTATTAGTGGAGATGCCTTGCCCACAGTACATCCCCACTCTCTCGGCCAAGTGGGCATATGAACAAATTGAACAAATTTTATTTATAGAGGGTTATAGAATAAGCATAACAATAGCTTTTTTACATCCAGCCCTCTAAAAAAAAAATCGAAAGTAATTAATGTGCAATACATAGCATGAAGAATGATATAAAGAAAGAAAAAATACATACATTGATGATGGACTTTCCATGCAAATTCATCCCAATCTAATTTCATACATGAAAAACATTTTTTTTTAAAGTAAACATAAGGGAATAAGCCAAACATGGATAGGCACTGCTAATTAATTTCATAATGCACCCCCCCCCCCCATATATATATATATATATATATATATATATATATATATATATATATATATATATATATATACATACATATATATACACACACATATGCATACACACATACATATACACATACATACATGCACACATACACATATATACACATATATATAAACATATATATATATATATATATACATATATACATATACATACACATACATATATATAAAGACAAAATGATGAAGTTCAAGAAAAGTTATTTCAATAATGTAAATGGAAAATAGAAGAAAAGGAATGCAAAGAAAGAGTGAGAGAAAGAGACAGACAGACAGACAGGCAGACAGACAGAGAGAAACAGAGACAGAGACATTGGGAGAGACAGACAGACACAGACAGAGACAGAGACTGACAGAGAGAGAGAGTAACAAACAGAGAGAGAGAGGGACAGATAGCGAAATAGATAGATAGATAGATAGGTAGATAAATAGGTAGACAGGCAGGCAGACAAACAAACAGACAGGTAGACAGACAGACAGATAGATTGACAGAGAGAGTGAGAGAGAGAGAATGGATGGAAGAAATCAAGGCAAGGCAAAAGGCACATCATATTATGTTTCCTTATGGCCATAGGAATGAATATCTTCGTGAATCCTGCTTACCACCTGCCCTTGGAGGAAAAAAAAATCCCCTTTCAAATACACACTCACAGCTTCCAAAAACCCATGTGAAGAATACTTGCATCAAAAATACAAATCATACAATTTCCACCAAAAATCACAAATCACAACCAATTTCGAAGGGGGGAAAAAATCTATGACAATAAATGTATAGAAAGAGAGAGAGAGAGAGAGAGAGGGAGAGAGAGAGAGAGAGAGAGAGAGAGAGAGAGAGGAGAGAGAGAGAGAGAGAGAGAGAGAGAGAGAGATCTGCTTGCATCCACTTCATTCATTTTTCTCCCATGGACACATAAAGCTCGCACACATACGGGGACATACGTTCGCCATCACGTACGCACAATTCACGAGCACGCCACTTGGTCGCATACACTCACATGCTTATATGAAAAATAATAATGGCGCGTTGCTCCTGTGGCGACGTGCTCTCCCCTGGGAAGAGCAGCCCGAAACACACGCAGAGAAACGTGCCGCGACCCCAAACGGCATACAATATACAACGGCATAAGGACAGTCAGCGTTGGAGATGTTCTCTAAAGGCCAACAGGCGAGGCAGGCAGGAGATATAGAGACCAAGAAGCAAGAAGGTAGATAATAGACAAGAAGAAAAGGAACAAGGCAGAAAGAGAGCGATAGAAAAGAGGACATTTTTAGCACAGAATTTCCAGAAGGTGGGGATGCTATTTATACTGGCAGGCCCCCAGCATCCCCACTGGGGATTTTCCTTCTCAATAAATGGTGGTGGTGGTGGTGGTGGTAGTAGTAGTAGTAGTAGTAGTAGTAGTAATAGTAGTAGTAGTATCATCATTATTATTATTATTCAGACGAAAATGTTTGCAAAGTTTTTAAACAAATCTATTTGGTTGGCACACATATACATTTCAAAACACACAAATTAACTTTTCATCCAGACATTACATCATTTCCATTTTACAGGCGTACAAGGCTACTAGCTACACAAAGTACAAAAAGAATCAATCATCATTTTCGTTGTCAAGACAAGATTTATAGATTACATACAGAATTTTACTAATATTTTGAAATGATACTCAACTTAATAATTTTATGTACTGAAACCATTTTTTTCTGAAAACTAGTAAACTGCATTTGTTTGCAGTGCTCCAGCTTTTCCATTTCATATTCATATTTTAGTTCATTTAGAAAATTACCATTAGGTTTTGTTTTACCAATCCGACATTTGTAAACATAGAACTTTGCTAACGTTATTAAGTCGAGATCTTCATCAGTTTTTATGATTGCATCATTGCCAAATAGCACTTTCACATTAAGGCCAGTCTCTCGCAATGAGAACAGTTGTTTTATAGTCACTTAAGTTCTTTCCAGAAATTCTGTACATACTGACACTCCCATAGATAATGGTTTATCGCGTCTTTTCCTTGCCACAAAAATTGCAGTTGTCATTATCTGTAACTTCCATTTTCTTTAATATTTTGTTCGTGGCTAATATTCTACAACAAATCTTTATTTGAAACCATTTCAGTTTAATTTCTTTGATTTTATTTGTCAGTTTTAATACTCCGTGCCAGTCTATTGGAATGTCAAGCTGTCTTTCCCAAATCATGGAAGATTTATTGTCAAGAATTTCTATTTTGCTAATCATTTCATCATAAGAAATACGGGATCCTTTTGATATAATCTCTCGAGCATTGGTCCTTTCCTTACCAAAGTTGTCATTCAATTTTATATTTTTCATTCTCACATAGTGTTGGATCGATCGCACACAGCTAATATAATGCAAAAAGTTAATGTTAGTACCTAATTTGTTTGATAAATTCTCATGAGTTAAGAAATCAACGTCTTGCAGTAAGTGTTTAACCAAAAGTAATTTGTTTTGTGCCCACTTTTCATGATATATGCATTTTGAATTTTTCATTGTGAAAAATTGGTTCTGCCAATAACTTGTTGCTTATCCTTCGGATCCCCATGTCTCAGACGAAAATGTTGATGGGTTTGTTTGGGTTTTTTTGTGGGGTTTTTTGCCTCAGGTGTTGGCTGCTTTTTTGTTCACTGCGGGCGCCCTGTCCTTCCTGATGACCTTGGCGCTGTCAGAGGCCAGCGAGTTCACGGTGGATGAGGCCCTAGGGTTCAAGTTCTTGGTGGTCACGGGAACTAAGGTAACCTCTTCGCGTCAATAGTTTGTAAAATGTTAGGTGTTTGTCGTGAGGGTGGTGGTGGTGGTGATGGTGGTAATGATTACGGTGTTTGAAGCCAGTAAGGTTTTTTGTGGGTTTTTTGTTTTTTGTTTCTTGGCTAGAGCCCCAAGGTTCACCACTGGGTCAGATTTTGCGTATGCGACCCTTTTTTTTTGCCCCAATATGAAGGTAGGCCTTCTAGATCTGACTTTGGGGACATATGCTGGGTATGTTCGTGTTTTCTGTCACCCATTAAACGCTGACATGAAAATGATGGGATTTTTCATGGGCATATTTATTTTGATTTTCTGCGCGTGTATGTGACAGCGGCTGCTGGAATTCGCACAGAAGCACAAACTAACTTTGGCAAACACACTCCATCCTCACAAGCCATCCAGAACATCAACTTGGCACTCACCAAATTAATGGTCTGGTTCACAATCAAATTGACTACATTCTATCACCCCAAAGATTCAAATCCAGCATAAACAAGGCAAACACAAGACCATTCCCAGGAGCTGACATTGGCAGTGACCACGACTTTGTACTTACCACCATCAAGCTGAAACTGAAAGCAAAACAACAGCCAAACAACCCACGCATAAGGTTTGATCTGGAAAAACTCAAAGACCCAACAGTGGTTGAGATCTTCCAAGCCAACATTGGAGGAAAGTTCGCCGCACTCACAGCCATCGACAATGATGTGGACACACTAGCCAACAACATCAAAGAAGTGCTATTGACAGCAGCAGAAGAAACATTAGGAAGAAGCAGAACAAAGAAACAACCCTGGGTGACAAATGAGGTTCTTGACCTCTGCGACAAAAGAAGAGAGCTTAAGAAAAAAAAGTTCACAAGTCAAGAAGCCAACAACAAATACAGAAATAGCCACAGAGAAGTGAGGAAAAAGATGAGAGAAGCCAAAGAAGCGTGGATAGAAGAACAATGCCACAGCATCGAATTTGGTATGGCCAAGGGAAACAGCAAAACGGCTTACGACACTCTGAAATCACTAACGAAAACCACACAGCCTAAAGCCTCTGTTATTGAAGACAAAGAAGGAAATCTTTTAACGGAAAGCAATGCCATCCTCCAACGCTGGACGGAATACTGTGAGGGATTGTATAACTACCCACTACGCCTAGATACCAACATAGTTTCTGACAAACCCCCTGAACACCAAGATAAAGACCCGCCAATACTAAGGTGTGAAGTATATAATAGCTATTAAACAATTGAAGAAGGGAAAGTCCCCTGGAATCGATAACATCCCAGCTGAACTATAAAAAATGGAGGGAATGAAACAGCAAGGCGATTCACAGAACTTTGTTAGAAGATTCACGACACCAAAGAATGGCCAGAAGAATGGACACAGTCTCTTGTAATACCCCTACCAAAGAAAGGAAACCTCAAGCAATGCCAGAACTACAGAACCATCAGTCTCATAAGCCATCCTAGCAAGATCATGCTGCGGGTAGTCCTCAACAGACTGAAAAACCAAGCAGAAAAACTCCTGGCAGAAGAACAAGTCGGCTTTAGACCAAAACGCAGCACAATGGAACAAATTTTCAATCTTAGAATTCTGATAGAGAAACATCTCCAACACCAAAAAGACTTGTATCACAATTTCATAGACTTCAAAAAGGCCTTTGACAGGGCATGGCATGACGGCTTCTGGCAAGTAGTCAGGCACTTCAACATTGACAACTGCCTCATTGAAGTCAAGGCACTGCAAGAGAACGCAAGAAGTGCAGTTTTCATGAACAATCACATGGGCGAGTTCTTCAAGACCAAGGTTGGGGTCCGCCAGGGCTGCCTTCGCTCACCTGTACTTTTCAACCTCTACCTCGAAAACATCATGACAGAGACACTGCAAAACCACCACACTTCCATCTCCATTGGTGGAAGACCCCTTTGCAACCTCAGATTTGCAGATGACATTGACCTCATGGGCGGCAGCAAAGAAGAACTTCAAAACCTCACAGTCTATCAGATCGAGCGAGCGCATACGGCATGGAGGTCAGTACAGAGAAATCAAAGATCATGGTCAACAGCGCAAGTAATGACAGCACGGAAATAAAGATGAATGGAGAAATACTGGAAGAGGTGAGCCAATTCAAATACTTGGGCTCCATCCTAACAAAAGATGGCACATCAAACAATGAAGTGAAAGCTCGCATTGTAACAGCATCTGCTCTAGCCAGACTCGAGAGGATTATCAGAAGCAACAACATCAGCTTCTGCACCAAATATCACCTTTACAAATCCCTCGTGATATCTATCCTCCTATATGGCTGTGAATCATGGACTCTGTCAGAAGAGCTAAAGAGGAGAATCCAAGCATTCGAGAACAAGTGCCACAGAAGACTCCTCAAAATATCATACAAAGAACACAAGACCAACAACTATGTGAAAGAGGAAATCAAAAAGCGTGTGGTCCCCCAAGAACCTCTGCTCTCCACCATAAAGAGGAGAAAACTGATGTGGTTTGGTCACACCACAAGACACAACACCCTAACAAAAACCATCCTGCAGGAAACAGTTGAAGGCAAGAGAAGAAGAGGCCGCCAAAAGAAATCATGGGTTGACAACATCAAAGAATGGACCGCCCAACCCCTGCAACACCTTCTACTAGCCACACAAGATCGTGAAGCATGGAAAAATATCTCTGTCGCGTCTTCTCTCATGTCTCCCCTACGTCCTTTGAGACATGGAACTGAGTGAGTGAGTATGTGCACGAAAAGAATTAAGGCAATGGCAGGTCTTGCAATTAAAAGTTGACCCGGGAGATGGTTAAAAATCCCCACCCCTTAATTCACCAGACCCTGACGCCGAGATTCGAACCCACGACTTCATGGACTCCATGGGATTTGAAGTCAAACTGCCCTGACCACTCGGCTATAGCGTTTGTCCAGTGGGTGTAGGAGATGGCGGTGATGTGTGTTATGATGATGTCCGAAGTTTTAAGTTTTAATGAAGGGCATGGCCTCAAACTCCAGGTGGTCATTGCACTGGAGCTAAGGTGACCTGTTCGCGTCAAAAGTTTTAGTCATGGTGATGGTGGTCGTGATGAGGTTGAGATGAGTTGATGGTGATATCAAAGTAACGGGGATGGTGATGATAGCCGTGGGATAGTGATGATGATGATAATGACAACGATGGTAAGGAGGAGGACTCTGTGGTGGACAGTGCACCTCAAGAGTTCTGATTGGTCCCCATAGCCAAAAGCTTTGTCAGTTATTGATGCACGTAGGCAGAGTTTCAAGGCCTACACTAAAATGTAGCTGTGCTGTGATATGCTACGTTTGGGGGCAGGCTATATAGCTTGATAGAGCACTGGGCTCACGGTAGCCCAGGATCCAGCCACTTCCGAGACGCTGATTCGTTCAAGGGATGCCCTGGAATTAACATCATCAGTACCGACTCCTCTTACCCTTAAAGTCCTTCACACCAGACTATAAACTGAGACCTTATGTGCCATTGTATGCAAAATATTGGGCACACACGTTAAAACCCGTTTTGCCTTTCAGGAGAGTAGGCCGTTGCGTACAGGTAAGAATGGATGACATATATATACATAAATGTATGTTTGCTGTCGCGTTTCCATATCATCCCCGAAGTCGGAATGCGGCTAACTTAACAAAACGGTCGCATACGCAAAAAGCTTACCTTTGGTGAACCAAGTAGCTCTAGCCGAAGAATGAAAAAAAAATGGTGAGATGGTCTCCACCCATGACAATTATATGTCTCCACCCATGACAATTATCATATTATGGATGTGTATGGGTGTAACACTAAATCCTCCCAAGTCGACTGCCTATGTTGTGAGGTGCCAGGAAACGGCCATACTCGCAAACTTCCAAACCGGTGTACCCTTAACGTCTTACAGCGATTCCCAGATGTGCTGTGAGAGACATGAGTGCATAGTTTGGTAGATTCCCATCGTGTTAAACTACGGAATGTCCAACAACGATGTGTTTTTCCCTCTGGGCTTGCGCACATGCTGCACGAACCGTCATTTGTGAGTGGTATACATGATCCAGTTCAGTTCAGTTTCCGTTCAATCCATTTCAGATTTAAAACCGATTTATCAGTCCCAATTCAACTTGGTTCATTTTAGTTAAACCCATTTTATGAAAGCAAATCAATTTCAATTCAATTCGAATTGAAGCAATTGCAACGTCAGTTCCAGCTCATTTTGAAACGCAGATCAATTTCAGTTCAACTCAAAACTGACCTCGGTTCAATTTCAGTTCATTCCCATTCCAATCAAACCCGATTTCAGTACAAGCCAAGCCAGTGAATTTATTCAGTTCAAGTTCAGCTGAATTTCACTTCAATCTGTTCATGTTTAATCACATTCATTTAAAATTCTTTTAAATTCAATTCCGCTCCTAGCAATTCCAGGCAACTCAATTCAAGATAGTTCGGTTCAACTCAACCCCACTGCACTGCACTCCACCCACCCCAGCCCACCCCACCCCACTCCACTCCACTCCACCCCACACCCCTCCACCCTATTCCACCCCACCCCATCCACACTCCACCCTACTCCACCCCACCCCACACCACTTAACTCCACCCCCACTCAACTCACTCCACTACTAGACTCGACTCCACTGGATTCGGCTAGACTCCACTCCACTCCACCCCCCCACCCACCCACCCCACCCCCCACCCCCACTCAAGCAACTCAACTCCACCCACTCCACCCCACCCCACCCCCACCCCACCCCACCCCACCCCACCCCAACCCCAAACCTCAACTCAACTCATCTAAATCAATCACTCCACTCACTCCACTCCACTCCACTCCACTCCACTCCAACTACTAGACTCGATTCCACTGGATTCGGCTAGACTCCACTCCACTCCACTCCACCCACCCCACCCCACTCACTCCACTCCACCCACCCCACTCCACTCCACCCCAACCCACTCCATACTAACTCCACTCCACCCCACCCCAACCCAACCCGATCCACTCCACTCCCCTCCACTCCACTCCACCCACTCCACTTTCCACTCCACCCCACCCCACTCCCTACTAGACTCCACCCACTCCACTCCACCCCACCCCACCCCAACCCAACCCAACCCACTCCACTCCTCTCCACTCCACTCCACTCCACTCCACTCCACTCCACTCCACTCAATAGTTTATTGTCTAGTTCGATAACATATTTTTGGTGTGTCGCAAAATGAATGTGTTGACAGTTATTCGGGGTGATGGCGTGCGGCGTGGGATTGCTGCAGTTCCTGATCTCGGTGCTGGGCTGTTGCGGGATGATGCGTCATAACTCGACGGTCCTGAAGACGGTTTGTGGCGTCGTCTTCTTCTTTTTCTTCTTCTTCTTCTTCTTCTTCTTCTTCTTCTTCTTCTTCTTCCTTCTTCTTCTTCCTTCTTCTTCTTCCTTCTTCTTCTTCCTTCTTCTTCCTTCTCCTTCTTCTTTTCTTCTTCCTTCTTCTTCTTCCTTCTTTTTCTTCTTCTTCTTCTTCTTCTCTTCTTTCTTTCTTCTTTCTTCTTCCTTCTTCTTCTTCTTCTTCTTCTTCTTCTTTCTTTTCCTTCTTCTTCTTCCTTCTTCTTCCTTCTTCTTCCTTCTTCTTCTTCCTTCTTCTTCCTTCTCCTTCTTCTTCTTCCTTCTTTTTCTTCTTCTTCTTCTTCTTCTTCTTCTCCTTCTTCTCCTCCTTCTTCTTCTTCCTTCTTCTTCTTCTTGTTCTTCTTCTTCCTTCTTTGCATTCTTGTTCTTTTCTTCTTCTTCTTCTTTCTTCTTCTTCTTCTTCTTCTCCTCGTTGTTTGGGGTTAGCCAGGGGTCGGTTTGATGTTAAAAGGCGATCACAAGTGGACGATCGCGGTTGTCCGAGCTTGGCTTAACCGTAGTCCGATAAAATCGCTTTTTGGGGAAAGATGTGTCTGACTGCAGTTTATCCACCCCACAGTTAGGTGATTGCGGCGATACCCTTCTCCCTCTGTAAAACATTCTGTTCTTGATAGATAAACGTCACCATGCAAAGTAAGGAGAAGCGATGAATGATTAAGCATCAACGAACTATGTTAACGGTTTATCATAATTATTGTAGGCGTCCTTTTTACGGCTGATTCACTGAACTTCACACAAGAGAAATTTGCCGTACAGAAAGTGGTATACAATACTTCGTATTTTCATTTTCATTTTTCATACCACTTTTAAGTCACGGCAGATTTCTCTGTGTGAAATTCGGGCTGCTCTCCCCAAGGAGTAGAGCGCGTTGCCACAAGAGCAGCGCCACCCTTTTTTTTCTTGTCTGCAAATGTAATTGTTTCCCAATCATAGTGCCTTTTTTCGACAGGTTTTTACCAGAGACAACTCTCTTGTTGCTGTGAGTTGGGTTTTTTACGTGCGGTAAATGATTTTATGCAACACACGGGACCTCGGTTTATCGTCTCATCCGAAACACTAGCGCCCAGACCATCACTCATGGTCTAATGGACGGGGGAACAGTTTTGAGCCCAGTCGGGGATCAAACCACCGCACACTTCCGACCCGGACTTTTCGCTTTCTAGGCAGGCGCGTTACCTCTAGACCGCCGATCCAGTTTGGGTCAGTACAATACAATACAATACAAAGTAAACAAAAAAACCCATTTAGAATGAGGAAGAATTTCAGTAGACCTGACCTCTCAGTTCGCAAGAGTTCTGGCAACAAAAGAGACAAATCCAAATTACAGCTTGATTTAAAAAAACAACCACCTTCCTCGCTTCTTTATTTAACCCAGCAAGAGCATACCGTCATCTTCTGAGTTAATCGGATGTAACTGACGACCTAAAAGTGACCTCAAAACTGCAGTTGCTCGGATGGTTAAAGTTTTTCGATACCGATAGACGGGTCCTCACACTTCGAACGTCAATTTTACAGTTGGTTGGCGGGTTGAAATTTTGGGTCACTGTACGGTACGTCAACCACGGACTGTGACCAACCGCGCTTTCGTCAAACCGGCCCCTGAATGGTGGTTGGAGTGGGGGGGAAGGGGGGGGGGGGGGCGTTGTGTGTTTTTGTTGTGATTTGTGTTGTTATTGTTGCTGTTATTGGTGGTGACGAGGGTTTTTGTTGGTTTTTGGTTATTCTTGTTGTCGTTCTTGATTTTCGGGTTGTTGTGTTTTCGTTCGTTGTCTAGTTCCCTGATGTGTTTTGTTGTTGTTACCTTATTTTTTATTTTGTTATTGAATTTTTTCCAGGGGTGGGAGGTGGGGTTGGTTGTTTATCCTTTATGTTATTTTCTTACTTTCTTTCTTCTTTTCGACTATTTTTTTAAATTACTGTTACTGTTGCTATTTGTTGTCATTGTTGTACGTCTGTTTCCTTGTAATTGTTATTTTTGTTGATCTTCTACATCTTCTTCTCATCCTCTTTTTCTTCCTCTCATCCTCCTCATCATCCTCTCTCTTCACATTCTTCTTCTTCGCATTTTTCTTTTGCATTCTTCTTTGCATTCTTATTTGCAATCTCCTTCTTCGCATTCTTCCCATTCTTTTTTTTTTGCATATTCTTGGTATTCTTGTCTTTGCATTTTCCTTCTTCTTCTTCTTCTTCTTCTTTTCTTCTTCTTTCTTCTTCTTTCTTCTTCTTCTTCTTCTTCTTCTTCCTCTCCTCCTCCTCCTCCTCCTCCTCCTCCTCCTCCTCCTTTCCAATGGTTTTAAAGAATTCTTTTTGCATTATTCTTATCCCTCTTCTACTCTGTTACTTTCCTCCTTTCCCAATCGTTGAAACCTGTTTATTTTCCAACCACTGCCACTACTCCTTTTTCTCCTCCTCTCTGCCTCCTCCTCCTCTTCTCTCCTCTTCCTCCTCTTCCTCCTCCTCCTCCTCTTCCTCCTCTTCCTCCTCTTCCTCCTCCTCCTCCCTCCTCTTCCTCCTTCCCCTCCTCCTCCTCCTCTTCCTCCTCCTCCTCCTCCTCTCTCTCCTCCTCCTCTCCTCCTCCTCCTCCTCCTCCCTCTCTTCCTCCTCCTCCTCCTTCCACTTCTTCATCCTCCTGCTCCTTTCCTCCTCTCCTCCTCCCCGACCTCCTCCCTTCTTCCTACCCCCTCTTCCTCCCCCCTCGTCCTCCTCCTCTCCTCCTCCCCTTCCTCCTCTTCTTCCTCCTCCTCCTCCTCCTCCCCCTTTCTTTTCTCCTCCTTCACCGCTTTCTCCTTTGTTCTCCTTCTGACAGTATCGTTACATTGATTTGTTGGTAGGTTTTTGGCAAAGAAACGCACTGGGTGGTTTTGTTTTTTTTATTAACAATGTTTGGTGTGTGGATTGTGTGTTGGCCAGTTCGGTGTCCTGTACGCGTTTATGGTGATCTGCAACTTCTTAGTCATGGTGTACCTGTCCTATCACATGTTTCAGGTGAGTTTTGTCCACGGTAGTCCTCTCGTAGGTGGTGCTCATTAATTGTCCGTCCATATTCCTTGAACCATTTTGAACCATCTTCCTCCTCATCCTCCTTCCTCTTCTTCATCCCCCTCCTTTTCCTCCTCATCTTCCTCCCTGTCCTCCTCCCCTTCTTCCTCCCCCCTCTTTCCTTCTCTTCCTCCTCCTCCTCTTCCTCCTCCTCCTCCTCTTCCTCCTCCTCCTAGTGTTTGAATATTGTCTTGTTAGTGGTGGTGGAGGTGGTGTTGTTGGTGGTGATTGTGGTGGTGGGCGTTCCTCAGGTTAGCAGTGGGGTGGATGGGGGGGGGGGGGGAGGGGGTTGCTACCCCCACGCCGAAAAGGTATTTTTGTATAGTTTGGGTCAGAAAAGAGCAGCTCCTTTATGTTTAAGAAACAGCTGAATTTGCTTGTTTGTTTGGTTGGTTGGTGGTTCATTTATTTTTGTGTGTTACGTAACTAATGTCTGTCTTGTCTGCCTTATGATATCTCTGCTTATCTGTCTGTCTGTGTCTGTCAGTCTCCCGCCTGTCAGTCCGTCCGACCGACCGTCCGTCCGTCTGCTTATCTGTCTGTCTGTCTGTCTGTCTGCCTGACTTTTATTTTAACTGAATTTTGCTGAGAGCAGGTATCTGACAAGGGGCCCCAAGAGATACTAACTGGTTGGTGGGCGGGTTGGTTGATTGATTGATGTACTAATTGGTTGGTTGATTGGTTGATTCATTCGTTCATTCATACATCCATTGGTTGGTTGGTCGGTCTTCCAATTTGTTAGGGGGGGGGGGGGAGGGGGGAATGCAGGTAAGCAAAAAAGTGGTTTTGAATGAAACAGATGGAGGGAAGGAAGGATGATTGGGTGGATGGAAGGGAAGAATGGAAGGGAAGAAGGATGGAAAGAAAGGATGGATGGATGGATGGGATAAACAGGATGGGTGTTTGGATGTAGGAAGGAAGGATAGGTGTTTGGATGGAAGGAAGATAGGCCGATGGAAGGAAAGAAGGATGGGTGTTTGGATGGAAAAGGAGGATGACTGGAAGGAAAGGATGAATGGATGGATGGACGGAAAGACGGATGGGTAGATGGAAGGAAAGAAGGATGGATAGATGGGAGGAAAGAAGGGTGGGTGGGTGGAAGGAATGGATGGATGGATGGAAGGAAAGAAGGATGGGTGGATGGAAGGAAAGGTGGATAGATGGACAGAAAGGATGGATGGAAAGAAGGGTGGATAGATGGATGGAAGAAAAGGATCGATAAAAACGCGAAGTGATCGCTTGATAGATCGATTGATTGATTTGTGGGTGCAGGTAAACACAGATTGGCTAAAAGATAAATTGATGGATTTGATCAAAACATACGATGGCAAGAAAAACTTCCAAACCTTCTTCATCGATCGGACACAGGTCAAGGTCAGTGTGGTGACCCTACAACCTCGTTAACTCTCAAGGTTGCTGTCCTTGGGGTGACCTTGGTGGGCTCTTGGTAAACATAGGCAGGAACATATACGAACACACACGCACGCGCGCGCGCACACGAATGCCCGCACACACACACACACGGAGTTTTGAGTTAGATTTTAGGGGTAAAACACACTGGGTAACTGATGTACGCATCCGTCTATGCGAATACGGTTTTGGTGATGCATGGTTAAACCAGGGCGTTAAAAATATAGATGTATTTATAAAAAAAAACTTTTCGTCAGTGCTTAGTCGATTGTTTTATGGCAAAAATGGAACGATCATATTCAGAACAGCAAATTGTTGATTACGGATCTTTTTGTAGTAAATCATGAAATGAAACCACATTGGAATCCAGCAAGGAGAGATGTATGAAAACCATAGTGACAAGATTTAGAATGGGTGTGTCAAATCTGGCCACTAACCTCTGCAGACACAAGCAAATAATTGTGATCACACTGTCGATTTGTCCTTTATTTGGATGGGAGAAAGACGATAAAGTTATATTGTTTTATGCTGCCCTGCCCTAAAATGAACTTAGACGCCGATTCGTTCCAGCGAAATTTTATCAACCACCATGCATGTTTAATCTTATAATTAGAATAGGAAGGTTGAGTTTAATTAGGATTATTTTGAACTTATTGGAAGCGAGAGAAATTACGCGAACTTTACTTTTTTTTAAATGCATAAAGCATTTTAAGCTCCCAGAAATTGCAGTCGTAGGTTATGGATCATTGTTAATAATGATTGATGCATTGAATTTTGTCTTTCATGAGGACAAATGAGAATTATTTACAACACTGCATGCATACGTGGACTGGATGCAAAAAAGTACACATGAATGCTTTATTCCATTAATTTCGAAATGAAAGAATAAATCGATACATATTCTTTCTTTTCTTTTCTTTTTCTTTCTTTTCTCTTTTCTTTTCTTTTTTCTTTCTTTTATTTCATTCTTTTTCTTTCTTTTTTTTCTTTCTTTTCCTTCTTCCTTTTCCTTCTTTCTTTCTTTTCTTCCTTTCTTTCTGCCTTCTTTCCTTTCTTTCTTTCTTTTATGTCTTTCTTTTTATTTTATTTTCTTTTCTTTCCCTCCCTCCCTCCAGAGAGTGAGAGAGAGAGAGAGAGAGAAGAGCTGAGCAGGGCATAGTGAATGGAATGCGTGTAGCAAAATCGGCGTACGTTTCTTTTACTAAGTGCAATTGTTTTTTTGTTTTGTTTTTTAAACTGATCTCTTTATCTATCTACTTATTTTTAAGTGTAATATAGTACATCTTATTCATTGATACTGCTGTTATTGTATGACAGGTTGAGCAATGACATTGTGTCTATGCGTGGTGTGTGCGTACTTGCGTGCGCATGGGTGTGTTTGTGCATGTGTGCGTGTGTGTGATTTTGAAGGTTGAATTTTATTATTATAATTATGTGCTAAATGTTTATCAGTTTTATGGAGATATGGCTTGTGGCCATTTGAATTCTTTTTTAAAAATTGAGATGACAAAGTGCTGGTATTAGTATTGGTATAGGTATTAATCTTGTGATGTGTGCGGGGTGATGGATGTGTAACTGTGCTGTGTTATTCTTCTGTATTGTTGGTATAGGTATTAATCTTTGATGTGTGCGGGGTTATGGCTGTCTAACTTGCTGTGTTTTCCTCTGTGATAATTTTTTTTTCTAATCACTTTTTTTTTTAATGTACGGCTTGTACCGCATTGACTTTCTCTGTTGATAAATTGTGAATTGATCTAGTGAATTGACTTGAAGTGAATTGACTTGAAGTGACATTGACTTGAAGCAGGACATTGATTAAGACACTTGCATGACATTGCTTGAGACTTGATTGAAGTGACATTGACTTGAATTGGACATTGACTTGAAGTGGACATTGACTTGAAGTGGACGTGGACATTGACTTGAAGTGGACATTGAATTGAAGTGGACATTGACTTGAAGTGGACGTGGACATTGACTTGAAGTGGACATTGAATTGAAGTGGACATTGACTTGAAGTGGACATTGAATTGAAGTGGACATTGACTTGAAGTGGACATTGACTTGAAGAGGACATTGAATTAAAGTGAAAATTGAATTAAGTGGACATTGAATTGAAGTGGACGTTGAATTGAAGTGGACGTTGAATTGAAGTGGACGTTGCTTTGACCTCAGCTGGGCTGCTGCGGGATCACGGGTCAGAAGGACTTCCTGACGACGGTGTGGCACGATGAGGGCAACAGGGGGGTGCCTTACTCCTGCTGCCAGCTCAAGGCCCAACAGAGCGTCATCGACTTCGACTTCTCCTTGCCCGAGCTGACCCTGCGCGACCTCCTCATGCCCACCTGCCCTCAGAACCCTGCTGGAAGGGCGTATACCTCTGTGGTGAGAGAAGGGTTGAAGGGGGGGGGGGGTGTGCGTGTGCTTGAGAGAGTTGGGGTGAGGAGGGTAGGGAGGAGGGGGGTGGCTAGGAGGACTGGGGAGAGAGAGAAATAATAATAATAATAATAATAATGATAATGTATGGAATTTATATAGCGCTGAATCTTGTAAAGCAACAAAACAAAGCGCTCAGATGACATTACTTTTTTAAAATTTATTTTATATCGAGGATAATGGAATAAGCACTCAGGTGCTTTTTCTTTTACATCCAGTCCCCGTGTGTATGCGGTTTTGTAAAATTTTGTCATCTGTTCCCACCGGCACACAATGGCCTACTCTTTCGAAAAGCGGAACAGGATTTAACGTGTGCGCAAGATGTTCTGCATGCGTTCGCACACTGGGGCTCGGTTTATAGTCTCATCAGAGAGAGAGAGGGGAGAGAGAGAGAGAGAGAGAGAGAGAGAGAGAGAAGAATTTGGGAAGAAAGATGTTATATGGTAGTCGCTGTGGTGAAATAGTCAGTTTTGGTTTTTTTGGTATTGTATGACCATTTCCCCCGTGGGGATGCCAGGGGGCTTTGTCAGTATAAACAGCATCCCCACATGCTGGAAATTCTGTGCTAGAAATTTCCTCTTTTCTATCACTCTCTTTGTTTCTGCCTTGTTCCTTTTTCTTCCTGTCACCTCCTTGTCTATTTTCTGCCTTCTTGGTCCATCATTCTTCTGCCTCTTTGTTGTTTTTTTTCTCCAGAGATAACATTTCTCTCTTACGCCGAAGTCGGATGCGCTGGGCCTGACTTGTCAGGCGCTTAACGGCAGCGCAGCGCGTTTTCGCTCAAATAACAGGCAGAAATGGTTGCTGTCTGAGCGTTCGACGAAGATGTAGTATTAACGTTTTTTTAAGTCACGGCAAATTTCTCTGCGTGAAATTCGGGCTGCTTTCTCCGGGGAGAGCGTGTCGCCACAAGAGCAGCGCCACCCATTTTTTAAAAACTTTTTTTTGGTCTGCATGTGTGGTTGTATATGGTTGAAGATCAATACCCTCTGTTTCAAATATCTCCACAAATCTGCACCCTCTAATCTCTGTAACTGTCTTCACCTGTACACTCCATCCCGTTCCCTTCGTTCAGCTGCAGATACTTTGTGCTTTCGAACACCCAGATTCAAACAAACCACTGTTGGCCGTCGCTCTTTGTTTCTGGTCCATCCACCTGGAATGACCTCCCTCTTTCACTTCGCCAAAAGCCTTCACTTGATACCTTCAAATCCAGCCTCAAAACACACTTATTTCCTACCCGAGACTTTCCCCCACATATCTGTCCCTAATTTTCAACAGCATCTTTCACCTCCTAAGTGTGTTCCGAGTGAGTGAGTGAGAGTGAGTGAGTGTGTGAGTGTGTGTGTGTGTGTGTGTGTGTGTGTGTGTGTGTGTGTGTGTGTGTGTTGTGCGCGCGCCGCGCGTGCGTACGTGCGCGCGCATGGATTTGAAATCTGTTGTTCATTATGTTTAAGGAGAGTTGCATGCGTGTAGATGGTTTGAGTGCAAGCGCTTCGATTTGTTTGTTTTCCATATATTATTATTATTATTATTATTATATCTATCAGTGTGACCTTTTTTCCAAAGAAGTTGGCCAGGGACATCTCTCTTGTTGTCGTGGGTTCTTTCACGTGCGTTAAATGTGTGTTCAACATGGGACCTCGGTTTATCGTCTGTTTATTGTCTGATCCGAAAGACTAGCACCCAGACCTCCACTCATGTGCGTGCGTGTGCGCGCGTGCTCGTGTGTGTGTGTGTGTGTGTGTGAGTGAGTGTGGGTGTGTGTATGCACGTGCGAATATGTGAATGTGTGTGTGTGTCCGAGTGTGTGTACGCGCATGCACTTATGACTGTGTTTGTGCGTTTGTATGCATGTTTTTGCTGGGCATACATGTGTACATGTTTGACACAACACACACAACACACACACACCAAATGTATGTGTATATATATATATATATATATATATATATATATATATATATTATATTGTATATATTGTTGTTTTTTGCGTGCGTGTATGTGTGTGTTGTTGGTGTGTGTGGTGTGTGGTGTGTGTATCCTGTGTGTGTGTGTGTATGGTGTGTTGTGCCTGCACGTGTGTGTGTGTGTGTGTGCGTGCGTGTGTGCTATCGGCACGGTGTGTACGGACAGCCGTGTTTTGGCAAAGTGAAGGAGCTGCTGAGCTCGGCCTACATCACGGGGCTGACTGCCGCCACCTTCTCTTTCTTCCTACAGGTAATTAGTACCGTCATTCACCAGGTATTGTCCGGCTGGGCTGGGCTGGCTTGCGTTGGGTTGGGTTGGGTTGGGCCGGTTTGCGATGGATGGAAGTGCGAAGGCAATGTGCAGTTATATACAGAACGGGGTAGCCTGGTACATAGCGGTTAGAGCGTTGCGCATTGCGCTCGTGATATGCTTAATACGGGGTTCAAATCCTGTTCAAGGGGATCTTTTTTTTTCCCCTGGAGTTAACATCAGTGCTTGACTCCACTTCCCCCTAAAAGGTCTTCGGGACGAGACTATAAACCGAGGAGGTCCCGTGTGCCAACGCACGCAGAACATCTTGCGCACAGGTTAAAACCCGTTCTGCTTTTCGGAAAAGTAGGCCATTGTGTGCCGGTGGGAGCAGATGACAGAATTTACAAAACTGCATATACACGGGGACTGGAGGTTAAAAAAGCACATGATTGCTTATTCCATTATCCTCGATATAAACGAATCTCAACCATAGATGTCAGAAATATGTTCAACCATGGTAAATCCTCTTTTTTATTTTTACAACCTTACTCTTTTACTGTTATATGAATGTATTTTGCTACAGCATGCACTTATATACAGACTTGATAAGAGTTGTGATATTTGTTTTGCATGCTGGGTGGTTGTTGTTTTTTTTGGACGATCCCTCTCAGTATTTAGAATATTCCACATGCCCATTAATTTCGTGTTATTTTTCATTATTTTACGAACTAATCATCTAGTGGGACGGCATAGCTCTGTGGTCAGAGCACTCGCTTTCCCCAAGCTAAGATTAAGCAGCATCGAGCGTGGTTAATAATAATAATAATGATAATAATAATAATAAATGGAATTTATATAGCGCTGTATCGGCGTTTAGTTGTAACTTGTTCTCTATCATCCATTTTTGGATATCTTGAAAGCAGTAGGCCATATTTGTCAAGAGAGAAGGCGGATTTTCAAGGGTGTCACTGCTTGGAATCTGAGTCATCTCCATAAAAGTGATGGTTGATCTGATGACGGTTAATTATACCACTTGGATAGGTGACCCGTTTGCGCGCCTTGGCTTCAGTACAGTCCTTCCCCAGTTCACCCAGCTGTAAATGGGTACCTGCCCTCTTTAGGGACAGGGAAGGTAAAGCAGTGAGGGAGAGGAGATGGGCGCCGTCCTCAATATGCTGGCCCCCCTAGAGAAGCTGAGGTTTCTTGACGCCTGGCTCCCCTACGACCACACAGGTTATGGGACACCTTTTCCTTTTGTTTTTTTCACCTTTTCATCATCACGTTGTCTTGTGGAGGCCTTGTGGGTTTCAGATCGCCGCCACTCGCATCGCTTTTGCCACGGCCAAGCAGAGTAAATCCCCCGTGATCAAAACCGAAATCCGCCCGAAACCCGACCCCGTCAACGTGAAGAAATCCACTTCGTCCGTGCTTCACGAAAATCCCTCCTACGTGTCCGACATTTCCGATAAAGCCTCCAGATCCACCCTGCAGCAAGACTGAAGGGGTACACGGCGGCCCCTCCTCCACCCGGCCTTCTGGGAGTCTTGGCCGTTTGTCGTTGTTGTTGTTGTTGTTGTTTTTCTCCTTGGTTTTGATATCTGTGAAGAGTGATAATAATAATAATCATCATCATCATAATGATAATAATAGTAACAATAAATGGAATTTATATACCGCTCTGTCTTGTAAAAGCAAACCAAAGCGCTTGCATTTGATCCATCTCTACACATGCAACCAGCACACACACACAGAGGTCATATCAAACGCGGAAGGGATAGCCTGGTGGTTAGAGTGATGTATTCGTGATCTGCTGACCCGGGTTCGATTCTCGTTCAAGAGGATTTTTCCTCTGGAGTTATTAGTGCCGGTTCAACTCTCGCCAAAAGTCCTTCGGATGAGACTATAAACCGAGGTCCAGTGTGCGAACGCACGCAGAACATCTTGCGCACACGTTAAAACCCGTTCCGCTTTTCGGAAGAGTAGGCCATTGTGTGCCGGTGGGAACGGATGACAAAATTGACAAAACTGCATACACACCGGAACTGGATGAAAAAAGCACACGAGTGTTTATTTCATTATCCTCGAAATAAAAGAAATTAAAAAAATGTTTAAAGGTCATACAGGGTGATGGGAATTTTGCCCGTTGAAGGCAGGAACAGAAAACTATGAGATGAAACAGGAGGGGGAAGTCTTAGGTTTGAAAGAAGTATGTCTCGAGGCTGGATTTAACAGTGTCGTAAGTAGGCTTTTCGCGAAAGGAGAGAGGGAGGTCATTGCAGACCGATGGATCAGAAATAGAGAGCGACGGCCGACGGTGAATCGGTTGAACCTGTAAGTTATTCGTAAGCACAGAGCATCTGCAGCAGAGCGAGGGAATTACTAATACTAGGTGATTTAAGACTTTTTCTTTTTCGGCAATAAAGGTAATGTTATGTTCATTCTTTTATATCGAGGATAATGGAATAAGCACTTATGAGCTCTTTTTTTTACATCCAGTCCCCGTGTGTTGATCAAAGGAGAGAGGGGGAGTATGCAGTACGCAGGTATTGTTCAGTTAATGTTGTTGGTGTTGTTGATTGACTGACAAGTGTTAGATATTTGAAGGGTTTAGGAGGTGTTGGTTTTGAATTTGAAGTGAACATTGTTACTGGAGCCGCTGAAACTGATTGAGGTGACAGACAGCGCTGATGTGGCTTTGGTGGTGGGTAGGGCTGTAAACAATATGGGGTGAATGAATGGAAAAGGAGTATGCAGGGCCGTAGTGTAGTCATCTGTGTCAGTGTAGAATGATAAATTATTTCAGAATCAGCATACTCTAAAATAAATGCCTCCCATGTTGTGAACTCGCATCAGTTCACGTCTTCGTGTACATGTTTTTTTGGTGTGTGTGGTGTTGGTTTTCTTAAGCACAGGATGATCTACAAGAAAAATCCTGAACTTGTAAAAAATATAGAATGAGGGCATGGGCATGTCGCATATTTTTTCTCTCCGGAGTATTTTTGTGCTCCGGGTGATTAATCGTAGTTTATGAACAGGTATCTGTATATGTATCTTTGTGTGTGTGTATGTGTGTATATATATAAATTATATATATATATATATATATATATAATCTCCTGGAAATCTTTTGTCACAAAAAATCCGCTTTTCTATCACTTTCTTCTCGTGTCTGCCGTGTGTGTAGGTCTTAATTAAAACATTTGTTTTCTTCCTGAAGTTTGCTTTTCGTTTGTGAGCATGTCCATTCGCCTGCTTTTTTTTGGTGCTTTTTTGGGGGGCAAGCTTTATTTTTATCGATTTTTGTTCTCCTTTTTTTGTTTTGTTTTGGGGTCTTGTTTGGGGTTTTTTCGGGGTTGGGGGGAGGCGAAGAGTTAAGGGGTGGTTGTTCGTTTTGTTATGTTTGATTGATTTCCAGCAGTCTATTTCATATTAACTTTGTTGTTTAAACTACTATATCGTTAAGCTGCGAGATTGCAAACATTTGGGATAAGCACAAGATTGTCCATTCTGCATCGATACAGACACGCAGTATGTCGAGCACACTTAAGGTATAACGCAGCAGGAACAAAAAAGTGGAGACACACACACACACACACACACACACACCCCACACACACACACACACACACCACTTACTTAAAGAGACATGCAGTCAAAATAGAGAAACCAAAAGAGAACCCCAAAATACAAACAAACCCAAGAAGAAAACCCACAAAACTCATACACACACACACACACACACACACACACACACACACACACACACACACACACACATATCAAAGACAAACCCACTCAACTTCAACGTTGAATAAGTCTTTTATTGGAATGTAACGTGTACACACACAAAAAGCACATGAAGGCTGTCTCTTTTATTATTTTTATCAATTTATTAATTTATTTGTACACAAGGCATCACCGAAAAACGGGTATCAACAGCAAAGCAACAAGAAAAAATAATGACAAAATAAAAGAGGCGTCATTTTCGCAGATTTATTTACAGTATCAGCTAACGCCTATTATTTTTTTTTCTAATTATTATTTTTATTATTATCCTTGTGTGTTAGTGCGTGTGTCTGCGTGTTTAAAGTATTATTTTTTTGTGTTGGGGGGCTTATTCTTTCATCTCCGTTTCAAACCAGTTTGTTTTTTTCTTTTTTCATTTTGGTCTTTTCAGGTTTAGGTGATTTGGTTGAAGTTTTTAAAGATTTGTCTTTTGAATTTTTTGGGGGGACGTGTTGAGTAATGTAGCCAAATATACATTTCGAGGGAGACTTTTTTAGTGTGTATGTGTGTGTGAGAGAGAGTAATCTTTTAGAGAGGTGTGTGTGTGTGTGTGTTGTGTGTGTGTGTGTGTGTGTGTGTGTGTGGAAAGCGAAAGAAAAAAGAGTTAATTCCTTTATAATGTTTTTAAAAGCGAGAAAATGGATTTTTGCGACACTAGTTCTGCTACATTTTGTAAAACTTGTCACCTCTGTTCTCTTGTCATTTTTTTTATTTGGGGATTTGTTGTTGTTGTTGCTTGTTTGTGGGGTTATTTTTTGTTTGTTTGGGTGTTTTCTTGTGTTGTTGTTGTTGGTTTGTGTTGTTGTTGGGATTTTTTTTTTTTTGGGGGGGGGGGTAGTTTTGTTTTTATTCATTGCACAACGACTGTTATAAGTCGAGAGTGCACATACATCACTGGAAGAAGGTAGCATTTGTGTGTGTTTGTGTGCACGCGCACGCATGCACAGTAACTTGAGCTATGTGGTGAGCGTGGCTTAAAGATCTCGGCAAGGATAGGCAATTTTCATGGTAAGATGTGGCAAAGATTTCATGTATTGTTGTTACTACAGGGATGGTTGTTGTTTCTTCAAGTTACCATCTGAATCTGAACAAATTTGCTTGTTAAGTTGGGACACACACACGCGCGCACGCACACACACACACACTCACTCACACACACTAACACATAGATTTTCAATGATTTGTAATCCCTTGTTTCATAAAAATTATCACACACAGCAATGCTTGTAAATATCATTTGTTAATTATTTTTTCCCTCTGCACGCTTTCATGAGCAGCTATGTTAAAGTGTTATGAAAAAGCACACTTTCGTTACGTTCGTGTGTTGGGATAACTTTCATTGAAAACGAAATTTACTAATGGTAGGATACCTGATATTGGAAAGAAATTGCGAATCAGTCTCTTTTAAAATATCACTTGCCTTGTTGTTGTTATTGTTGGGTGTGTGTGTGTGTGTGGTGTGTGTGTGTGTGTGTGTGTGTGTGGTGTGTGTGTGTGTGTGTGTGTGATTTTCTTGATATTATATTTCAAACATTCGGTGTGATAAGTAAAATTGATGGTGCTACGTCTAAACCACCACTGCAGAAATATATCTTGACTACACACAACGAGGAAAATATTTTGGACTAAAATTGTACAATCTTCACTGATTAAGATGCCTTGGTTTGCGTACTGTCCTTCCAAATTGCTCACCTAAGATCCGACCTATTCATCCACCAGAAATCAATGGTAGACCTTTGTAGTCTTTGCTTTAATTGCAATGAAGGAAGTAAGACCTTGCCATTTGTCATGCATCAGATTTGCATTTCTTGTTGATATTTGAAACATTTGATATTAAAATTTATTAAGATATTCGCTACGTAAACGGCTGCATGCCTAGACAATCCAAAATGTGTCTATTGCTTTTGTTATAACTCGAAGCATAGTTTGATTTCATACTTTTAGTAAACGATGTTGCGCAACTTTTTTTCCTTTAACGATCAAGTTATCTAGTTAAGCGCTGCTGGCGGATTAAAACAAATTGTGTTTAACTGCTAAAAATGACTTTTATCAAGACGTTAAAGCGAGACGCAACTAAAAAGCGGTATAATAAGACATTTAAAAGCTGATTAATCATATTTAAAAAAAAAAATGTTTACTAATTGTTTCAGAATTATCTCTCATGCAAGTAAAAAGGATCGTGCCCGAAAGAATACAAGATTAATTTCCCAAAAGTAGATTGTAAAATTTATAGTTCCCACTCCAAAAATTTATTTGACCAGTATGTTATAAATAGACATGTTGATAAATATTATTTGTGAATTTTAGAGGGAAAAGACGGTACAATTGTCAAGATTGAAAAGACGAATATATGAGGTATTTAACCTCTTTTTTTGTGTGTGTGTGGGGGGGGGGGGGGGGGGGGGCACACAATTTTGGGGGTCAGTTGTATTCAAAAGTGACATAAGTTTGTGTACACTGTGCAATCTTACAGTTGGGAGAGAGAGGGGGGGGGGGGTCCCCCTGCCAGATTAAGATGGAATAAAGGCAGATAATGTAAAAGATGAAAGAACATCAGGACTTTTATTTTTAGCTTGGTTAACCTGCAAAATGTCAATTTGACCAACCAGACCAATTCCATGTTTGTTTATGTGAGTAACATATATTAACAAATATTACGTGGTTATAGATAATACTCGACTCTGTGTGTGTTGGAGTGGACATGATTGTTTATATTTGCACGAGTGAAAAGAATCTATGATGTACATTGTTCTTGGGTTTTTGGTTTTGGTTTTTTTATTTTAATTTGAAATGTTCTGTTCATGATTTAAGAATATTTGAGTTTGCAAAAACGAAATTTGAAATAATGTTGGGTGTGTGTTTTGTGTGTGTGTGTGCGCGCGCGCGTATGCGAGCACATATCCCAACGAGTGTGCATCCTTAAAGGGTTAAAACAGCAATTGTAGCAAACGGCAAAACAGCAGGCTTCATATCAGCAGTGAATATCCTGATGACATTCATGCACTGTTCCCACTCCAGCCATCAGCACCAATTTTGTTCCAGTTTATGGAGGAATCGGGTCAACTGCTCTTGCCTTGGCCTAGGCCAGTGTGTACACACTGGAGCATGCAAGCGTGCATGCCTTATGTGTATGCAAGCAGAACACAAAACTGATGTAAAGAAGAAACGGCTGTGCTTCCGAGTTAACATGTGATCCGTTACATCATAAACATTTACAAAAACAGCTCCATTGAGTGTGCAGAAAGCAGAAATATTTAAAAAAAATCGTCTAATCATCCCTCGATTATAGGCAAGTAAGCAATCTTTGCGATCAAATTTGTTCCTGAAATTTCAAATACGATTTATACTTGTAAAATGATTAAACTGGACTCTTCCTGAATTTATTTTCTTTGAGAAAAAAAGCAAGAAAAGAAAAACCGTAAAATAGCACTTATTACAATGAGTCCCTCAGGTTACGAGTCTTTTAAATAAAACCGGATTTTAGAAAGATGTAAGATTATATGTTGATGAACGATGTTCTAATCACAGTATAGATTCCCAATAGGATTTCCTGTTATTACCCACATTAAACAAAATTGAAGTTTAAAAAATGGTGAAAAAGCTACTTAAAAGAACTGCTACCTCGGATTAATACGTACCTGTACAAGTTTTATGCAATACATTCACAACAACAACACAATAGCAGCAGCAAAACGTCCTCCTTTGGGAGTCATAAGCATTGATAAGGAATGATCCGATGTTTTGGAAAGATGAATTGTACCTCATAGCAATATCAAAACCCAGCACAAGCTTTCTCCTTAAAAAAAAATTCATGAGAAACAGCAGTTGCAAAGGATTATACTAGCGCAGCTTTTTTGGAGAAAGTCTAAACAATGCTATAGATTTTTTTTTTAAACCGTTTAACAATAATGCAATACCTAACACTCGCGATTTAAGTGTTATGAAATAAACGAAATCCCACGATGTTATGATCTTATATATAACATTTACTTAAATGAGTTATTAAAAAAATGATTACCGTTGTATAAAAAACTAAAAGAATAAAGTCGAATACTGGATTTTTCAAAGAAAACAGATATTTGCATACTTAATGCTGAACGCAAGGGGCACAATTACAGAAGTGTTTCCAGTATTGTCTCCCATAGCCATGTAAAAGACTTTGAGCTCGGAGAAAAATGTCTGCGATACTTTACATTTAAATCCATATCAGAAATGCGAAACAAATCCAAAATCTCTTCCTGGCTAGGTTTTATTGTTGTTGTTGTGAGGATTTTGCTGGTGTTTTTTTCTTTTTAAAACGCTGTAAAAAAATCATCTGTTGTTTGTGAAGATATCAATTGAAAAATGTATGTAATGTTGTAAAATATTGCTTTGGTATTATGTTGAATTAATTAAATACCAAAACTGCTGCAGTTGGTATCATACTCATCCATTTTCTTTCAGTCAGTAGCTTTTAAAAACTATCTTTTCTTTTTGCCCTGCTACGTTGGAATAAGTAGTTTCCTGGCAAAACTTTTTTTTAAAATCCCCATCTTTATATATGAACAAAAGCAAAGGATAACAAAAACCCGCACATACATGCCAATGAAGCTGTAAACATTTTCAAGAAATAAAAACTTATTATTTCTATACATTAAGATTGTTTTTCTTGCGATCTTGATCCTGATCATCATTTTTTAACCAACGTCAACCTTGAGAACTGAATCTGAAACATAATCAGCAGATCCGAGATGCGTAAAACCAAAACTTGCACAACAGAAAAAAAACAATAACTTGCCTGTCCGAAAGCACGCACTCTGAGTAACCAATTATTTTCATTTCTTCTTCTCCATTCCTGTCAAGCTTTTCTAACTTTCTGAACTGATCAACAACAAAAACTAGCACAACAAAATCTTGTCGAAAAGAACAAAATCAGAAAACGAAAAAGGATGGTACAGATAGATTTATAATTTTCATTAACGCCATAACAACGGCAAGGAATGAGTTAACATAACCCTGGATAATCTCATGAACGAAAATGAAAACAAAAAATCGGTAAGGAATGAGTTAATCTTTAAAACATAAACTTGGAAGCTTCCTTTACATCACTCTTCCCAGCTAAATCATAACAAATTTGTAAGTCCAGATGGTGGTAATGGATTCAATATAATAATGACGGGTATAAAAACAAAGGGGAAAAAAATGAAGCAGAGTTAAAAGAAGAAAACACAAAGTAGCAGAAGGCGGACGTGTGGGTTGTTTAATTCTCTATTGACCGGTACAAGCAGCAGGCGAACACCACCGCCAGAATCTGTAACAGAAACACACACACATGATCAAGATTGCATTCTCTCTCTCTCTCTCTCTCTCTCTCTCTCTCTCTCTCTCTTCTCTCTCTCTCTGAATTTAAGGGATTAAAACCTTACTCGTCATAATGCTGCTTCTACAAAACGCTTCATATGCCAACAATGCAACACAGCTTAAATTCTTTTTTTTATTGAGGAATGAGTCGTGTGGCTAACTTTTTTGGACCAACATCTATCATTCTCTTCGAAGTTTGGCTATTAATCACGTATTTACTCATCATACAAAAAACAAACAAAACGAGGATGAAATCTGACAAAACCTAAAAGCTCAGACAACTTTAATTCTTGTGTTTTGAGATTTTTTTTTTTAAAAACTGGAATCGTTGATAAATCCTTTTCAAAATGAGGGAGAAGTTGTAAGTGATTTCATGCACTTGTTTTCCTCCGACATCTGTTTTCTGAATAATATATTTTTAGGTCAAATGGGGAATTGCATCTCTTGTAGATCCAAGTGTGGGCCATTTCTTGACCCCCTTCCTCCCCCGCACACACTTAACACACACACACTTCTGCCTGTGCTTGCACTGTAAGTGAATAGCAATGTTCGGGAACACTGACCACTTGGCTGGATTCAAACCTTATGACCTCCCTTTCATCCTTTCAATAGGATCCCCAAAAACATAAGGCATAAAGATTCACTAGGTGTTTATTTTCTTCTAATTTATGGGGTTTTTTTATGCAACATATATCTTTAAAATATTTTCTGTCTCTCTTTATCATCATCTTTCAATGGCGGCTCAAATACTCCACAGAACTATCGGTTTGTTTCGTGAATGCGATCGACACCTGTGAATTATGAAAAGTGTCTCGCTGTGAAGTACAACGCTGGAACAACGGGAAAAGGCTTTTTGAGAAGCCAAAACTCGAGTCTGGTCAGGCTGAAGGCATGGTCCTTACTCGAAATTACTGAAATGCTGTAATTGAGAGTATTTTCTACTGTGGTTTCTTTGTATATGAATTGAGTCTT
>CM054166.1:11913029-11920529 GCA_028751875.1 Rapana venosa
CAGCGCTGAATCTTGTAAAGCAACAAATCAAAGCGCTCAGATTTTATTTCATACCACTTTAAGTCATGGCAGATTTCTCTCCGTGAAATTCGGGCTGCTCTCCCCGGGGAGAGCGGGAGAACGCGTCGCCACTTAGCGCTGCGCCACCCTTTCACCCTTTTTTTTTTTTTTTTTTTTTGCTGCAGCTGTATCTGTTTCCCTATCAGAGTGGCTTTTTTCTAAGAATTTTGCCAGGGACAACTCTCTTGTTGCCGTGGGTTTTTTACGTGCGCTAAATAATTACGTGTAACACACGGGACCTCGGTTTATCGTCTCATCCGAAAGACTAGCGCCCAGACCACACCACTCATGGTCTAATGGATGGGGGAAAAATTTCCGGTCCAAACGGGGTACGAACCGCCGCACACTTCAGACCCGGACGTTTCGCTTTCTAGACAGGCGCGTTACCTCTAGACCACGATCCATTTTTCTTGTTGTTCTGCTTCTTCTTCTTGTTCTTCTTCTTCTTGTTCTTGTTCTTGTTCTTGTTCTTCTTCACCTCCTTCTCCTCCTCCTTCTCTTTCGTCTTCTTCTTCTTCTTCTTCTTCTTCTTCTTCTTCTTCTTCTTCTTCCTCTCCTCCTTCTCCTCCTCCTCCTCTTCCTTCTTCTTCTTCTTCAGATTTCTTCTTCTGCTTGCTGTCATCCTCGTCGTTGTTGCCTTTTCATCATTATCATCATCATCATCATCATCATCATCATCATCATCATCGTCGTCGTCGTCGTCGTCACCACCACCACCACCATCATCATCATCTCATCATCTCTTCATTCATCACATCATCCATTCATCTCACTCTCATCATTCTTCATCTTTCTTCCACTCTAACTCTTCCTCTCCTTTATTGCCGATAATCTCATCACTCCTGCCAACTGCTACTTGTGTGTGTGTTTGTCTGCTCATGCTGCGTGCTTGCGCTCGCGCGTCGTGTGTGTGTTTGCGTGCCTTTTAAAACTGATTTCACATATCGTAATTTCTATTTCATCAGATTGGTGTTATTAATATCTGTTTGTTTAAACTATTGATTATTTGTCATTGGTTGCATGATCTTGTAATATTATGAATGCAAGCGCTTTGATTTTCTTTGCAATATCGCTACCTATAAATTCCACTTAATATTACTATCATCATCATCATATATCTCATCATTACATTATCATATGTTATATGTTATTCTTAGAAGTAGTAGTATATTAGGCTAGTTAGTATCCAAGTGATAGTAGTTAGTAGTTAGTTAGTTGAGTGTATGCTGTTGTTCTTTATAATTGATTTAGCAGGCTTGAAGAAGGATTGACATGAATAGAAGAAAAAGAAGAAAAGAAATGTCATGTGAAGAAGAAGAAAAGTTGAAGAAGAAGAAGAAGATGAATGTAGAAGAAAAGGCATAAAAAATCCAGTTAAAGAAGAAAAATAGTATATAAAGAGAATTTATCTGAAGAAGAAGAATTTGAGAGATTGTAAGAATTTGAGTGATTGTTTAGAAATAAGAAGAAGAGAGGAAGAAGAGAGAAGAAGAAGAAGAAGAAGAAGAAGAAGAACAACAACAACAACAACAACAAAACAAAACAACAAAAAAAGAAAACAAGAACCGACAAAAACTATTCAGACACAAACCTTCATCATCGATGGCCTTGCCTTTAACACAGGGTTTTGGTCAAAGTCTTGTACTGTCAATCCATACGCACTCCACAACACTCGAACTGCAGACACAGAAAAATCGATGAAATAAGTCTGTAAATAACAGAGATGAATAAACACACCACACACACACTACACACACACCTACACACACACACACACACACACACACACACACACACACACACACACATCCACTCACCCCGCTCCTCACACTACACACACACACCACACACACAACTCAACACACACAACACACACACACACACACACACACACACACACAAACACGCGCACACACGCACAAAATAAAACACAACGCAATCCAACACAAATACAACGCAACAGTGCATCACACAACATCCCACACACTACACAACGACCCAACTCTCCCACTCACTCCACACACACACACATCACCACCACCACCACACTACACCATACCACACCACACTCCTCCCTCCCCCACCACACACACACTACACAACGACACCATCCCCCCCACCCCCCCCCCCCATCCCTACCTACCCAGAAACACACACCACTACCACCACATCACACCCCAAACCCACACACACACACACACTACACACAACGACCCTCTCCCCCACGCCACCCAAACACACACCCACTACACCACACCCACCCACACACCACACCACACCACACCACTCCCCCTCCTCCCTCCCTACCCCCCCCCCCCCCACACACACAATTTCACACAGCGACCCCACCCCAACCCTAACCCCACGCCACCCACCCACCCACTAACACACACACACCACCACCACCACCACCACCACCAAACCCCCCACTCGTCCATCCACTCCCCGACCCCGCACACCCACAACACACCCACCCACCTACCACACCCCACCCACAACACACCCACCACACCCACCAACCCACCACACGACACAGCACACTGATACTCACATAGACCTGAGCGAAGTCAAAAGCTCTGGAGAAAGCGTTATCGGCACTGACGTTACCCACGTAATTCTTCTCCAAGCCTTCGATCAGGCCGTTCTTCAAATAATCTTCGATCTGAAACACACACACACACGCACGCGCACACACACACGCGCGCACGCGCACACACACACACGCACGCGAGAGCGCACGCGCGCGCGCACCACACATACACACATATATACACATAAAAAATATGATGACACTTTCAATCAAATTTCACTGGGAGTAAGAGGAGGGTGTGTGTGGTGGGGGGTGAAGAAAGAGAATGAGAGATAGAGGAGATGAGGGAGTGAGAGGGAGAGATGAGAGGGAGTGAGGGAGAAGAGAGAATGTGAGAGGGAGGGGAGAGGGGGGAGGGAGTGAGAGGGATGAGAGAGAGGGAGTGAGGAAGAAGTGAGAATGAAGTAAAGAGAGGAGTTATGAGGAGGGAGAGGATGGAGGAGGGAGGTGAGAGGGAGAGAGAGTGACATGGGAGGGAGGAGAAGAGAAGAGGGGGAGGGAAGGAAGGAGGAGAGGGAGAGAGAGGAGGCAAGAGGAGGGAGTGAGGAAAAAATGAGGAGGGAGAGGGGAAGAGATGAAGGAGAGAGAAGGAGTGAGGGAGGAGGAGAGAGAGGGGGAGAGAGAGATGAGGAGGAAGAGAAGGGAGAGGGAGAGAGAGACAGAAGGAAAAAACAGAAAAAAAAGACAGACAGACAGACAGAAGACAGAAGAAGAGAGAGGAGAGCATCTTTGCTCTCTTAGAAAAAAAATTGATAATTTCAATGCAAGAAGCATACACAATATTCCATCTCTTATCTCCTTTCTCTTCTTTCACACACACACATACACTACACACACACACACACACACACACACACTCTCTCTCTCTCTCTCTCTCTGTGAATCTCTCTCTCACACACACATACACAAACTCTCTCTCTCTCTCTCTCTCTCTCTCTCTCTCTCTCTCTCTCTCTCACTACACACAAACACACACACACCACACACACCACACTACTCTCTCTCACATACACACAAACAAAAACTCTCTCTCACACACACACAAACCACACACACACTATCTCTCTCTCTCTCTCTCTCTCTCTCTCTCTCTCTCTCTCACACACACTATCTCTCTTTCTCTCTCTCACACACACACACACTTACACACACACTCACACTTACACACACACACATACACACACGCACACTTAACACTACACACACCATAACAACACACGCACACTTACACACACAACACATACGCACACGTACACACCACACACACACACATCACACATACACACACGCACACTTACACACACACTCCCTATATCTATCTCTCCCTCCCTCCCCTTTTCTCTCTCCGTCTCTCTCTCCCTCTCTCCCTCCCCCTCTCTCTCTCTCTTGTCTCTCCTCTCCCCTTCCCCTTATCCCTCTCTCTCCCCACTGTCTACCCCTCTCTCTCTCTCCCTATCCCCCCTCTCTCTCCCCCCTCTCTCTTCTGTCTCTCTCTCCCTCCCTCTTATCCCTCTCTCTTTCCCTCCCTATTCCCCCTTCTCACTATCCCCCTCTCTCTCCCTATTTCCCTCCTCCCCCACTCTCTCCCCCCTCTCTCATCTTATCTCTCTCTCCCTTCTCTCCCTCTTTCTCTCTCCCCCTTCTCTCTCCCCCACTCTCTCCCCCTTTTCTCTCTCTCCCCCACTCTCTCCCCCTTCTCTCTCTCCTCTCTCTTTCACTACCCTGCCTCTGAAGGCAATAGCTAATCCTGCAGCAGCGATTTCGATAATCAGAATCAGAATGACGATGCCAGCATACTGCAACCATAACAACAAAGTAACCATAACAACAAAGTAACCATCACAACAAAGTAACCATCACAACAACAAAGTAACAACAAAGTAACCGTCACAATAAAGTAACCGTCACAGAAAAGCAACCATCACAACAAGGTAACCATCACCACAACAAAGCAACCATCACAAAAAAGTAACCATCACAACAAAGTAACCATCACAACAAAGTAACCACACAAACAAAGTAACCATCACAACAAAAGCAACCATCACAACAAGTAACCATCACCAATAAAGTAGCCGTCACAGAAAAGCAGCTATCACAACAAAGGTAACCATCACAACAAAGAACTACCACAACAAAGTAACCATCACAACACAGTAACCATCACAACAAAGTAATCAACACAATAAAGTACAGCCGATCACAAAAAGCAACCATCACAACAAAGTAACCATCACAATAAAGTAGCCGTCACAGAAAAGCAACCATCACAACAAAACAACCATCACCAACAAAGCAATAATAACAACAAAGTAACCACAAAGAAATCATCACAACAAAGTAACCACCACAACAAAATAACCATCACAACAAAGTAACCCTCACAACAAAGCAACAATCACAACAATGCAACCATCACAACAAAGCAACTGTAACCAAAACCGTAACGGTTATTTCAATCATATATTATTATGTAATCACAAACGGTATCAGCCACAAGTGCCGTTACAATCGTTTCACAAAAAAGAATTTTTTTACAAACCGTAACAGTCATGATATTTTTTTTTTCTTTTAGGGGGTAGGGGTGGGGGTGGGGAGCATGAATGAATGATGCGTTTTGTCTAAGGTTGTGTGTGTGTGTGTGTGTGTGTGTGTGTTTGGTGTGTGTGTGTGGTGTGTGTGTGTGTGTGCGTGCGTGTGCTAAGTGAGAGTGTGTATGTATGTGTTTGCGTGCGTGCGTGCGTGCTTTGGTGTGTGTGTGTTGTGTGTGTTTTGTGGTGTTATGTGTGTGTGTGTGTGTGTGTGTGTGTGTGTGTGTGTGTGTGTTTGGGTGCAAGTGTGTGTGCGTGCGAGTATGTGTGGTGTGTACATTAATATAGCGTATGCGTGTGCGCAGGTTGAAACACATACATGTTCCCACCTCCCACAACCCCTCTCCCCCAAATCCCTCACCTACCCCCCCCCCCCCCCCCCCCCCCCACCCCCTCTTCAAAATTTATCTACTCCCTCTCACTCTCCCAGCGCTAGGAGCCTCGCCTGTTATGGGCGAGTGTGAAGATGTTGGCTGCGCTCTACAAGTAAAACACTCAATCACTGAAGCACTCACCGTTGAGTTAACATCAGTGCCGACTCCACTCTCCCCAAAAAAGTCCTTCGGATGAGACTATAAACCGAGGAGGCCCCGTGTGTGCGAACGCACGCAGAACATCTTGCGCAACACGTTAAAATCCTGTTTTCGTAAGAGTAGGCCATTGTGTTGCCAGTGGGAACAGATGACAACATTTTACAAAACCGCATACACACGGGGGACTGGATGTAAAACAAAAAAGCACGTAAGTGCTGATTTCCATTATCCTCGATACATAAAAGAATAAAATTAACAAAAATAAAAATAAATCCCTCACCTACACTCACCCCACCCCACCCCCTCTTAATAATAATAATAATAATCATTATAATAATAATAATAATAATGCATGCAATTTATATATAGCGCTGAATCTTGTAAAGCAACAAATCAAGATTTATTTTTTAAATCGAGGATAATGGAATAAGCACTCATTTGCTTTTTTTTTTTTACATCCAGATCCCGTGTGTATGCAGTGTTGTAGATCGTGTCATCCGTTCCCACCGGCACACAACGGCCTACTCTTTCGAAAACAGGATTTTAACGTGTTGCGCAAGATGTTCTGCGTGCTTTCGCACACACGGGGCCTCCTCGGTTTATAGTCTCATCCGAAGGACCTCTCCAAAATGTATCTCCCTTATTTTTTTTATTTTATACCACTTTAAGTCAAGATTTCTCTGCGTAAAATTCGGGCTGCTCTCCCCGGGGAGAGCGCGTCGCCACAAGAGCAGCGCCACCCTTTTTTTTCTTTTCTTTTTTTCTTTTGGTCTGCAACTGTATTTGTTTCCCTATCAGAGTGGCTTTTTTCTAAGAATTTTGCCAGGGACAACTCTCTTGTTGCCGTGGGTTCTTTTACGTGCGCTGAAAATTTTGTGTAACACACGGGACCTCGGTTTATCGTCTCATCCGAAAGACTAGCGCCAAGTCCACCACTCATGGTCTAATGGATGGGGAAAAATTTCGGGCCCAAACGGGGTACGAACCACGCACACACCCGACCCGGACTTTTCGCATTCTAGACAGGCGCGTTACCTCTAGACCACCGATCCCAAGCGCTACGAGCTTCGGCCCGTTATATGGGAGAGAGTGAAGATGTCGTCTGCGCTCTACAAGTAAAACACTCAATGACTGAAGCACTCACCGTGGCCAGGAGACAACGCACTTCCTTCACAGCTCCGCAACAGCCCAGAAAACCCAGAATCAGGAGGCAGGAGCCGCCCACGATCAGCACGATGGCTCCGCTCTGCACACGGAATGCGGAAGCCTCAATAATGTTCAAGGGTGGTTTATATATAATATATATATATATATATTATATATATATAAATAAAAATAAGAGAGAGAGAGGGGAAGAGAGAAGGGGAGATATATATACCATATAGATTAAAAGCTTATCTATATATATATAAGATTTGATATATTTTAAGTGGGTGGGGGTGGGAGAGGGAAAGGGGGGTACGACTAACCGAAAATCAGTTGTTTTTTTTTAAAAATAAATGTGCTTAATTTCAGTTTTTTTTCAGTTGTGAATTATGGTGTTTTTTTGCAGTGGTAGTGGTGGGGAGTAGTAGTGGTGGTGGGGGTGGGTGGTAGTGGTAGTAGTGGTGGTGGGGGTGGTGGTTTGGAGTAGTATATGGGGGTGGGGGGGGGGTGGAAGAAGTAGTAGTGTGGGAGTGGGAGTAAATGGTGGGGTGGTGGTGGTAGAGTAGTAGTAGTGGGGGTG
>CM054166.1:11930529-11940529 GCA_028751875.1 Rapana venosa
TGGGGGTGTGTGGTTTTTTAATTTTTAATTTTTTTTTTTCCAGGATAATGGAAAAAGCACTCATGCTTTTTTACCCCAGCCCCCGTGTCTAGCATTTTTGTAAATTTGTCTCCGTGCCCACCGACACACAATGGCCTACTCTTCCGAAAAAGCGGAACGGGTTTTAACGTGTGCGCAAGATGTTCTGCGTGCGTTCGCACACGGGACCTCGGGTTTATAGTCTCATCCGAAAAAGGACTTTTGGGGAGAGTGGAGTCGGCACTGATGTTAACTCCAGGGAAAAATCCTCTTGAAGGAGATTCGAACCCGGGTCAGCAGATCACGACGAGCGCAATGGGCATCACTGTAACCACCAGGCCATCCCGTCCCCCCTCCCGTGTGTATGTGAGAGAGAAGAGAAGAGAGAGAGAGAGAGAGAGAGAGAGAGAGAGAGAGAGAGAGAGAGAGAGAGAGAGAGAGAGAGACTGATGGGTTGTCGTGGCTTAAGTGATACCGGTGTCAGTCCTTTGAAAAATAATAGCTTGTGTACACTATAGTAGACAGAAGGGAGGGGGGGGGGGTGGAAGGAGAGGGAAGAATGGGGGAAGGGAGTGGAGAGAGAGAGAGGAGGGGGAGGAAGGAAAAAAGGAGTGTAGTGATAGTTGAGGAGAAGTAGGGGTAGGGTAGAGAGACTGGGTGAGAGAGGGATGGAGGTGTGAGAGAGAGAGAGACCACACATACGTACTCTCTCTCTCTCTCACATACACACACAGCCACCCACACACCAACACACACACACACACACACACACCAACGCATACACACTACACAAAAGCACACACACACATGCACAACCACACACACACTCTGTCTCTCACACACACACACACACTCACAACACACGCAATACACACAGCCACCCACACCACACACACACACAAACAACACAAAACACACACACCAACAACACACACACATAGCCACCCCCCCCCCCCCACAACACCACACAAAACAGAGCCAACCCCTCCACACACACACACACACACACACACACACACACACACACACACACACACACACACACACACACACTACCACCAACCACAACCTTTCCACACCGATCCTGATTCACATAATTGTGCAAAGCAAAGCAAAGCAAACCCCACCAGTGCAGTTTGAATAATCAGTGTAGTTAAACAAAGAAATTTTAAAATAAAAAATAAATATACACTAATAAAAGCGCATTGAAAGGGTGAGGTGGGATGGGGTTTGTGGGGGTGGGGTGGGGGTTAGGATTTGTTGTGGGGGGGGGGGGGGGGGGGGGGGCAGAGGAAGGTGCATTTCAATCATTGAGAGCGCGTCTGCTCCAAGCCTCAAGATTAACATGCAATCTTCTCCTTATATTAGATCAACTTCTCTCTCCTGCCCCCCCCCCTCCTTTCCTCTCCTCTCTGCTTTCTTTCCTGTCTGTCTTCAATGTCTGTGTCTTCTCATGTCTGTCTGTCTGTCTGTTTTCTGTCTTTCTCTTCTGTCTCCTCTCTTTTATCTTCTCTGTCTTCGTCTGTCTGTCGTCTGTTTTCTCTTCTGTCTGTGTCTGTCTCTCTTGTCATCACTCTCTCAGCTAGTAAAAATAACTGGTCTTTTCTTTTGCTTCTCTTTATTTCCAAGGTCGTAAAACCGTCCCCCACCCAAAGTGTCTCCCCCTTTTTTTTAAGTTTTCTCTCTCCTCCCCTGTCTCTCTCTTCTCTCTCTGTGCCTCGTGTCTCTCTGTTCTCTCTCTCTGTCTCTCTCCCCTGTCTCTCTCAAATGTCTCTCTTTCTCTCTCTCTGTTCTCCCTCTTTTACTCTGCCCCTCTCTCGTCCCCCTCTCTTACTCTCTGTCTGTCTCTCTCTGTCTCTCTCTCTGTCTCTCTCAAATGTCTCTCTCTCTTTTTGGCCCAGGGCCAATGTACATAAAAATCATTTCTGAGTTCAGAGCTCTCTCTCTCAAACACACACGCACGCATGAACCCTCGCGCGCATGCCACATACACACAATTTAATGCAGTGCCCCCAAACAATCTCTCACAGAGGGGGAGAGAGAGAGAGAGAGAGAAGAGGGAGAGAGAGAGAGAAGAAGAGAGAAGAGAGACAAACAGAGAGAGACAGACAGACAAACAGACAGAGACACAGAGAAAACACAGAGACTCAAACACACACACAGAGACTGAGATACAGAGACAGACAGACAGACAGAAAACAGACACACACACACATACACACACAGACACACACACACACTCACACACACACACACACACACACACCACACACACACAACACACACAAAAATACAAAACACACACACACACAGAGAAAGAAAAACGTCAACCCAATGACAAAACTAGCATAGATAATATGTTGTCGTGTTTACCACGGCGTTTCGTCCAGTCCAGTCCCAGCATCCAGACTGCGCATGCTGGCAGTTGGCCTTCTTCAGCCTGCCTTCACTCCTTCCCCCCACCCCCCCCCCGACCTCCCCCCCCCTTACCAACCCCCCCCCCCCCCCCCACCCCCAACTACACGAGCAACAACGGTCAATGGTCTAACTCCCTACCTTTTACTAGTGCTTTGGGTTTCTTCAGGCTGGGCATATGCGTGTGCGATTTCCGACTTGATTGATTGATGTTTGGATGATGATGATGATGATGATGTTTGATTGATTGATTGATTGATGATTGATGATGATGATGATGTTTATGATGATGATTGATTGATTGATTGATTGCTGAGATGAATGATGATTATGATGATGAGACTATGGTGGTGATGATGAAAAAGGGATGATGAGATGATTCATGACGATGATGATGGCGACGAATGATGATGATTGTTGTTGATGATGATGTCGATGATGAGGGTGACGACGACGACGATGATGAAGATGCCCTGCTGATGATGATAACAATGATGAGATGATGATGATGATAATGCTGCTGCCGCCGATGATAACAATGATATGATGACGACGACGATGATGCATAATGATGATAATGTTGTGGAATTTATAATATAGGAGTTAGCGCTAAATCTTAAAAACAACAAAAACTCAAAGTGTTTACGTTAAATCATGTACACGCGTACAAACCGTCCACACCAATATTAACAAGATTAACATAATAAAAAACAAAACAAAATTTAAAACACACAAACACAGGAACGGATGACAGAATTTACAAAACCGCATACACACGGGGACTAAATGTAAAAAAGGCACAGAAGTGTTTAAATTCCATTATCCTCGATAAAAAGAATAAAATAAATGAATAAATAAATAAATAAAGAAAAAGACAGGAGACATCGAGAGACAGAGAGACAGAGAGAGGGGGACGGGCGAACTTTAAATTCAACTGGGGATAAACCCTCAAAACAACAACAACAAAAAGACCACTTTACAAGCACGTAGGCAACTCCCCAACTCCCAACAAATAGCATACTATAGTGACAGGGAGGGAAACCACTGTGTCCGAAACCATGTCCGCCGCTTCCTCCCCTCTCTTTCCCTTTCTAACAACGCCATCTGTCTCTAGTGGTCGCGTTCACCCTCCCACCTACCAACACACACAAAAACACACACACACACTAACAAACAGACAGAGACAGAGACAGACAAACGACAAAATACCGTGGTTAAATTATCATTTGTGTCAGCATTTTTTTGTGACAGATGTTTTCTTCTCATTTTTACCCCTCTTCTTTCTTTTAAAAGGGTAAAAATCATCACCAAAATGCATCGCACTTAACTCAAAATTGACCAGGGTGCATATTTCAATGGGTAGCCATTTTTTAAAAAAATTTTCCTGTGATTCATGGATAAATTGGTTGTACAAGGTAATGTGCAACATCTGGTACATAGTAGAAAATGCACACGTCTGTTAAAATGTGTGCACACATTTTAAATTTAAAAAAAAAAAAAAAGAGGAATAATAATATCGTTTGTTTTTATAATTCGAACAAGCTAGTTTTATTCTGAGCGCGCAAGCACGTGCACGCTAGCACGACGCACAAGCAAGTAAGCAAGCAAGCGCACACACTCACAGACACACAGACACGCGCATGCACTCCCCTCCCCCCCCCCCCCCCCCCCCACCCACACACAGACAGAGGCTTTAAATGCGTACTCTCTCGCTTTCTCTCTGTTCGTGTGTGGGGGGTGTGTGTGTGTGGTGTGTTGTGTGTGCGTGTGTGTGTGTGAGAGTGTATGTGTGTGTGTGCTGTGTGGTGTGCGTGTGTGTGTGCGTGCGTGCGTGCGTGGTGTGTGTAAGTATGGTGCGTTTAATTTAAAAGTCTTTTTACCCATAGTGATATTAGATGAGTGAGTGAGGGTGTGTGTGAGTGTCTGTGTGTGGGGCGCGTGCGCGTGCGTGGTGTGTGTATGTGTGCGTTTAAATTTTAACTTGGCTTTACCCATATTTATAATAAACGACTGGGAAGTCAGGGGGGGGATGGGAGTGGGGCGTAAGGGTTTAAGTGAAAGTTGTTGTGTGTGTTGTGTTTGTTTTTGGGGCGTGCATGTAAAAGCGCACGCGCGCCTACGTGTGGGGTTACGCGCGCCGCGTACCTGCGGGACAGTTATGACACGCGGTGTAGGCGATGTTTATCAAACCTACCACTTTTTTCCTGCAAGCAAGTCGAATGGGATGTTCTGATTTTTAAAAAAGTACAAGGGGGTTTATTATTTTTCTTTTTTTTTTCCTACCCCCTTTAAAAAAAAATTCTTCTCTTTCTCCCTTTCGTTTCTTTGGAAAGGGTGTGCAATTTGGGGGATGGGGGGGTGGGGGGGGTTGGAGGGTGGGGCGCAGGGTGGTGTGTTTTTATTTTTTAGACTATTTGGAGGGGGAGGGTTTGTGGGACGGGGGGGGGGGGGGGGGGGGGGGGGGGGGGGGTGCATTTTGGTCTTGTATTTTTTTTTGTAATTGTGTTTTGCTGTTGTTGTTGGTTTTTGGGGGTTTGGAATTGTTTTTGATTGGTTTTGTTGGGTTTTTTTGGGTTTTTTTTAAAGGCTGGTTTTCCCTAGTTTGGTGGTGGGTTTTTCCTTTTCCTTTCTTTTATTTGTAATTCTTTGGGGGTTTTTTTGGTTTTGGTTTTTTTTTGATGGTTTGTTTTGTTTGGGAGGGGTGTTTTGGGGGGGGGGGGGGGGGGGGGGGGGGGGGGGGGGGGGGGGGGGGGGGGGGGGGGGGGGGGGGGAAACTTTTTATTTCAGCCCTGCGGTTTTATGTTACAAGTTTTTTCCAAGAAAACGAGCCAACCAACTTACAAAACAAAAGACAGACAAAAGGAAACAAAGCGACCACAGTCAACCGACTAGCTAGACAAAGAAACGAGTAGCAATGAAGCCATCAGCAGTTTGTCTCTGCGTTTGTTTGGTTGGTTTGTTTTTTTGGGGTTGGAGGGGGGGTGGTGGTGTTTGGGGAGGGGTGGTGGGGGAGGGTTGCTGTTGTTATGTGTGTTTGTGTGTGTGTGTGTGTGTGTGTGCGTGTGTGTGTGTGCGCGTGCGTGTGTATGTTGCTACTTTTTTTATTTTGCTTGTTGTTGGGTTGTTGTTTTTTTGTTTGTGTTTTGTTTTGGTGTTTTGTGTGTGTGTGTTGGAGAGGGGGGTCTTCCTCTTGTGTGTGTGTGTGTGTGGGGTGTGTGTGTTTTGTGTGTGTGTGTGGTGTTGTGTGTTGTGTGTTGTGCGTGCGTGCGTGTGTATGTTGCTACTTTTTGTTTGCTTGTTGTTGGTTTGTTGTCTTTAGGTTTTGTTTTGTTTTTTTTGGCGTGTGTGTGTGTGTGTGTGTGTTTTGCGTGTGCGTGTTGGAGAGAGGGGTCTTCCTCTTTGTGTGTTTGTTTGTGTGCGTTGCGTGCATGTGTCTGTGTGTTTGCTTTATTAGATTTTTTCCTTTTTTCTTTTCTTTGGGTGTTGGGGGGGGGGGGGGGGGGGGGGGGGGGGGGGGGGGGGGGCGCGCTTTAATGTACTTGTCTGTGAAGACTTTTGCCCTCTTCTCTCTCTCTCTCTCTCCTCTCCTCTCTCTCTCTCTCTCCTCTCTCTCTCTCTCTCTCTCTCTCTGTTTGTTTGTTTTGTTTTGTTTAATGTCTATTCACTACATGGTGATTTAAAACAAAACCCGCATTCATACCAAAGTACCTATTATTACACACGCATCCCTCCTCTCTCCTCGCTTCTCTCTCTTCTCTCTCTCCTCTCCCCTCCTCTCTTCCTCTCTCTCTCTCCTTTTCCCCCCCCTACACGCCCCCCACATCCACAAAACACATAGGTAAAATACAAAAATATTATAAATATATAAATTTAAAATTATTTAAAATATATAATATATAAATATTATAAAATTATATATTAAATATAAAAGTAATTAAGTAAAGGTTTTACAGGGAAAAATAAATGACTTCAGCAACTGCCACGATAAATTTGCTGAGATCATAAAAAAACTTCTTGCCCTATCATTTTTTTCTTATAAAAACTAAACCCCCCTTTTTATACATGCAAGAAAAATTGGGCAATAAAACAACAAATGGGGGAAACTGAAAATGGAATAGAACAACAACATGTTACTTTTTTGAATATTAGTATTCCTGCATTTAATCTCATTTTATTTTTAAAAATTTCAAATTTCCGTGGAAAGGGAAACTGCTGATAATTTTTTTCAAAATAATCTTTGAATGTATGCATTTCATTAATTAGAATAAATTTTCATAAGACGAAAAAGCAAGATTAGAATCAAACACTTCAGAAACGTTTCAAGGCCCCTTTTTCCCAAAGAATCAACTACTCATTCGAAAAAAATTCCACAATGAGAGGGGACCCAAAAAAAAGTTTGCTTTGCCTCGGGTTGCAATAAAAATTTTATCAGGAATTTTATCTAAAATACAATACCCTTCCTTTTTTTTCCCATCCCATGATTTAAAATGCCATTAACACTGCCTTTGAAAAAAAAAGAAAAACCCAAAAATTTGGGGCAAACATAAATAGCAATACCCAAACAAAAAATTCAAACCCCAAAAAAATTTCCAAATAATTCCGAAGAAAAATTTAAAAAAATTTGGGCCTAAAAAAAAAAGATTTTTGAATTTTTAAAAAGCGGAATCACTTTGCAGCCCCATTTTTTGGCCTGTTTCTAATACAAAAACCGCCCAGTATCCACTTTTAAGGATTAGAAAAATTTTATTTTCTAAGTGATTTTTTACACCCAAGGGAGAAGATTTTAAACCCTTCATTTTTTTTTTTATTTCCGTGTAGTAAAAGGGTCAAATTTATTTGAAATATGTTTCCCAAGGGGGAAATTGGGAACAATGGGTAAAATTGGAATTGTTGATATATCGAGTAAATTTTCTTTCATAAATTTTCTTTATAATTTTTAATTGCCTGCAGAAATGAAATATTCTGCCCCTTTTAAAAAAAAAATAAAGTGCCCTTGTTTAAATAAATATTTCCCCTTTTTAAACTAAATTTTGGGAATAGAATACTACAACCACATATTTTGATACCCCAAATTTTCGCTATCAAAGAGATAGTAAATGGTTTTCTTATAATTTTTACTGTATTTCCCAATGAGCCGGAACACCAAAACTTTTCTTTTTTGTTTTAAACTTCAACTTTGAAATTTTTTAAGTAGAAATCGGCAGCAAAAAAATAAACTTCTTGTCCGAAAATTTTAAAAATTTGAACGAAACCAAGGACAAAGCCAAATTATAAGAGCGTAGTGTTTGACCCCAAAATGCCTGAAAACTTATTATTTTTAAAAAAAATTTAATTTTTTTCCTAGCTTCATTATCTTTTGGGTTAAATTGCATCTTCCAATTCAACTTTCAATTTAAAAAAATACCCCTAAAATTTTTGACATCTTTTTTTGTTTTTGAAGCCCCTTTTCCCTTCAAATTTTCAGAAATTGGAAATTTTTAAAAGCTTTGTAAACCGTTTTTAAAAAAAAACAAGAAAACTTTTTTTCTGCAAAATTATTCAATTCTTTTTTTCCCTTTCATAAAAACTACAAAATTTTAAAAAATTTCCTTCCTATTTTTTTTTTTTAAACAAAATTTGGGATCATTTCTTTTTTTCGTTTTTTTCCCTAACGGACGAAATTTATCCAAATAGCAATACCCATCTGCATATTTGAACAATTTGGTTTTAAATGACAAAAGCTGGGGAATCAGTACAAAATAGAAAAAAAAAAGGGCAAGTACGACCCCTGGGGAAACCCCAAAACGATAGTTTTAAAAAAGAGAGTACACTAAAACCAAATTTATTTGCAAATTGATCAATCCAAAAAAAATTTTGCAAAAATTTTTAAACTAAATGCATTAAAACCAATGAAATTTTAAATTTTATGGAGCAATTGAACAGACAAACAAAAATCATAGGTTTTCCTTTAAAAATCAAAAAAATGGCTAACACACTTTTTCGTTTGGAAAAATTTGGTTTTTTTTAAATTTGAGTGTCAGTTTAACTAAGGGGTCAAAGTACATTTTTCCTTTCGAAAACCCCTGATTTGTTGGATCACATTATTTTTTTTCACAAAAATGAAAAAAACCGCTTTTTGAAAAAATTTTTCCTTAATTTTAAACCCAAAAGAGACGTAAGAGCAATTGGCCTGTACAACAAACATGACCGCAGTTTTACCTTTTTTTCAGGATTGGGACTAAAAATCAAACGCCTCCAGTTTTTTGGGAAAGGGAGGGGCCATTTATCCAACAGTTCTGGTAAAATGAAAAGAAATCCTTTTCCATTTTAAAGGCATATACCAAACATTTGAAAGAAAATACCCCTCAGCACCAACAACCGCCCTTTTTAGTGTAAATGAAACCCCAAAGTTTCACTAAATTCATCAATTGAATTGGGGGGAAATTTTAAAATCAGCATTTTAAAAACTGACAATTTTTTTTAATTTTTTTTTGCTTTTTCTAATTCCCATATTTTTTTGTATCCCTTTCTGATGAAATTTAAACTAAAACAAAAAAAACAAAAGCTTTGCTTTTTTTAATTTTCAGGAAAACCCATTATTTTCAAAAAGGGTTGGGTGTTTTTGGAAGCTGGGAAAACCAATTTTTTTATTTTCCCCTAACTTTTTTTTCCAAACTTTATGTAAATTCCCCTTGGGTTCTGAAAACTTCCTTTATACAGGGAAATTTTGTCCAATACTTGTTTTTTTGCCCTGACAATTTTTCTTTTTCATTGGTTTTTTGCATACTTTATACAAAAAAGTTTTTTTCTATTGATCTTTTTAAACCCTAAATTTTTAAAACGTTCTTTTTTTGGTTTACTGCATCCTCACAGGGTTTTTGTCCCCCTTTTATTGCCCTAAAGCTTTCCATTCCGTTGCTTTGTGGGTTTTGGGTAGAAAACCAGCTGCAAGTATGGACTTTTCCACAAAATTGGAATAAAAAAAGTTTTAAAATCACCCCCCTTCGATTGTTTCAAAATCAAATAGCCTTAAAAGGGAAAGATTGAAAAAAACTCCAGGGGGGCCAAAATTTAAATCGAAATTTAGGAAAATTTTAAAAAAACCCAAAATTGAAAGGGCTGAAAATTGCAAGGTCCCCAAAAGACAACGTAATAGGGGAATTTTTATCATTCCAAAAAAAATCCCTTAACTTCCATACAATTGATACTAAACCTAGAAATTAATGGTTTAAACAATACACTTGGTTTATGACAAAAAACATCAGGAAAACCCGGTTTCTCTAAACATTCCCAAAAAGTAAAGCTTTGAATCCACAAAATTTTCTACAACCAAAAGGGTTTCTGGTGAAAGTAGAGCACCCAGAATCCCAAAAAGGGGCATGAGAATTGAAAAAGCCCAGAAAAATCCAAAATTAGTTTTTTTGAAGTCTGTGTTTTTTTTAAAAAAAGTCTTTTTGTCATTTTTTGGACCTTGAGGTAAATATACAGAGACTAAAATTTTAAAAAATCATCTTTTTTTAAATTTACCCGTCACCCCTACATAAATATACTGCTGATTTGCATAATAGGAAAAAAACAACACCTTTTC
>CM054166.1:11945529-11948029 GCA_028751875.1 Rapana venosa
TCCAACTTTCACATGCTCATTCATACACATTCTTTCCTCCTCCACCCACCCCCCACCCCCACCCTTTCCATTTTTTTCATATTCCTTTTCCCTATCGTCTAATACCACTTACAGTGGAAAGACCTTAAAGCCAAGAACCAACACACACACACACACACAACCACACACACACACACAGCCAACCACCCACCCACCCACACACACACACACACACACACACACACGCTTTTCGTAAGAGTAGGCCATTGTGTGCCGGTGGGAACAGATGACAGAATTTACAAAACTGCATACACACGAGGACTAGGTGTAAAAAAAAAAAAAGCACATAAGTGCTTATTCCATTATCCTCGATATAAAATAAAAAAAATAAAAAATAAAAATTTAAATTAAACACACACACACACACAAAACCCTCAATCTAATTCAAACCACACCCTGTTTTATAGTCCCGCCACCTCCCCCCCCCCCCCCCACCCCCCCACCCACAGAGGCCACATCAGGTTTAACACCTCGTTAAAACATTAAACAAAAAAACCCTCAGTGCGAACATTTTGTGTGGCTATAACTGTTCGCGAATTAAAACAATACCAGATTCATCACCTCTAGTCAGTCCTTATTGGTCTCTACGCCCCGCCCCCCGACCAGTCCTAAGAGATCTCACCTAGATAGGTCTCTTCATAGTGAACGCCCCACGCCCCCCACCCCACATTTTTCCCCCCAGTCTATTTACATACAGAGGGACGGGATAGCTCAGTGGTCAGAGCACTCGCTTTCCCCCAGTAAGGTTAAGCAGCGTCGAGCGTGGTTACCACTTGGATGGGTGACAGTTCGCGCTGCCTTGGCTTCAGTACAGTCTCCCAGTTCGCCCAGCTGTAAATGGGTAGCCTACCTGCCCTCTTTAGGGTTAGGGAAGGTAAAGCAGCGAGGGAGAGGAGATGGGCGCCGCTGCCCTCAATATGCTGGGCCCTTAGAGAAGTTGAGGTCTCTGATGCCTCGCTCCCCTACGACCACATAGGTTATGGGACTCCTTTACCTTTTATTTACGTACCTGGTATGGGGAGGGTGTTGGGGAAAGAGAGAGTGGGAGAGGAAGGGAGGGGAGGGGTAGGGTTGTTTGTTGTTTTGTTTTTGCTTCTTCTTCTTGTGTGGTTGGGGTGAGGGGGAGAGGGGAGGTGTTTTATTGATGTGGAGTTTGTTTGTTTAGGGGTTGGGGGGGTAGGTGTGGGGACGTTGTTTTCTTAGTTGGTTTTTGTTTGCTTGTTGTTGTTTTTTAGGGGGGGGGGTGTTTTTTAGGGTTTTTTGTTTGTTTGGGAGTTGGGTGTTTTGTTTTTTGTTGCTGTTTTTTTTTTTTTTTATAGTTTGTTGGCTGGTTTGGTTGGGGGGGGGGTGGGGAGGGGGGGGGGGTCATGTCTTTGTGTTGTTCTTGGGGTTTTGTTTATTTGTTTGTGTTTTTTGGTGGTCTCTTCTTCTAAAAAAACCCAAACAAACCATATTTCCTGCACGCACACACACACCCACCTCTCTCTCTCTCTCTCTCTCTCTCCCACCCTCTCCCTCTCTCTCTCTCGTATACCCCACCCCTCTCTCTCTCCCTCTCTCTCGCTACAAACGAAAAAGCAAAATCAGCGAAATTCAAAGCGTAGTGAAACAGATACAGCACATAAATTTATTTTGCTTCGATGAATTTTGTTGACGATAAAACGTGACACATTCACAGGTACTTTACCTTCAGGTCAACTTGTATCCTTCTTTTCTTTTTCTCTATTTCTTTCTTTCCTTCCTTCTTTTCCTTCTCTCATTCCTTTCTCTTTTATACTTTCTTTCCTTTGACTTTCTTTTTTTCTTCTTTCTTTCTTTCTTCTTTCTTTCCTTCTTTCTTTCTTTCTGTCCTTCTATCCTTATTTCTTTACTTTTTAAAAATAAACTTTCTTTCTTTCCTTTGTTCTTTCTTTTTTCTTCTTTCTTTCTTTCGTTCTTTCTTTCTTTCTGTCTTTCCTTCCTTCTTTCTTTCTTTCTTTCTGTCTGTCTTTCTTTCTTTCCTTCTTCTTCATTCCTTCCTTCTTTCTTTCTTCCCTCTTTCTTTCCTTCCTTCCTTCTTTCTTTTTTAACTTTCTTTCTTTCCTTCCTTCTCTTCTTCTTTCTTTCTTTCTTTCCTTCCTTCTTTTGCTCGTTAGGATATGCACTTTTTATTGTCAGGTCATATCCACACGTTTAAAAAAGAACAAACGAACAAAATGTGTGTGTGTGCGTGTGTGTGCGTGCGTGTGTGTGTGTGCGTGAGAGAGTGAGAGAGAGAGAGAGAGAGTGAGTGAATGAGTGTGTGTGAGAGAAAGAGAGTATGTGTGCGGGTGTTCGTGTGAGAGAGAGAGAGAGAGAGAGAGAGAGAGAGAGTGTGTGTGTGTGTGTGTGTGTGTGTGTGTGTGTGTGTGTGTGTGTGTGTGTGTGTGTGTGTGTGTGTGTGTGTGTGTGTTGTGTGTGCGCACGCGCGTGTGTGTATGTG
>CM054166.1:11953029-11955529 GCA_028751875.1 Rapana venosa
GATTCCCAGGTGGGATGAGTGAGTCAGGGTGCATGTTCTTGGGTGACCCCCAGGGTGTAAAGCTGGGGAACGCACAACAACAACAACATTATCATCATCATCATCATCATCATCATCATCATCATCATCATCCATCGTTGCTGTTGTTGTTGTTATAGTATTGTTATCATTATTATTGTTATCATCATCATCGTCGTCGTTGTTGCTATTATAATATCAATATTAGTGTTGTTGTCATCATCAACATCATCATCAACATCATCATCATCGTCGTCGCTATTACTGTTTTTAGTTACTACAATCATTATTTCCTTGGGTTATTTATTACTATTATCATTAATGTTTTATCATAATTATCTATAAAAGTAGTAGTATGCTCTCATCATTATTATTTCATCATTATTATTTCATCAGCATCATTATTATCATCATTATCATTAGAATGCAAAAGGGTAAAAAAATAAATAAAAAATGTTAAAATCTGTCAAGCTTATTCTATTACCCTCAAGAAAGAAAAGCGCTCTCTCTCTCTCTCTCTCTCTCTCTCTCTCTCTCCTCTCTCTCCTTCTTCTCTCTCTCTCTCTCCTCTCCTCTCTCTCTCTCCTCTCTCTCTCTCTCCTCTTTCTCTCTCTCTCTGTCTTTCTTTCTTTGTGTGTGTGTGTGTGTGTGTGTGTGTGTGGTGTGTGTGTGTGGGTGTGTGTGTGGTGTGTGTGTGTGTGTGTGTGTATGTGTATGTGTGTATGGGTGTGTTAGGGTGTGAGGGGAGAGAGAGAGAGATAGAGAGTGTGTTGTGTGTGTGTGTGTGTGGTGTGTGTGTGTGTGTGTGTGTGTGTGTGTGTGGTGTGTGTGTGTGTGTGTGTGTTGTGTGTGTATGCCTCTGTGTCTGTGATGCGGGGGAGAGAGAGAGAGAGAGAGAGAAGAGAGAGTGTGTGCTGAGTGTGTGTGTGTGTGTGTGTGTGTGTGTGTGTGTGTGTGTGTGTGTGTGTCGTGCGTGCGTTGCGTGCCTGTATTTTTGCACGTGTTCACGCAGTGTTTACGTGTATTAACAGACACTCCTCCTGATCTAAAATTTTACAAACATAGATGCAAAATGACACACCAACAGGACATAATTCTGGTGTTTTTTCCTTTAATGTTTTTTTGTTTGTTTATTTTTAGATTAACACATTCCCAATGTAAACTCCATCACATAACCACATAAGGTTATTCTATGAAAGATATTGATTATACTGTAGAATGAATTATGCCTCTTATTTTAATTTTCTATACATGTTTGGTTTTCGAATTGTTTGTTTTTGATTGTTTGTTCCCCCCCCCCCCCCACCGACAAATCATTATTCCTCGCTGGAACAGAGGGTATGACTCAAGTTCAAAACCAAGTGCGTATATGTTGTATTGTACAGTATTGAACTGTATGGTATTGGATTGTCTTGAAGTATATTGAATTGTTCTGTACTATGTATTGCGTTGTGGTGCATTGTTTTGTATTATATTGCATTGTATTGTCTTCTAATACGTTGTATAGTATGGTACTGCATTGCGCTGTGTTGGATTGTACTGAATTGGGTTATATTGTTGTGCAATGTGCTGCATTGTATTGTATTGCATTGTAATATTTACATAGAATAGTATTGCATTGCACTGTAGGGCATTGCATTGTGGTGCATTGCACTGTATTGCATTATGTTATATTGCATTGTACTGTATTGCATTATATTGTCTTGCATAGTATGGTACTGTATTGCATTGTAGTGTAAATTATTGCATAGTATGGTACCATATTGCTTTGTATTGTGATATATTGTATAATATGGTATTGTATTACATTGTACTTTACTGCATTGTAATATATTGTATAATATGGTATTGCATTGCATTATATTGCATTGTGATGTATTGCATAGTATGGTATTGCATTGCGTGTATAATATATATTAATATATATATATAATATATATATATATATATATATATATATATATATATAATATATATAATATATATATAATTTTGCTGTATTGCATTGCATTGTAATATATTGTATAGTATTGCATTGCATTGTCTTGTGCTGTATTGCATTGCAATATATTGTATAGTATTGCATTGTAGTGCATTGTCTTGAGCTGCATTGCAATATATTGTATAGTTTTACATTGCATTGCATTGCAATATATTGTATAGTATTACATTGTCTTGTGCTGCATTGCATTGCAATATATTGTATAGTATTACATTGTCTTGTGCTGCATTGCATTGCAATATATTGTATAGTATTACATTGTCTTGTGCTGTATTGCATTGCAATATATTGTATAGTATTGCATTGTCTTGTGCTGTATTGCATTGCAATATATTGTATAGTATTGCATTGTCTTGTGCTGCATTGCATTGCATTATATTGTATCGTGCCGCATCGCATTGTCTTGTGCTGTATTGCATTGCAATATATTGTATAGTATTGCATTGCATTGTCTTGTGCTTATTGCATTGCAATATATTG
>CM054166.1:11960529-11965529 GCA_028751875.1 Rapana venosa
GGGTGGTAGGAGAGGAGCGGACGACGACGACGACAACGACGACAAAAATAAGGAAGATGGTGGTGGTGGTGGTGGTGGTGGTAATGATGTTGATGCATGACGATGATGACGACGACAGTGATAATAACAATAGCAACAATAACACCAGTGACAATTATAACGAGAAAATGGTGAAGAAGAAAAGAAGAAAACTTATCATTGTCATCAGAATCATAGCAAAACTTGAAATCTAAACCGTTTTAAAAAAAAATTCTTCTTTTATTTCCATGATAATGGAATAAACACTCATGTGCTTTTTTACATCTAGTCTTCGTGAGTATGTAGTTTTGTAAATTTTTTCATCTGTTCCCACCGGCACACGATGGCCTATTCTTCCGAAAAGCGGGACGGAGTTTTAACGTGTGCGCAAGATGTTCTGCATGCGTTCGCACACGGGGCCTCGGGTTTATAGTCTCATCCGAAGGACTTTTTCGGGAGAGTGGAGTCTGCACTGATGTTAACTCCAGAGGAAAAGTCCTCTTGAACGAGATTCGGACCCGGGTCAGCAGATCACGAATACATCACTCTGTCCACCAGGCTATCCCGTCCCGAGAGAGCGAGAGAGAGAGAGAGAGAGAGAGAGAGAGAGAGAGAGAGAGAGAGAGAGAGACAGAGACAGAGACAGACAGACAGACAGACAGACAGACATCACGGATGTTGGATAGGCACAGAGAATGAAAAACAACAACAAAACAGAGATCTAATTAATCATACACACAACAACACCACAACAGCAACACACAAACAACACACACACACACACACACACACACACACACACCACACACATCACAAAACAACACACACCACAAACACACAACAAACACACACACAAACACAAAAACAACCAAAACACACAAGCAACACACGCACCACGCACGCACGCACGCACGCACCACACACACACACACACGCACACACACACACACACACACAACCCATTCATTGCAAACTACTCACCAAAACAAAAATATATTCGAAGATGTTGCTGAAACCACAACACCTATCCTCGGCAACAGAAAATCTGGCCCCCGAAAACCACCTTCTTTTCTTTCTTTCTTCTTTTTTCCCCTTCTTCTTCTTCTTCTTTCCTTCTTTTTTTTGGTGTGAGAAGACAGCAATAGACACACAGTACTACTACTACCACTCTTTGAAAAAACAAACAACCTACAACACAACCTTTCAGATATTTGTCCCTATCACTACTGCAAAAAAAGTGCTCTGACTCTCTCTCTTCTCTTCTCTAGTCTTCTGTCAGGACTCTGTGTGTGTGTGTGCGCGCGCGTGTACGTGTGTGTATGTGTCGCACCACTGTTAGTGTCTCGCTCCGCCAGCCGTTGGTGAAAAAGTAGTCCCTGTGTGTGTCCTCAATTTTTTTTGTGCGCGGTAGTGTACTGGCCAATAGTCTTGCGGTGACGCCTGTGGCAAAACCTACCCCCTGTGAAAATGTTCAGCTTCTCTGTGTGTGTGTGTGTTCGTGTGTGTGTGTGTGTGTGTTGGGGCGGGGGGAGGGGGTTGCTTTGTTTTTGTTTGGGTAATTGGTTGGTGTATTTTGCTTTTTTGTTTAATTTTTCGGGTTTTTTTTGTTTGTTTTGTTTTTTGTGTTGTTTAGTTTGTTTGTTGTTGTTTTTTGTTGTTTTTTGTTGTTGTTGTTGTTGTGGGGTTTGTGTGTGTGTGTGTGTGTGTGTGTGTGTGTGTGTGTGTGTGTGTGTGTCTGTGTCTGTGTGTGTGTGTGTGCAAGCACGCGTGCGTGCGTGCGTGCGTGTGTGCGTTATTGGGTGTGAGTGTATGTGCGTGCACACACACACACACACAGTAGCGACTATATAGATTTATATGACTATGGATCTTTCTTTTATCAAAATAGCAAACATAATTATGTCATATTATCATCACTGACTGTAGGTGTTTAGGTTGGGGGCTTTTTTTTAAACGTTTTTTTTGTGGGGGTGGGGAGGGGGTGCTACCTTCTCTCCCCACCCCCTACCCCTCCTCTTCCCTTTTTTCTTCTTTTCCTCCCCTCCCCTCTTCTTATCCTTCAACAGCTTCTTAAGAGGAGTTTGAAGTCACGAGAAGATTCGTTTATCAGATAAAAACAACAACTTTCCAGTAAACGCAACTTAACTCCCTTTAAAACGTTCGTGAGAGAAATATCAACAACAAAGGGAACTTGAAGACATGTTGTGTGGTGTGTGTGTGTGTGTGTGTGTGTGTGTGTGTGTGTGTGTGTGTGTGTGTGTGTGAGTGTATAAAATACACACACAGATATATATATATATATATAAAATATATAAAGAGAGAAAGAGAGAGAGAGAGAGAGAGAGAGAGAGAGAGAGAGAGAGAGAGAGAGAGAGAGAGAGAGAGAGAGAGAGAGATTTTATTTATTTGTTCTTTTATTTTGAGGATAATAGAATAAGCATTCATATGGGGATTTTTACACATCCGGTCTCCGAGTGTATGCAGTTTTGTCAATTTTGTCATCTGTGCCCACCGACATACAATGGCCTACTCTTACGAAAAGCGGAACAGGTTTTAACGTGTGCGCTAGATGGTCGAGAGAGAGACAGACAGACAGACAGACAGAGACAGACAGACAAACATACAGAGACATAGACAGTGAACACAATTTTGCAAATATTAATAGAATTTCTAAAGGGTGTCCAACCTTCTATCATTAAAAAAATACATTATTATTATTAATGATAAGGATGATGATGATGATGATGATAATACTAATGATGATGATGATGATGATGATGATGATAAAAACGAGGAGGAGGAGGAGGATGCTGATACTGATAATGGAAACGATGACTACAACAAATGGCTGATAATAATAATAATATTCAATACATCTTTGTAGAAACAGATATGTCAAATCAGAAGGATCTATTAAGTGATTAAACAAGCTGGTTTTTCAATCTTGTAACATTAGATTCAGATTTTAGGAACTCTGAAAATATGATTTCATAGCCATCCTTCAGAATACATAAGATTCGATTTACACAGACAAATTGTTGTGAAAGAAACAGTTTCCTTCCCCTTAAACTGGGACAGGACAGCCTAGTGGTTAGAACAAATGCGCTCGCAATCTGACGACCCGGGTTCGAATCCCGTTCAAGGGGATATTTTCCCCTGGAGTTAACATCAGTGCAGACTCCACTCTCCCCAAAAAAATCCTTCAGATGAAACTATAAACCGAGGCCCCGTGTGCGAAAGCACGCTGAAACATCTTGCGCACACGTTAAATCCTGCTCCGCTTTTGGAAAGAGAAGGCCATCGTGTGTCGGTGGGAAGAGATGACAAAATTTACAAAACCGCATGCACACGGGGACTGGATGTAAAAAACAACAACAAATGAGTGCTTATTCCATTATCCTCGATATAAAAGAATAAATGAATAAATGCGAACAACAACAAAAACATCTATATTATAAACATCGATTTTAAAAAACCATATCTACACACACACACACACACACACACACTTACAACCACTCCCAAGTACCCTCCGGATCAGACGTAGAGCAGACGACCACAAAGCGAACACGAAATAGTAACAGAAACAAATGTTGTACAATGACGATAAACCATGATGATGACGCTCATTTTAATCTGTGACGTCAAAAACCACACGCTCAGCCTCCCTTCTCCGCCTTTGGTATCAAATTTCAAGTCAAAATCCTTTTATTTCGAGGATAATGAATAAGCCACTCTTGAGCTTCTTTTCACATCCAGTCCCCGCCCTTATCGGGAAAACATCAAAATGGAAAAACCTAACTTAAAAGATTTAGAGTTAGCATCACTCTGTAATGACTAAGCATAAATGGGAGACACTCGCAAACTTCTTCGATGTCGTCTTCTTCGTCAAACGCTCAAACAACAGCCATTGCTGTCTGCCACGTAAGAGAAAATACGCCAGTCGCGCTGCTGTTAAGCGCCTGACATGTCAGGCCCAGCGCATCCAACTTCGGCATAGGAGAGAATGGTTATCTTTTTAAAAGTCTTCCGGGGGAGGGATGGAGGTGGGGGGGTAGGAAGACAGAGAATGGACCAAAAAGGCAGAAAATATATTAGAAGGAAATGACAGGAAGATAAAGGAACAAGGCAGATAGAAAGAGAGGGGTAGAAAAGAGGAGAATTCCGCACAGAATTTCCAGAAGGTGAGGGATGCTATTTATACGACACACCCCCCCCCCCCCCCCCCCCCCCCCCCCCCCCCCCCACCCACCAAAGGGGAGGAAGCTTCTTGATATTATAGTCTTCAAGTTCCACCGAGAAAAAAACTTGCAAAATTCAAGACTGCGTAAGAAGGAAAGGTGACAACCGTGAGGTTCTGGGTTCGATTCCCAACCAAAACCCTTTCTTCCCAGTTTGACGAAGAAGAAAACAAAAATCGAACTTCATCGTCGTCCTTCGAATAAGACTAGATCAGTAAACCCGAGACCCCCATGTGTGAATACACGCAGAACATATTGCACACATGTTTTTTAAAAAAACACCCGGTTCCGCCTTTCACAAGAGTAGGCCATTTCGACCTGGAAGAAACGGATGACAATTTGTTGATTTTTTTTTTTTTTGGGGGGGGGGGAGGGGGTGTGCATGCACGCAGTTGTGTTCAGACGCCATCTCCGAAGTCGGAATGCGGCTACCTAAATGGGTCAGGGTGGTGGTGTGGAACAGTCGAATACGCCAAAAAAAACCCACACACAAAAACTAACCATTTGTGAACCTCAGAGCTCTAGCCGAGGAACAACCAAAAATAACAACAACAAAAAACAACAAAACAAAAAAGCCCTGCGAAAATGGACAGAGCTCAATCCAGCTGACCTAATAGAATACATCGTGGCTCCCACAGACATCAATTATCCCCCCTTTTTTTTATTTTTATTTTATTTTATTCTTTTATATCGAGGATAATGGAATAAGTACTTATGTGCCTTTTTACATCCAGTCCCCGT
>CM054166.1:11968029-11973029 GCA_028751875.1 Rapana venosa
ACAGACAGACAGATAGATAGATAGACAGACAATCAGATAGACAGACAGAAAGAAAGATAGAAAGATAGATAGATAGATAGACAGACACACAGCTTGAAAGAACGACAGACAACTAACTTGCTTAGTTAAGCAAGTGACTGAGGTGGAGGTTTGGCTTGGGTCTTGTGTATAAAGCGTGCGCGTGTGTGTGTGTGTGTGTGTGTGTGTGTGTGTGTGTGTGTGTGTGTGTGTGTGTGTGTGTGTGTGTGGTGTGAAGTCAAGTCAAGTCAAGTCAAGTCAAAATTTTATTTCCAGATGGTACATTGAATAAGCAATGCATTTGCTTTTTTTCATCAAGCCATCTATCTAAGAACAAATTTCTTAATGATTATACTAAAATACTACATTTGTGTGTGTGTGTGTGTTTATATTTTATATATATTATTCTTTTATATCGAGGATAATGGAATAAGCACTTATTTGCTGTTTTTACATCTACTCCCCGTAATGTGTGTGTTTGTGTGTGTTTCTTTTTTTTTTAATGAATAAAGAAAAGAAGTAGCTATATCCCATTAGAAGCACAGGAAAGCCTAAGTTTATGTTAGCCTGATTTTTCATTCATTCATTCATTTTTCTCCTAGCATTAGAATAGTTCTTTAATTATTTTAGATCCCCAAAATTCCCATCACCCTGCTGAAGTGTATAACCTGTTTGTGTGTGTGTGTGTGTGTGTGTGTTGTGTGTGTGTGTGTGTGTGTGTGGTGTTGTGTGTGTGTGTGTGTGTGTGTGTGTGTGAATTTTGTTAAAACTGTTTTAATTATTGTTGGTTGCATGTGTAGGGGTGTGTTGAAAGCAAGCGCTTTGATTTGTTTTTGACAAGATATAGCGCTATATAAATTCCATTTATTATCATTTATTATTATCTCCACAAAACAGCACCGCCTACTTCTGTGAATGTCTTCACTTGTACACTCCTTCTCGTTCTCTCCGCTCTGCTGCAGATACCTTGTCCTTACGAATACCTAGATTCAACCAATCCACCATCGGCCGTCGCTCTTTCTCAATTTCTGGTCCATTGATGTGGAAAGATCTCCCTCTCTCTCTCTCCGCCAAAAGCCTTCTTATGACACTTTTAAATCCTGTCTCAAGACATATTTATTTCAAACCTAAAATTTTCCTCTCCTGCTTCATCTCATAGTTTTCCCTGCCTTCAACAGCCAAGATTCTATTGCCCTGCCAGGGTGTGTGACCTCTGTGTGTGTGTGTGTGTGTGCATGTGCATGCACATTTTGACTTGATGGAACTATTACTTGTTACTGGTTGTATGACTGTGTAAGAATGAGTTGAGTGCAAGCGCTTTGATTTGTCTCTGCAAGATATAGCGCTACATAAATTTCATTTATTATTATTATTAGATCCCGTTGTGCAAGTGCGTGCGTGTGCGTGTGTGTGTGTGTGTGTGTGTGTGTGTGTGTACGTGTGTGCGTGCGTGCGTGTGTGTGTGTGTGCGCGTGCGTGCGTGTGTTTGTGCGTGCGTGCGTACGTGCGTACATGTGTGTGTGTGTGTGTGTGTGTGTGTGTTGCTTTTCTTTAAGAAAAAATATCTTTTTACTTCATTAAGGAAAAACAAAAAAGTCTCTTTAACTGCATGCATTTTCTTTCATCCCAAACGACTTAAAGGAACAAAAAATTATTTACATGAGTTGGGTTTAGGGTTTTAAAAAATATATATATAATAATGTACAGAATTATACAAATTCCATTTACTATTACAGAATTCAAACGACGCTCAATCTTGTAAAGCAGAAGAAACGAATCAAAGCGCGATTCACATCCTTCTTCCTGTTCTAACCTCCCCCCCCCCCCCCCCCCTCTCCCTCTCTTCTCTAACCCCCCCCCTCCCCCCCCCCCCCACCCCCAACCTCTTCCCTTAAAAAAAAAACTCAAACCCAACCAACCAACCATACCAATGTGCCCAGTCAAAATGAACGAGTGCTCTATGGTGTCGTTACATGGATTTCTTGTCCCTAAGTGGATCAAGATGTTCAATTGCTGCGAATTTGGTCCTAAAGTGACTGGAGATTTAAGTTTTATTAAACTATATAACTGTTCATCATATCGGATTTATGATATCAACCCAGATGAAATCACAACCTAGAAATTAATAAAGACGATGATGAACAAAAGAGAGATGAATTGTTCAATCCAATAAAGTGGATTGGATTGATAGCTTTTCTTACTTTGGCGTTGTTTTAGAGGTTATGTTTTCAATGTTTTGATCTCTGTCTGTCTATGTGTCTGTCTGTCTGTCTGTCTGTCTCACATACACACACACTCTCTCTCTCTCTCTCTCCCCTCTCTCTCTCTCTCTCTCTCTCATCTCTCTCTCTCTCCTCTCTCTCTCTCTCTCTCTCTCTAGCTTTTCCTACTTTGGCGTTATTTTGGAGGTTATGTTTTCATGTTTTGATCTCTGTCTGTCTGTCTGTCTGTCTGTCTGTCTGTCTGTCTGTCTGTCTGTCTCTCTCTCCTCTCTCTCTCTCTCTCTCTATATATATATATATATATATATATATATTATATATACATATATATATATATATATGCCTCAGGTCAGACCAAAGGCTGGTCCTTACTCAATTATTCCCCAAAAGCTGCCTTCAAAGTTTTATATTGTATTGGGGTGTTTTTTTCGAATCTTGGACAAAAATCATTTCTATAATGGGAATGAGGTTGTGTAACTGGCTACCTGCACTTGCTTTTCCTCACTATATTTTGTCATATATATATATATATATATATATATATATATATATATATATATATATATAGTGCTTAAGAAGTTTGAACCTAATATCCAGTTACTCTATGACCGGGTTTTCGCGCAGTTGACCTCTCTTGATCCAGTTAGTGATGATCTCTCCCCCCCCCCCCCCCACCTCTCTCCTCTCTCTCCCTCCCCCCCCTCCCCCCCCCCCCCCCCTTTCTCTCTCATGTTTGTATTCTCTCTGACACTTTTTTTAAAAATGTTGCTCAACAATATGACTCGAAGAAACATTAGGTGTATTTGTCATATCATCATTCCATCAAGCTCCATAAAGTTTATATGTTATCATAAGTATTTTGTTAATGATGATGGTGGTGGTGATGATGGGGATGATGATAGAGGTGATGACAACGATGATGATAGTGGTGATGTTTATTGTGATTATTATGATTCACTTTTTGTCTGTTTACATTCCTTCTTTCTTTCTTTTTGAGGGCTGGATGTAAAAAAAAGTCTTGTACTTATTCTATTTCCCTCAGAAAATAAAATTTCGTTTTCGTTATCGTTAGTGACCAGAGGATTAATCCATTTTAACGACACCACAACAAGTGTCACCTTACACTCTACTCCCCCTCTCCCCCCCCCCCCCCCCCTCCCAAAAAAAAAAAAAAAAGAAACAAAACAAAACACACACACACACACACACACTTCGTAAAAGTAGGCCATTGTGTGCCCGTGGGAACAGGATGACAGAATTTACAAAACCGCATTCACACGGGGACTAGATGTAAAAAAAAAAAAAAAAAAAAGCACATGTGCTTCTTCCATTATCCTCAATATAAAAGAATAAATTTTAAAAAATTTTAAAAAGAAAGAAATTGAGGTCAAGACTTCTCGACACGACTCTCGGCTATTTTTAGTAGTAAGAACAGGAACACCCTCACACGTCACGTGACGGTCAACGTCACACCTTTTTTTTCTTTCTTTCTTTTTCTTTTGGTTATTTTTAAAAGTTTCCTCAAGACGCTGTTCATAAGCACGAAACGGAGAATATGGTGTGTCTCTTTCAGTCAGCAAAGTAGGAGTAGTAGCTATGACTCATGAAACCGTTCTGTTACAACACAACAGCTCGTCTTTCTCTCCATGTCACGTTTTATTGAAGCAATACTTTGTATAGCGACGGCGCAGAAAGAAGAAGAAGAAGAAAAAGAAAGAACCTTTTTTTTGAAAACTCAAGCAGCGTGTCCAAGATTTCTAAGCCACGCAAATTTGACAGGCTGTAACTTTTAAAAAAAGAAAAGAAGTAAGGGATGGGGGGGGGGGGGGGGGAGGGGGGGTGGTTTCAGTTTCGTGGGTATTGTGTTGTGGATTTTTTTAGATGCGAAGATTTTAAGATTAAAGGGGGAGAGAACCAAAAAAAAAAATTCGCTAACCCGGATGTGTGATGTCATCGATGATTTGACATAATTCTGGTGATGTTAATTTCAACATCACAGTAGGTTTGGTTTGGTTTTAGTTTTTTGTTTTGTTTTGTGTGAGTTTTGCGCCGAATCTCGTTTCTTTGTGTGTGTGTGTGTGTGTGTATGCGCGTGTGTGTGTTGTTGTTGGGGGTTTTTTTTTAGTGTGTGTGGGGGGGGGGGGGGGGGGGGGGGGGGAAGGTTCTGAAAAATACATGACTACGCCTAATGCACCAAAAACGTAGTTCATCTTTTTTGGGGGTTTCTTTTGTATTTGATGATTCATTTTAGTTAAGACAGTCGTACGCGTTATCTGTTTTCCGTTTTCAAGGGGATCTATGTCAGATCGTGCCTGTACTTTGTTTACTTGTTGACACACAAGCACCTTATTTAGAAGCACGCGTGTGGGTGTGTGAGTTTTGAAGAGGGTGGGTTCTCATGCACGTATGATTATGGATGGATGGATGGATGTGTGGATGTATGTATATATGATTGTATTATGTATGTAGGTATGATTGTATGTATATATGTATTTATGTATGTATGTATATATATACATATATATATATATATATATATATATATTGTATGTATATATACATGTATATATATATATGTGTGTGTGTGTATGTGTGTGCAATCTGTCCCTGTCTGGTCTCTGTGTATGTCTCTCTCTCTCTCTCTCTCTCTCTCTCTCTCTCTCTCTCTCTCTCTCTCTCTCTCTCTCTTCTCCTCTCTCCCCCACCCCTATGGATCTCTTGCTCTGTCAGTGTGTGTGTGTTGTGAGTGTGTGTGTGTGT
>CM054166.1:11978029-11988029 GCA_028751875.1 Rapana venosa
AAGAAAAAAGAAAGAAAGAAAGAAAAAAGAAAGAAAGAAAAGAAAGAAAGAAAAAGAAAGAAAGAAAGAAAGAAAAAAGAAAGAAAGAAAAAAAAAGAAAAAAAGAAAGAAAGAAAGAAAGAAAGAAAGAAGAAAGAAAGAAAAGAAAGAAAAAAAGAAAGAAAGAAAGAAAGAAAAAGAAAGAAGAAGAAAGAAAGAAGAAAGAAAAAAAGAAAGAAAAAAGAAGAAAAGAAAGAAGAAGAAAAAAAGAAAGAAAGAAAAAGAAAGAAAGAAAGAAAAAGAAAAAGAAAGAAAGAAAAAAGAAAGAAAAAAAAGAAAGAAAGAAAGAAAAGAAAGAAAGAAAGAAAGAAAGAAAGAAGAAAGAAAGAAAAAAGAAAGAAAAAAGAAAGAAAAGAAAGAAAGAAAGAAAAGAAAGAAAAGAAAGAAAAAAGAAAGAAGAGAAAAGAAAGAAAGAAAGAAAAGAAAGAAAGAAGAAAGAAAAGAAAGAAAAAGAAAGAAAGAAGAAAGAAAGAAAGAAAAGAAAAAAGAGATAAAGAAAGAAAGAAAAAAGAAAAAGAAAAAGAAAAGAAAAAAGAAAGAAAGAAAGAAGAAAGAAAGAAAGAAAGAAAGAAAGAAAGAAAGAAAGAAGAAAAAGAAAGAAGAAAGAAAAAAGAAAAAAGAAAAAAAGAAAAGAAAGAATGAGAGAAAGAAAGAAAGAAAAGGAAAGAAAGAAAGAAAAGAAAGAAACAAAGAAAAGAAAAACAAGAAAAGAAAGAAAGAAAGACAGACAGACAGAGAGAAAGAAAGAAAAGAAAAGAAAGAAAGAAAGAAAAAAGAAAAGAAAAGAAAGAAAAAAAAGAAAGACAGACAGACAGACAGACAGACAGAAAGAAGAAAAGAAAAGAAAGAAAAAGAAAGAAAAGAAAAGAAAAGAAAGAACAGAAAGAAAGAACAAGAAAGAAAGAACAGGAAACAGGAACAGGATGTAGGAACCCCCCCCCCCCCCCCCCTTCCAAGAAAACATGTCAGTGCAAAGGATAATGATGGCGGAGGAAGGGGGGTGGGAGTGGGGGATTGGTTGGTTGTTGTTGTTATTGTTTGGGGGGATCACTCCTAGGGTCAAACTCCGTTCACCGATGGCGATGTTTTGTCTATGCGACCTTTCGCCCACCCTTAAAGGTATCCGCATTCTGACTTCAGGGGTGACCGTCTACACGCGACACCAGTGTGTATGCGGTTTGTTAAAAATACAGATTTTGTCATCCATTCCCACCGTCACAAAATTGCCTACCCTTCCGAAAGGAGGAACGGGGTTTTTAACTTGTGCGCAAGACGTTCTGCGTTAGAGTTCGTACACGGGACCTCGGTTTATAGTCTCATCCGAAGGACTTTTTGACATTCAGTTCAATTTTCTCGTCAAACTTTGAAAAAAAAGGGGAGCAAGGCTGGGAATCGAACCCAGAACCTCTCGGTTTACTTGTTAGGCAGGTGAACGAACGAACGTCTTAACCCATCCTGCCACCTTCCTTCATGACCGTTAAATCCTGTTGCGCTTTTCGTTAAGAGTAGGCCATTGTGTGCCGGAGGGAACAGATGACAGAATTTCCAAAACCGCATGGGGACTGATGTAAAAAAAAAACCCACATGAGTGCTTATTCCATTATCCTCGATATAAAAGAATAAATAAAGAAAGATATAAATAAAACCTGGTTTGATGAACGGCAATGACAGTGGAATGACTGCAGTAGTCCGAACTGACTTACCTAGTCCAATAAAATCGCGTTTGATGAAAAAATGCCGTTAAAATCCACTCCTACGGGTTATAATTATGCGATCGCACCGGTGCCTGCACCTTCCTCGATCTCCACTGATAATAATAATAATAATAATAATAATGTATGGAATTTATATAGCGCTGAATCTTGTAAAGCAACAAATCAAAGCGCTCAGATGACCTTTTTTGTTGTTGAGGATAATGGAATAAGCACTCGTGTGCTTTTTTTTTTACATCCAGTCCCCGTGTGTATGCGGTTTTGTAAATTTTGTCATCTGTTCCCACCGGCACACAATGGCCTACTCTTTCGAAAAGCGGAACAGGATTTAACGTGTGCGCAAGATGTTCTGCATGCGTTCGCACACGGGGGCCTCGGTTTATAGTCTCATCCGAAGGACTTAACCACAACAACAACAACACACAGTACGCAAATCCAGCATAACTCAGTCAAGGGTTCGAGACCCAGTACTAAACTTAGCGCGCACATTCCTTTTACCAAGTCCAAGTGTGGTCAGTTCCTGCTATAATAATCAGCACCAGCTGGGATGGGATGGGATGGATAGCAGCTGAGAGCAGCTGAAAGTGAGGGAAACTGACAGCTGTAAGAACATTACGGAATAAAAAGCGAAAAGATAATGGATCAATAGTGAATTATGAATTGTACGTTAGTTCTTCCTCTCCTCGCCTCACCCAGCCCGTCATATAGTCGACCGTTTGGGGAGGGGGGGGGAGGGGAGGGGGGAACCCCTGATGGTTTTGTAACCAGCTTCCTCCACTCTTCGCGGTTGTGAACTTTCCGTAGCATAACTAACATAAATGAACCTCGTAACCGTTTACATTATGCGGACCTTTGTGCGTTTGGTTCACTTACAAATATTTTTGAAAAACCGGTTCAGAATGAGGAAGATATTCAGTAGGGCTAGCCTCTTGACACATTGACAAGTAGGGGTAGCCTAAATAGAAAGATATTCGTAATACTGCACACTTAAAGAGGATTTCCCTCTCTGTAATTTCGTAATGCTACGAAAGTGTGATTACCTTGAAGAAAAGTGCGTAGGAAATGGAGGGAAAAAAGTACAGTCACAGTACTGCGCAGTTAAAATAGATTCTTTTTCTTATTGTTCTCTAATGCAACCAAAGTATGCTTAGGTTACACTCCGGTATTAGCTTTCGAGTCATGTAGTATCTTCTATACAGTGCAAATCGGGAACAAAAATTGATTTTCACAGATTTTTTTTAAAGTCTGAAAAAACGCACTGTGTACTTGTTTTGGCATTGAGGACATAGAGCAAATACCAGGTAGTCACGAGAAATTTGGAACTGGTCATCAAATGAGGATTGCTTGTGTTCCTACAGCAATGACCTCGCGCGTGCATATTGTGTCAGGCAGCTAACAGACGACAAAGGACTAAGGGGGGGGAGGGAGGGGGGGGGGGGGGGGGGTACAGTGTTTGCTGAAAATTTTTTAAGCTTCAAACCTACCAAATTTGTGCAAAATCACATAAGTTTTGAGTCAGAGGCTAGTCTTTCACAAAAGTGGCTTTCATTTCTGTGGATGCCCTAGTACTAAATATAAGAGTCATATGGAAAAACAGAAGGAAAAGTGCGAATTTTTAATACCCGTGTCCAGCCTTACTTTGGGGGAAAAAAACCTGTGCGTTGGAAATGACTCACAACCTAACATTGACCGGAAATGACTTACAACCTAACATTGACCGGAAATGACTCACAACCTAACATTGACCGGAAATGACTTACAACCTAACATTGACCGGAAATGACTTACAACCTAACATTGACCGGAAATGACTTACAACCTAACATTGACCAGAAATGACTTACAAATGAACATTGACTGGAAATGACTTACAACCTAACATTTACCCAAACAATGCAACGCACTTACATTGATATTTTTTTTTAATAAAAATAAAAAACATGCATCGGAAATGACATACAACCCTAAAACTGACCGGGAAATTATTTACCACCTAACAATGACCCAAAACACTACAGTTGTACAAAACAGTTAAGTTGGCCTTCTACCCCATGATCAAGGGCAGGTTACCAGGTTACGTAGGGTCCTCATACATAAAAGGGGAATTACAGATGTTTGAGGGCTATAGCTTCTGGTCACCACCACCCCTAAGCCCGCTGACAGTACCCTAGCCTACCCTACCCCCACCTTTCATCAAACAGGGACAGGATGATAGCCTAGTGGTTAGAACATTGATCTCACCAATCTGACGACCCGGGTTCGATTCCCGTTCAAGGGGATATTTTCCCCTGGAGTTAACATCAGCGCAGACTCCACTCTCCCTCAAAAGTCCTTCGGATGAGACTATATAAACCGAGGTCCCTGTGTGCGAACGCACGCAGAAACATCTTGCGCACAGATTAAAATCCTGTTCCTCTTTTCGTAAGAGTAGGCCATTGTGTGCCGGTGGGAACGGATGACAACATTCACAAAACTGCATACACACGGGGACTGGATGTTTAAAAAAAAAGCACACGAGTGCTTCTTCCATTATCCTCGATATAAAAGAATTTTTAAAAATAAAATAATTTTTTCTTTAAAAACCGGATCTTCTTCTTCTTCTTCTTCTTTTTCTTCTTCTTCTTCTTCTTCTTCTTCTTCTTTTTCTTCTTCTTCTTCTTTTCTTCTTCTTCTGTCTTCTTCTTCTGTCTTCTTCTTCGTCTGTGGAACGCTCAGACAGCAGCTGATGTTGTCTGTTATGTCGTATGAACGAAAATGCGTTGCGCTGCCGGCCGTTAAGCGCCTGACAAGTCAGGCCTAGCCCAGCCCATGTGACTTCAGCGTGGGAGAGAATCGTTGTTGTTGTTGTTGTTGTTGTTGTTGATCTTGTTGTGCGTTCCCCAGCTTAACATCCTTGAGATTATGCGCTCTTGACTCACTCATCCCACTTGTTAAGTCTTTCAGGAGGGGGTGGTGGTGGCGGGGGAGGCAGAAGAATGGACCAAGAAGGAAGAAAAATGGATAAGAAGGAAGTGACACAGGAAAAAAAAAAGAACAAGGCAGAAAGAAAGAAAGAAATGAGAGAAAGAAAGAGAGAGAGAGAGAGAGAGAGAGAGAGGAGAGAGAGAGAGAGAGAGAAGAGAGAGAGAGAGAGAGAGAGAGAGAGAGAGAGAGAGAGAGAGAGAGAGAGAGAAGAGAGAGAGAGAGAGAGAAGAGAAGAGAGAGAGAGAGAGAAGAAGAAGAAAGAAAGAAAGAAAAGAAAGAAGAGAGACAGAAAGAAAGAAAGAGAGAGAGAGAGAAGAAGAGAAAGAAAGAGAAGGAAAGGAAGAAAGAAAGAAAGAGAAGAGAAAAAGAAAGAAAAGAAAGAAAGACAGACAGAAAGAAAGACAGGCAGAAAGAGAAAAAGAAAGAAAGAAAGAAAGAGAGGAAAGAACGAAAGAAAGAGAGGGATAGAAAAGAGGGAATTCCTAACACAAAATTTTCCCAGAAGGTGCGGGGGATCTATTTATACTATTTACATATATATATATATATATATATATATATATATATATATATATATATATATATATATATATATATATATAGGTCCTGGAGTCCCGGGCATCCCAACAGAAATGAAGGTTCAATGTGTCAAGACGATACTACCCACACACTCCCATCGCAAAATTACTGGGCAGACTGAATTGTCTGTGAATCTATAGTGTTTGGGTTCAGTACTAGGTCTCCCCTAACTTCCTATGGCCTCTTTTTTCAAGAACAAAAGACGCTTTTACTGCATTAGAGAACAAGGATCAACACACACACACACACACACACACACACACACACGCACGCACGCACGCGCACCCCACACACACACCACACACACACACACACACGTCAAATATGAACAGACGTAAAATTGAAGACACAGGCCCCCCTACATGCCTCTCTCTCTCTCTCTTTTCTTCTCTCTCTCTCTCTCTTGGAAATGGTGGCCATCAAAGATACAAAACCGAAATACACAGGGGGAATGGATGTAAAAAAAAAAGCACATGAGTGCTTATTTCATTATCCTCGATATAAAAGAATAAAGAATTTTTTTTTAAATAAATAATTAATAAATTTTTTTTTTCTCTGTGTGTGGGGTTTGTGTGTGTATGTGTGTGTGTGTGAGCGGGGAGGAGTGATATACCGGATGTACAAAAAAAAGTATATCCATTAACCATGGAAAAGGAAAAAATAATGCACTATGCATTTCAACAAAGCGGGGTGTGAAATGCACTGTCGCTCCCCCCTTTCAAAGTGAGACCAGGTAGGGCCCTTACTGAACAAACTATCTGAGTCCCCCTCTTCTCTCCCCCCCCACTCTCTCCATTTCTCCCTCTCCCTCTCTCTCTCTCCCTCTCTTCCTCTCCCTCTCTCTCTCTCTCTCTCTCTCTATCTCTCTCTCTCTCTGTTTTGGAATGTTGATTATAACACACACCCCTTCATGAGGGGCCAGGGCCTATAATGAATAAAACTTTCTCATTGGCATTCGCATTCTCTCTCTCTCTCTCTCTCTCTCTCTCTCTCTCTCTCTCTCTCTCTCTTCTCTCTCTCTCTCTCTCTCTCTCTCTCTCGTTCTTTCTTTCTTGGAAATGGTGGTCATCAAAGTTACAAAACCGCATACACACGAGGGGACTGGATGTAAAAAAAAAAAGCACATGAGTGCTTATTCCATTATCCTCGATATAAAAGAATAAAGAATTTTTTTTTAAATAAATAATTAAATAAATTTATTTTTCTCTGTGTGTGTGTTTGTGTGTGTATGTGTGTGTGTGAGCGGGGAGGAGTGATATACACGGATGTACAAAAAAAAAGTATATCCATTAATCATGGCAAGGAACAAATAATGCACTATGCATTTCAACAAAGCAGGGTGTGAAATGCACTGTCGCTCACCCCTTTCAAAGTGAGACCAGGTATGGCCTTACTGAACAAACTATCTGAGTCCCCCCTCTTCTCTCCACCCCACTCTCTCCATCTTCTCTCTCTCCCTCTCTCTCTCCCTCTCTCTCTCTCTCTCTCTTCCTCTCCCTCCCTCTCTCTCTCTCTCTCCCTCTCTCTCCCTCTCTCTCTCTCTCTCTTTTTCTTGTTTAATTGGTTTTGTTTATTCATTTGATTTTTCGATTTCTTGATTTTTCACTAATTGAATGGGAGTTTGAGTGAAATATTTCATTGTTATTTGAAATGATCTTGTTTGTTAATTAATTGATCTATAATTATGTGTAACAAGTATGTGTACATTTGACAATGTGTAGATGTTTATCTTTATGACTTATGAAGTTTGGTTGTGTTATTTTTCTTGGCTCTGTTGTTGTTCTTGTTCTTGCTGTTTGTCTGTTTTTCTCTTTTTTATAATCTTTGTTGGTTTGGTTTTTCCTTCTCTTTTGTTTGTTTGTTTTGGTTAAGTTTTTTTGGGGGGTGGGGGTGGGGTATTTTTATGGTTTTCTTTTATTTTCTTGCTTTGGGGGGGGGGGGGGGGGGGGGTTGGGGGGGAGCTGTTTTGAAAAGGGTTATTTGCCCTTGTTTTTATTGTGAGACTGTATAAGTATTGGGGTATTATTATTAAAATGTATCCCTAACGGGCGGGGACTGGATGTAAAAAAGCACATGTGTGCTTATTCATTATCCTCGAAATAAAAGAATTTGTCATTGTCATTGTCATTGTCTCTCTGTTTTGGAATGTTGATTATATACACACACCCCCTTCATGAGGGGCCAGGGCCTATAAACTTTCGCATTCGCATTCTCTCTCTCTCTCTCTCTCTCCCCCTCCCTCTTCCTTCTCTTTCTCTCTCCCTATCTCTCTATCTTTCTGTCTCTGTCTCTCTCTGTCTGTTTCTCCCCCCCCCTTCTTTCGATCTTCTTATCCTCTCTCTCTCTCTCTCTTGATTTACAAAACTGCATACACACGGGGACTAGATGGAAAAAAGCACAAGAGTGCTTATTCCATTATCCTCGAAATAAAAGAATAAAATTAAAATTTAAAAAAGAATTCGAAATAATACTGACACACACATCTTTCCCTCCCCTTTCTCTCTCCCTTCCTCCATCCCCACCCTCTTCTCTCTCTCTCTCTCTCTCTCTCTCTCTCTCTCTCTCTCTCTCTCTCTCTCTCTCTCTCTCTCTCTCTCTCTCTCTCTCTCTCTCTCTCTCTTTTTCTTTTTAATGGGTTCAATTTGTACGAGTATATTCTTTAAAAAATATTGATGGTGATCCTGTGCTGTCTCGAGAATTATACATTTAGTATTATCCTTGAAACACGCACTCTCTTCTTTTCTCTCTCTCTCTCTCTCTCTCTCTGACCTTATAGAATTGGCCTTCACCCCCCCCCCCCCCCCCCCTTTCTCCTCTTCCTTGTTTTTATTGTATGGAGTATACGGGTATTGAGTTTATTTAATTATCTTGAACATATAATCTGCATGAGTATAATCAAAATTGGTGTTGACGGTGATCGTGCACTGTTTGAGAATTATATATTTTAGAGTATCACTGAAACACACACACACTCTCTCTCTCTCTCTCTCTCTCTCTCTCTCCCCTCTCCCCTCTCTCTTTTCTCTCTCTCTCCCCCCCCCTCTCTCTCTCTCTCTCTCTTTTCTCAAAGGCATCATGATGTTTAAGATAATGACAGGAACTTTTCCCTCATCCTTAAATGAATCATTCCAGAAATACGAAAAGCCATGTGTCCCAATCCAAGAATAGTTTTGTTCAAATCTAGCTTACTTTACTCAGGCCCTGTGCTGTGGAACTCCCTTCCTGACTCTTTTTAGACAACTCCAATCATTAACAATCTTCAAAAGTCATTTTTTCATCCACTTAATGCATCAAAAATAAAATCCACAATTGATCTGTTGGAAACAAAGTAAATATATCCTCCCTGCATTATACCAAATTATCCTCTCTCTCTCTCTCTCTCTCTCTCTTCTCTCTCTCTCTCTCTCTCTCTCTATCTCTGTAACTGACTTAGTGAGCTTGCTTTGAATTGTAATGTGTGTGTGTGTGTGTGTGTTGCCCTTGCTTGTTTTGATTTTGTTAACAATGAACTTGTCTGAGTTTTCCCCCCTTAAAATGAAGTTTGGTTGTATTTGTTGTTAATGCAGAATGGTATGGATTGTTAATTTGCAATGTTCTGTTGGAAAATTTTCATTACTTCTGTGGACTTTTGTATCAATTCTAATAATGTGTTTTAGGATTGCGCATGCATGAATATGTGGTGTGTGTATATGTGTGTGTATGGGGTGTATGTGTGTGTCAGGAGTAGTAATGAGCGCCCATTAAACAGTGTGTGCAGATGAGAGCGGAAAGAAAGCAGTTCTTTTTGTGTTCATTGTTAAAATTAGCTGATGTTAGATGGTCATTTTTTTTTGATGCTTTGTGGCTTGCTGTCTTCGTTCATCAAATAATGTTTTTTCCTGGTTTTGGGCTGTACAAATGTACGGTTATGATATTTTGATAATTATGAATGTGTTATTATTCTTGTAGGTGAGGAAATGTCTTGCGAATGGATATGTATCCAGGATGTGTGTGTGTGTGTGTGTGTGTGTGTGTGTGTGTGTGTGTGTGTTTGTGTGTGTGAGTGTGTATGTGTGAGGAGTGTGTGTGTGTGTGTGTGGTGTGCATTTGGGGGCTATACGTGCGTAAGTGTGTGTGTATGTGTTTTGTATGTGTGTGGTGTGTGTGTGTGTGTGTGTGTGTGTGTGTGTGTGTGTGTGTGTGTGTGTGTGTGTGTGTGCGCGCGCGCGCGCACGCTTGTATTTAGTCTGGACTTTTGGGGGGGTTGTTGTTTGTTTAGGGGGGGGGTGTTGGGAAGGGGGTGTTTTGTGGGTCTTTTTTCTTGTTTAATTGGTTTGGGTTTATTCATTTGATTTTTCGATTTCTTGATTTTTCACTAATTGAATGGGAGGGTTTTAGTGAAATAATTTCATTGTTATTTGAAATGATCTTGTTTGTTAATTAATTGATTTTATAATTATGTGTAACAAGTATGTGTACCATTTGACAATGTGTAGATGTTTATCTTTATGACTTATCAAGTTTGGTTGTGTTATTTTTTTGGCTCTGTTGTTGTTCTTGTTCTTGTTGTTGTTGTCTCTCTGTTTTTCTCTTTTTTATCATCTTTGTTGGTTTGGTTTTTCCTTCTCTTTTGTTTGTTTGTTTGTTTTGGTTAAGGTTTTTTTGGGGGTGGGGGTGGGGTATTTTTATGGTTTTCTTTTATTTTCTTGTTTGGGGGGGGGGGGGTT
>CM054166.1:12015529-12020529 GCA_028751875.1 Rapana venosa
GGTAAAAAATTCCTGTATATTGTCGATGAACAGGATAGACAACTTAAACGAGAGATTTTATGAAAAAAATAGATTTGGGGTGTCTAATGGTTTGGCACAATCTTCGCTATAAGACAAACACTGTGATACAATCTTTTTGTCCATTATATGTAAGGGTCTGTTCGATAACTAAGTTCATTGTATTATGGTTGTCCTGTGTAAATGATCTTAGAACTCAGTTTGATACCGCAAAAATATGTGAGCTGTTCTTACCATGTTTAGACATTGAATACTTTACGTCATCTACTAGAGTAGATAAGTAAGTAGAGTAAGTAAGTAGAGTAGAGCCAGTATGTAGAGTAAGTAGAGCAGAGTACAGTACATACATACAGTAACAGTAAGCAGAGCAGAGCCAGAGTAGTGTAAGAGTAGAGTAAGTTAGGGTAGAGAAGAGGGGAGGAGGAGAAGAGTAGAGTACAGTAAGCAGAGTAGGTAGAGCAGAGTAGAGAAGAGTATAACAGAGGAGAGTAGAGCAGAGAGAGGAGAAGTACATTACAGTAGAAGCAGCGCAGAGCAGAGTATGTAAGAGTAGAGTAGAGTTAGATCAAGTAGAGTAGAGGGGAGGAGAGTAGAGTAAGTAGGGTAGAGGGAGAGAGGAGAGAAGAGTAGAGGAGAGGAAGCAGAGCAGCAAGAAGAGCAAAGAATAGAAGTACATAAGTAAGAGTAGTGTAGGGTAGAGAAGAGAGGTGAGGAGAGAGAGTAAGATAGATTTAGATTAAAGTAGAGTAGAGTAGAGTAGATTAAGTAAGAGAGTTGAGTAGAGCAGAGCAGAGTAGGTAGAAAAGAGCAGACAGAGCAGGTAGTAGAAGCAGAGTAGAGCAGAGCAAGCAAGCAGAGCAGAAGCAAGTAGAGTAGAGTAGAGCAGAGCAGAGTAGAGTAGAGTAAAGAGTAGCGTAGAGTAAGAGCAGAGCAGAGCAGAGGAGAGGAGAGCAGAGTAGAGCAGAGCAGAGTAGAGTAGTGCAGAGCAGAGCAGAGTACAGTAGAGCAGAGCAAAGCAGAACAGACTAGAGAAATATGCCGTGACTAAAAAGTGGTATATATAGATAAATAAATAAATAAAAAGAAAAATAGAGCTACAGAAGTGCTCTGCTGCCCAGAGGGTTTGCGTCAGGGTTTTTTAATATCACATAGTCTGTAGCCTTTCCTTCTGTTGTTTTCTGGGTTTTGTTTTTGTTTTTATGTTTTTTCTTCAATTAAGATTTTAGACTTGTGGTTCTGTGTCCTGAGGGAGAGAGAGAAGGGGGAGGTTGGGAGAGAGGTGGGGAAGGAGGGAGAGAGGGGGAGAGAGAGGGGGAAAGAGAATAAGAGGGGAAAGAGAGATAGAGAGGGAGGAAGATGGAGAGAAGAAAGGGAGGGAAGAGAGGAGGAGAGGAGAGAGAGAGCGGAGAGAGTTGGGGGAGGAGGGGGAAAGAGGAATAGAGAAGGGAGGAAAGAAGGAGAGAGAAAGGGAGGGGGAGGGAGAGAGAGAGAGAGAGAGAGAGAGAGAGAGAAGAGGAGAGAGAGAGGTGAGAGAAAGATAGAGAGAGCAAGAGAGAAAGAGAAGAGGGGTAGAGAGAGAGAAAGAAAAGAAAGGGGAGAGGAGGAGAGAGAAAGGGGACGAGATAAGTAGAGAGAGAAAAGGGGAGAGAAGGAGAGAGAGGGGGGGATGGGGAAGGGATTGGGAAGGAGAGAGAGAGACATATAGGGGGGGAAGGGGAGAAAGAGAGATGGGAGAGAATGGGAAGAGAGTAGGATAGACAAAGGGGGAGAGACAACAGACAGACAGAGGGAGACGAAAAATTTAAGGGGGAGAGGGAGGATGAGTAGGGAGAGAGAGCGAGAGAGAGAGAGAGAGAGAGAGAGAGAGAGAGAGAGAGACGTACGCGCGTGCAAGTACAACACCACACACAATACCCACCGATAAATACCAACACACGACACACACACACACACACACACATATATCTATATATATATAGATATATATAAATATATGTAATATAATATACTATGTAATAATAATCTATATAATATATATATATATATATATATATATCCAAAGATAGATCGAAGAATCGATATAGATATAATAGATATAGAGATATTAAAATATATATATATAGATATAGCCACACAATAACAGCATCACTCTCTATCTCACACTACACACACAGAATAAACACACAAACACACACACACACACACACTACACACACACACACAATCACAACACACACACCAAAACACACACACACACACACACCACTCAACATACAACACACACCCCGTCTAATTATCACAACGTGAAAAAGACGTTAAGAAATTGAACACACCACACACACACAGACCCACACACACTCACACACAGCACACACACATCTACTACTAGCACTACTAGCAATATTATCACCAGCTACTTAAACAAGTAATCCACATACCATTGCTTACCCAACGCAGGAAGCATCAATCCTTAACGACCCAAACAACAAATTCCGGTTGGAAAGGAGTTCCGAATTCTTGGGGCGGTTTATCTACTTTGGCTGTGTCACGGTCACTGTCATTAGGATACATGCGCGTCCAAAGGTCATGGTATGTCTATCCTTCTTCTTCTCTTTCTTCTTCTTCGTCGTTGACTCTTTCTTCTTTCTTCTTCTTCTATCTTCTTCTTCTTCTTCTTCTTTCTTCCTTCTTCTCTCTTCTTCGTCTTCTCTTTCTCGTCGCGCTTCTCTCCGTTGCATTCTTCTCTTTCTTCGTCTCCTTCTTCTCATTTGCTGTCTTCTCGTTCTCTTCTCTTCGCTTCTTCTTCTTTCTTCGTCTGTCCTTCTTCTTCTTCGTCGTCACGGGTCACTGTCATTTAGGATACATGTGCATCCAAAAGGTCATGGTATGTCTATCCTTCTTCTTTTCGTTCCTTCTTCTTCGTCGTCGGCTCTGCTTCTTCTTCATCTCCTTCTTCTTTTCCTCTCCTCCTTCTTCTTCTCTCCTTCGTCTCCTTCTTCTCTTTCTTCTTCGTCTCCTTCTCCTCCTCCTTACTCTGTCTTCATCTCCTCCTCCTCCTTCTCCTCCTCCGTCATCTTCTCTTTTTCTTCTCCTCCTCCGTCACTTCTCTTCTTCTCCCGCCTCTCCTCAATCTTCTCTTTCGTCATATCCACCTCCTTCTTCTCCCCGTCTCTCTTATCGTCGTGCTCCTTCGCCTCCTTCGTCTTTCCTCGTCTCCTACTTCGTCTCCCTTCTCTTGCTTCGTCTCCTTCTCCGCCCTCTTTCCTCGTCCTCCTCCTCCTTCGTCTCCTTCTTCTCTCCTTCTTTCTCCTTCTCCTCCATCTTCTCTTTCTTCATCGCCTCTGCTCTTTCCTTTCGGTCTCCCCTCCTCTTCGTCTCCTTTTCCGCCTCCTTCTCTTTCCTTCGTCTCCCACCCCTCTCTTTCGTTTTTAATAGACATGTGTATGCGCGCGTGCGTGTGTGTATGCGCGTGCGTTTGTGCCCCCGTGCGTGTGTGTCTATGTCTATCGGTATCTATGTGTATAAGGAAAGACAGACACTACAGAGACATAAACAGACAGACAAATATGAAGATTTATACATCACACACACACACACACACACACACACGACACAGACTCTCACACCCCAACTCCCACCCCATCCCCACATTGCCTTTTGAATTTGATGTGTCAGGGTATTACAATAATTATACATATTTGTTGGTAATAGAAGTACAAAGGGTTTTATCGAATAATTCAACAACAAACGAAAACATAATCGTCTGTTGAAGGTAATAGTCGGTTAGTGGATCACTGCTTTAGTTAGGGCAGGAACGAGATTCATGTACTCTTCTTCTTCTGCTATTTATTCTGCTTCTTCTGCTCCTTCTTCTTCTTCTTCGTCTTCTTCTTCTGCTCCTTCTTCTTCTTCTGCTCCTTCTTCTTCTTCTTCTTCCTCTTCTTCTGCTCCTTCTTCTTCTCCTTCTGCTACTTATTCTGCTTCTTCTTCTGCTCCTTCATCAGCTCCTTCTTCTTCTTCGTCGAACGCTCAGACAGCAACTACTGTTGTCTGTCATACGAGCGAAAATGGGTTGCACTGCTGTTAAGCGCCTGACAAGTCAGGCCCAGCGCATCCGACTTCGGCGTGGGAGAGAATTGTTATAATTATTAAAAGTCTTTCTAAGAAAAAAAATTTTAAGGCAGGAGAATGGACAAAGAAGGCAGAAAATAAGACGAGAAGGAGGTTGACAGGAAAGAAAAGGAACGAGACAGAAACAAAGAGAGGGATAGAAAAGAGGGAATTCCTAAAACAGACTTTCCAGAAGGGGTGGGTATGCTATTTATATTGACAACTAGCTCCCCTTTCCGCCCCCCCCCCCCACCCTCCCATCCCCCAGGGGGATATGAATTAAGCATCCCAAACATACAGTAACAGTTTGTTTGTTTGGGAGGGTCCCGAAAATCTTTAGTTGGTTGTTTTTTATATAAATCTGTTTCTCTTTTCTCTCTTTTAGTAAACTCCTGGGGTTTCATTTTTCATTTTCGTTTGTCTGTCTTCTCTTGTGTTCTCATTATATTCTGTCTGTCTTTCTTCCTGTCTGTCGTCTCCGTCTCTGCGTGCGTCTGTCTGTCTGTCTGTCTGTCCTGTCTGTCTGTCTCTCTCTCTCTCTCTCTCTCTCTCCTCTCTCTCTCTCTCTCTCTCTCTCTCTCACACACACACACACACACACACACACTGAAACACTCACACTGACATCCTTAAGTTTACAAAACTGCATACACACGGAACTGGTGTAAAAAAAACAAACTACATGATTCCTTATTCCATTATCCTCAAGCTAAAATAATCCTCTCTCTCTCTCTCTCTCTCTCTCTCTCTCTCTCTCTCTCTCTCTCTCTCAGGGGTGGGTAGGTGGTGTAGGGTGTACATAAAAGTACATGGGCGGGTACCTTACTGTACCGTACCGTGCCGACACGCGTATGTGGGGTGTGTCAGGGATG
>CM054166.1:12028029-12030529 GCA_028751875.1 Rapana venosa
ACAGCGAGAGAGAGAGACAGACACACAGAAATAGAGAGACACAGACACACACAGAGAAAGAGACAGACAGAGAGAGGGAGAAAAGGGAAAGACAGACAGACAGACAGAGTCAGAGACATGGAGAGACAGAGAGAAAGAGACAGAGAGAGGGAGAGAGAGAGAAGAGAGAGAGGGGGAGAGAAAGGGAGAGGGGAGAGAGAGAGAGAGAGGGAGGGAGAGAGAGGGGAGGAAGAGAAAGAGAGAGAGGCAGAGAGGGAGAAAGAGAGGGGGGGAGAAGGGGGGGGGGAGAAGAGAGAGGTGAGAGGAGAGAGAGAGAGGAGAGACAACAGATACAGAAACACAGAGAGAGACAGAGACACAGAGAGAGACAGACAGAGACAAAGAACCAGACAGACAGACAGAGACAGAGAGACACGCTTTGACCAATTTATTGTCATTGCCCAATGTGGCCTATTGACATTGTGGGGAAGGAGGGGGAGGGGGGGGGGGGGGGGGCTTACAGGCGACTTTCTTTTGTAAATACAAATAAATACAAGAGAAATTACATGATGCATTTAACGTAATGAAAATAAGAGAGAGAGAGAGAGAGAGAGAGAGAGAGAGAGAGAGAGAGAGAGAGAAGGGGGAGGAGACAGAGACAGAGAGAGAGAGACAGAGGTGTGTGTGTGTAGTGTGTGTGAGCGAGAGGGAGAGGAGGAGGAGGAGGAGAGACAGACAGACAGAGAGAAACAGAGACAGAGGAGGAGGAGAGACAGACAGACAGAGACAGACAAAGAGAAACAGAGACAGCGATTTAAAAACATAGCAACTTGCCTTCTGCACTGTCGCCCTGTGTACCTCAGCTCTCTTTCTGTCACGTGAAATCTGGGAAGGACATTTTGCGACGAAACATCGCTGTGTCATTTTTGAACAAGCTGTACACTGCGTTGCTGCATTACTGTTGGTGTTGTAAAGCGAAGTGGCCTACTGCTATTGTCTGATTTGACTTCCCTCCTGCTTCGTGTGAAGTCAGGCACTTTTCTTGAAGAAGTGCATTCGAAATGCTTTCCAGTATACTGCTTGTAGAAGTGCATTCAAAGTACTTTCCAGTATACTGCTTGTAGAAGTGTATTCAAAGTACTTTCCAGTATACTGCTTGTAGAAGTGTATTCAAAGTACTTTCCAGTTGCTTGTAGAAGTGCTTTCCAGTATATTTTTTGTAGAAGTGATTCACAGAAAGCTTCCCAGTACATTTCTTGTAGAAGTGCATTCCAAATGCTTTCCAGTTGCTTGTAGAAGTGCTTTCCAGTATATTTTTTGTAGAAGTGATTCACAGAAAGCTTTCCAGTACATTTTTTGTAGAAGTGCATTCCAAATGCTTTCCATTATACTGCTTGTAGAAGTGCATTCAAAGTACTTTCCATTATACTGCTTGTAGAAGTGCATTCAAAATGCTTTCCAGTATACTGCTTGTAGAAGTGCATTCCAAATGCTTTCCAGTACACTCCTTGTAGAAGTGCAGTCAAAATGCTTTCCAGTACACTGCTTGTGGAAGTGCATTCAAAATGCTTTCCATTATCTTTCTTGTAGAAGTGCATTCCCAAAGCTTTCCAGTATCTTTCTTGTAGAAGTGCATTCACAAAGCTTTCCAGTACACTGCTTGTAGAAGTGCATTCCAAATGCTTTCCAGTACACTGCTTGTAGAAGTGCATTCAAAATGCTTTCCAGTATACTGCTTGTAGAAGTGCATTCAAAATGCTTTCCAGTATCTTTTCTGTAGAAGTGCATTCAAATTGTTTTCAGTGCCTTTCTTGCAGAAGTGCATTCCAAATGCTTTCCGGTACATCAATTTCTTGTAGAAGTGCATTCAAAATTTTTTCCAATATATTGCTTGTAGAAGTGCATTCACAAAGCTTTCCAGTATCTTTCTTGTAGAAGTGCATTCAAAATGCTTTCCAGTATCTTTCTTGTAGAAGTGCATTCACAAAGCTTACCAGTATCTTTCTTGTGGAAGTGCATTCACAAAGCTTTCCAGTATCTTTCTTGTGGAAGTGCATTCACAAAGCTTTCCAGTATCTTTCTTGCAGAAGTGCATTCCAAAGGCTTTCCAGAACATAAATTTCTTGTAAAAGAGCATTCAAATTTTCCCCCAATATATTGCTTGTAGAAGTGCATTCACAAAGCTTTCCAGTATCTTTCTTGTAGAAGTGCATTCACAAAGCTTTCCAGTATCTTTCTTGTAGAAGTGTATTCCAAATGCTTTCCAGTATCTTTCTTGTAGAAGTGCATTCACAAAGCTTTCCAGTATCTTTCTTGTAGAAATGCATTCACAAAGCTTTCCAGTATCTTTCTTGTAGAAGTGCATTCACAAAGCTTTTCAGTATCTTTCTTGTAGAAGTGCATTCCAAAATTAATGCTTTCCAGTACACTGTTTGTGGAAGTGCATTCAAAGTGCTTTGCAGTGACGAAGGCAGTGGGTCTATTGATCAACAAACAATGCTGACAGGACCTGCACAACAAA
>CM054166.1:12038029-12040529 GCA_028751875.1 Rapana venosa
GAGAAGCTGAGGTCTCACTCCCCTACGACCTTATAGGCTGTGGGACACCCTTTACCCTTTTTTTTCCTCTCCTTAAGGTCTCCTTAGGATGGTGAAGGAAAACCACCGCCGAGACCTCTGTTGACCGATCATCCAGGAGTCGACACTCACGAGTCAGGTCGGGCAAATCCATGATGGTCCTTACTGCTGAAAGGATGAGACTATATATAAACCGAGGTCCCGTGTGCAAACGCATGCTTTTCGAAAGAGTAGGCCATTGTGTGCCGGTGGGAACAGATGACAAAATTTACAAAACCGCATACACACGGGGACTGGATGTAAAAAAAAACACATGAGTGCTTATTCCATTATCCTCGATAAAATAAAATAAAAAATCTGAGCGCTTTGATTTGTTGCTTTACAAGATTCAGCACTACATAAATTCCATTCATTATTATTATTATTATTATTATTAAAGCCGCACATGCTGTTACCGAAGTTTTATGGTGATAACGGTTTTTGGTGCTTTTTTTTTTATTTTTTAAATCTTTGGAAATCATTCTTGACACGATGATAGAGTTTTAACGGTTACCTGCACTTGCTTTCCGTGGTCACTACTCTTTATCGTAAATAATTATAGGGAGGGGGGTGGGGGAGGTGAGAGGCAGAAGGGAGGGGGAGAAGAGAGAGATACAAAGATATATTATACTGTACTTAAACTATACCATATAACACTACACTACACTATGCTACCCAATACTCTTCTGTGCTTTACTAAACCACACTACACAACAACACTGCATTCCTTTTCTCTCTCTCTCTCTCTCTCTCTCTCTCTCTCTCTCTGTGTGTAAGACAAAATTACATTCCTGTAAAGTATGTAGACAGCCTAATTTATTTAGATTCTGTCTACTCATGGCATCTAGTCACCCTGAGATTGTGCGCAGCCTTGCTTTATATTTGTGTAAAGCCTTTAGAATAAGAGATATCTTGGTTTCTTAAATCTTTTTTTTTAACCGATTTTTATTGTGGTGGATGTGGGTATACAATAACATTTTGGGGGGGGGTTTGTGTTACTTATTTTTCTCACTAAAATACTAAGCAGTTTGGCAATCCCCCTTCATGTATGGGCCAATGGCCTTTTAGTGAATAAATCTCTCTCTCTCCCTCTCTCTCTCTGAGTAGCCTGGTGGTTAGAGTGATGTATTCGTGATCTGCTGACCCAGGTTCGAATCTCATTCAAGAGGATTTTTCCTCTTAAGTTAACATCGGTGCAGACTCCATTCTCCCCAAAAGTCCTTCGGATGAGACTATAAACCCGAGGACAAGTGTGCGAACGCACGCAGAACATCTTGCGCACACGTTTAAAACCCGTGTCGCTTTTTGGAAGAGTAGGCCATTGTGTGCCGGTGGAAACGGATGACAAAATTTACGAAACTGCATACACACAGGTACTGGGTTAAAAAAATAAAACCAAAGCACACGAGCGCCTATTTCATTATCCTCGAAATAAAAGAATAAAATTATTTTAAAATCTCTCTCTCTTTTATGCCTTATTTCTTAAAAACCCGGAACAGAGAGTTGTCTTTGTGATCCAATTTTCTTGGAAACGACGTTGAAATCAATACAGAAATCCTGTCTATTCATGCAGTTTTCAGTGCTCCGTCTCTCTCTCTCTCTTTGTTCATGCAGTGTTCTCACTCCTCTCCCCCCCCCCCCCCCCCCCCCACCCCTCCCTTTGTTCTCTCTCTGTTCATGCACAGCACTCATTCTCTCCCCCTCCCCATCTCCTCCCCCCCCCCCCCCCCCTCTCTCTCTCTCTGTCTCTGTGTGTGGCAGCATCAACTTACAAGGTTGATGATGTTGATCATTGATGCACTGCGTAGCTGAAGGCAGAATCAATCGATCAATGGATTGTGCGCGCGTGTGTGTGTGGATGTGGGTGTGTGTGTGTGTGTGTGTGTGTGTGGTGTGTGTGGGGCGGGGAGGGTATGTGTGTGTGTGTGTGTGGGGGGGGGGGGGGGGGGGTTGTTTGTGCATATGTGAGAGTGTGTGCGCGTGCGTGTGTGTGTGTGTGGGTTGGTTGTTGTGGTGGGGTGTGTGTGTGTTTGTATGTGAGTGCTTTGTGTGTGTGTTTTGTGTTTGTGCGTGTGTGGGGGGTGTTTTGTGTGTGTTTGTGTGTGTGTGTGTGCGTGGGTGTTTGGGTTTTGGTGCTGTGTGAGTGGGGTTTGTGAGTGCTGGTGTGTGATGTTTATGTGTGTATGGCGGCGTGCGTGCTACGTGCTGCTGTGTGTGTGTGTTCCCAAAGCAAGCCACAGCCCTCCCATTTGGGCCAAACATGCAGGAAAATAAAAACACACAGGTAGAGAGGGGGGGGAAAAACCCTTATTTTTAAACTGACTATTCTTTTTGGGTGTATTTTTCTTTGGTTTTTGTTTCTTTTTTTTCTTCTTTTCCTCGTGAACCTCAGACAGCAACTCCCGTTGTCTGGTGGGGGGGGGGGGGGGGGGGGGGGGGGGGG
>CM054166.1:12048029-12053029 GCA_028751875.1 Rapana venosa
GAGAGAGAGAGAGACTAAGAAGGAGGGAGAGAGAGAGGGAGAGAGACAGAGAGAGAAAGGGAGAGAGAAAGAAAGAGAAAGAGAGAGAGACAGAGACACAGAGAGAGAGAGCAAGAGAGGGGGAGAGAGAAAAAGAGAGAGACGAAAAATACAGAGAGGTGTGTGTGTGTGTGCGTGCGTGTGTGTGAGAGAGACAGACAAGAGAGAGATCTAGACAAAACGGACAGGGACATACAAGGGACAAGAGCAGCCGCAAGGCCACGCAGCAGAGGAGGCCCTGCCCTGCCTTCACTGGCAGGCTCCCACAGCGTGCAGCAGGTGGAAGTGGGGGAAGGAGAGGGAGGTGATGGTGGCTGACTTGGTGGAATACGCTCCCATCAGTTCTGAGGACGTGTGGCCCTCCGTCCTGTCCACACACACACACACCGTGGAAACAACACGGTTGAAACAATAATAATGATGATAATAATAATAATAATAATGTATGGAATTTATATAGCGCTGAATCTTGTAAAGCAACAAATCAAAGCGCTCAGATTTTATTTCATACCACTTTAAGTCATGGCAGATTTCTCTCCGTGAAATTCGGGCTGCTCTCCCCGGGGAGAGCGGGAGAACGCGTCGCCACTTAGCGCTGCGCCACCCTTTCACCCTTTTTTTTTTTTTTTTTTTCTTTTCTGCAGCTGTATTTGTTTTTCCCCATCAGAGTGGCTTTTTTCTAAGAATTTTGCCAGGGACAACTCTCTTGTTGCCGTGGGTTTTTTTTTACGTGCGCTAAATAATTACGTATAACACACGGGACCTCGGTTTATCGTCTCATCCGAAAGACTAGCGCCCAGACCACCACTCATGGTCTAATGGATGGGGGAAAAATTTCCGGTCCAAACGGGGTACGAACCGCCGCACACTTCAGACCCGGACTTTTCGCTTTCTAGACAGGCGCGTTACCTCTAGACCACCGATCCACCGATGATGATGATAATAATAATATATGGAATTTATATAGCGCTGAATCTTGTAACAATAAGCACTTGATGATGATAATGATAATAATACTGATGATAATAATAATACTGATGATAATAATAATACTGATAATAATAATAATACTGATGATAATGATGACAATAATAATACTGATGATAATGATATCAAAAAATGAGAAGAAGGACGATGACGGCAATGATGATGATATGATGATGAAAATAATAATAATGAAAGAAGAAGAAGAAGAAGAAGAAGAAGAAGAGAAGAAGAAGAGAAGAAGAGAAGAAGAAGAAGAAAAAGAAAAAGAAAGAACAACAACAACAACAACAATACTAATAATAATAAGAGGAATTCATATAGCGCTATAAAAAGTAAAAACATATCAGTCAATCTGAAGTTGGAATGCAGAGGCTACCTTCATGGTGGAGGCAACAACAACAACAACAAAACCACCACCAGTCACACGTATGTTATGTATACGCAGAATCTTACAGTAGGTCAGCCTCAAAGCTCTCTAGCTGAGGAACGGGAAAAATAAATAAATATATAAATAAAATAAAAGTGAAGTGGGTGGTTTGGAAGAAGGGTACCCACATACACATGTCCCCATAACGGGGGACGGGATAGCCTAGTGGTTAGAACATTGCGCTCGCAATCTGTAGACCTGGGTTTGATTCCCGTTCAAGGGGAAATTTTCCCCTTGAGTTAACATCAGCGCAGACTCCACTCTCCCCAAAAGTCCTTCGGATGAGACTATAAACCGAGGCCCTATGTGTGAACGCACGCAGAACATCTTGCGCACACATTAAATCCTGTTCCGCTTTTTGTAAGAGTAGGCCATTGTGTGCCGGTGGGAACAGATGACAAAATTTACAAAACAGCATACACATGGGGACTAGATGTAAAAAAGCACATAAGAGCTTATTCCATTATCCTCGATATACAAAAATAAAATAAAATAAATAAATAAAATGTCCCCCCCCTACACACACATACCCCCCACACACAAACACACGCCCAATGCACATATCCCCCTACACACACACATACCCCCCCCCCCCCCCCCCCCTAAACACACACACATACACACATGAACACACAAACACTCACACACACCAAACTACACACACACATATCACCCTCCCACACAACACATATCCCCCCTCCCCCACACCCACCCCATTCACCCACACACACAAAAACCCCCCCACACCCACAACCCCTTTCCCCCCCACCTCACCCCCACCATCCCACCACCACCCCAACACCCAACACAAGCCTTACTGAGCAGGAGCAGAAGACGCAGACTGTTGCTGAGAAGAGGAGGAGGAAGAGGAGGAGGCTGCCGACAGGTCCCACAGCCGCAGGAAGCCGTCCTGACCCCCCGAGGCCAGCATCTTGTCGCAAGGGCTGTAGGCCAGCGAATACACCGTGTCCGTGTGGCCGCGCAGTTCCTTCGTCAGCGTGCCCGTGTTCAAATCCCAGATGTGGATCCTCCGGTCGTCCCCTGAGGAGAGGAGAAAGGGAAATAATAAAATGAAAAAAAAATGGATGAAGGAGAAGAGAGTGCAGGGATGAATGATGAAGGGATGAGGAGATGCGATGAGTGAGGGATGGATGATGAGGGGATGGATGATGAGGGGATGGATGAGTGAGGGGATGGATAGTGAGGGATGGATGAGTGAGGGGATGGGTAGATGAGGGATGGATGGATGAATGAGGAGATGGATGAATGAATGAATGAATGAATGAATAGAGGAATGAATGAGTGAGGAGAGGGATGGGTGAATGAAAGAATGGATGAATGAGGAGATGGATGAATGAGAAGATAGATGAATGAATGAAATGAATGAATGAATGAATGGATGAATGATTGGATGAATAAATGAATGAATGAGGAGATGGATGAAGAGGGATGGATGAATGAGGGGATGGATGAATGAATGGATGAATGGATGAACGAGATGGATAAAATAGGGGATGGATGAATGAGGGGATGGATGAATGAGGAGATGGATGAATGAGGGGATGGATGAATGAGGAGATGGATGAATGAGGGGATGGATGAATGAGGAGATGGATGAATGAGGGGATGGATGAGGAGAGGGATGAATGAGGGGATGGATGAATGAATGGATGAACGAGATGGATGAATGAGGAGATGGATGAATGAGGGGATGGATGAATGAGGAGATGGATGAATGAGGGGATGGATGAATGAGGAGATGGATGAATGAGGGGATGGATGAATGAGGAGAGATGAATGAGGGGATGGATGAATGAGGAGATGGATGAATGAGGGGATGGATGAATGGGAGATGGATGAATGAGGGATGGATGAATGAATGAATAAATTAATGAATGAGGAGATGGATGAATGAATGGGGAATGAATGAATGAATGAACGAACGAGGAGATGAATGATATGAAATGAGGAGGAGAGGGAGGGGTTTAAATGAAAGAAGGGATAAATGGGGAGATGGATGAATGAATGAATGAATGAATGAATGAATGAGATAAAAGAATGGATGAATGAATGAATTAACAAAATGGATGAATGAATGAGGAGATGGATGAATGAATGAAATGAACGAATGAGTGAATGAATTAATAAATCTGTGTGTGCGTGTGTGTACACGGGTGTGTGCATGTGTGTGTGTGCATGTGTGTGTACGCATGTGTGTGTACATGTTTATGTGTGTATGTAGGGGAGGTGGGGTGGGGGTGGATGGGATAGCTTGTGGTTAGAAAGTCACACTCACAATCTGATGGCCCAGGTTCAAGCCATCGAGACACCCGTTCAAGAGAATTGTTACCCTGGAATGTTAACATCAGTGCTGACTCCACTCCCCCACCACAAGTCTTTCAGATGAGACTATAAACCAAGGTCCCGTGTGCGAACGTACGCAGAATGTCTTCCGCTAACATTCAAACCTTTTCCATCTCTCAGGAGAAAAAGCCACTGTGTGTGCCAGCACTGATGTTAACTCCTTCACCTTCACCTACCCCGTAGTCCCTTGGGGGTACTAATGAAGATTTTGAAACCAGCTTCCTCCACTCCACGTGGTCCTCTGCTTTCCACAGCAATTTGTTCCACTCTTCTTCTTCTTCCTTTTTTTGTCATGTTTCTCCCAGGGGAGGTTTGACATTGATGAGCCTTCTCCATCTCTCTCTGTTTTGAGCTTCCTCCTTATTTATGTCCCTTTCTCTAAGATCATCTGCAATACAGGCAGCCCAGGTTTTGCTAGGTCTTCCCTTTGGTCCCTTTCCATCCACTACGAAGTTCATCGCTCTTTTTATGATGTGGTGGTCTGCTTTCCGTTGAACGTGCCCAAACCAGCGCAGTCTATTGATACTAGCTACAGACAAGATCATCAACTTTGCACATTCTCCATAGTTCTTTATTCGTGATCCTGTCTTCCCATTTGATCTTTGTCATGTAGCGTAGCATTCGGTTTTCACAGCTCTTCAACAAACTTGTTCCACTCAAGGGGGGATAACAAAGAATCCCCTTGAACTGGAGCCACAGCGGTGGTTCGAACCCGGGCCGTCAGATCGCGAGTGCAATGCTCTAACCACTAGGCTGTCCTGCCCCCTTTTGTATACAACAGAAACCTACAAACCCATGACAAAATCTACAAAACCGCATACACACAGGGTAAGGTAAACCTGTCCCACAAGCTATGTTGTTGTACGGGAGCGAGGCATCAGAGACCTCACTTCTCTAGGTCCAGCATATTGAGGGCGGCGCCCATCTCCTCTCCCTCGCTGCTTTACCTTCCCTGACCCTGAAGAGGGCAGGTACCCATTTACAGCTGGGTCAACTGGGGGAACTGTACTGAAGCCAAGGCGCGCAAACGGTCACCCATCCAACTGGTAACCACGCTCAACGCTGCTTAACATTGGCTGGGGGAAATGAGTGCTCCGACAACTGAGCTATCCCGTCACACACAGGGACTGGATGTAAAAATAGCACATGAATGCTTCTTCCATTATCCTCGAAATAAAAGAAT
>CM054166.1:12058029-12113221 GCA_028751875.1 Rapana venosa
CTATACACACCCACCATCACACACACACCACATAGACCCTTGAATTGTTCCTTAATCTCACAATCATTTGTGTTGTTCATACCCTAACAACCTAATCCGGGTAATTACATATACCTTGAATTCTTTAGCTGTGAAAACACCACAAGTGGTGGGATGGTGTGTGTTGGGCCATGTACAAATCAACAGTTTTCAAATCCCGATGTAGCTTGAATATCATTTTGCAAGTATTCAAGTGTTGGTATAGGCCAACCCATTGCCAAGCCAATAATAATAAGGGTAGCCTGTCAATCATTTACTTTTTATTTTTTTTTATTGCACCTAGCATTCAACAGATTCATCCAGAAATGTAATCGTTTCCATTGGACACGAGTAACAAGCTAACTGCACACAACAGGACAAAAAACATTGTTCGATGCAATTTATGTCACATACAATTTATATTTTTGTATGGTCCTTAATTTCACCTAATGATATACTGAAACATATGTCAGAAAATTAGTCCAATATAAATTGAGTGTCCTGTTTTATTGCATATATTTATATCTTTGTTCATTCAGAAAATCACCAAACATAGAGTTGCTGGTTTCTTGCCAATACAAAACATTAAGCCACAAAATCTTTGTGCTAACACAATTATCAAGTCCTTTAGTTCATTCTGCACATTACCAACATTTAGACTGTCTGTTATTCATATGTACATTTGTAAGTCATAAAACTATGCTTCTAACAGATTATCATCAGTCACTTTAGTTCATTACAGACAATTACAACATTAATCTGCTTTTAAACCAATCATGCATTTTGGTAAGCATAAAACTTTTGCTAACAGAATTATCAAGTCATTGAATGTACTCAAAATTACCAACAATGTAGATTTTGTTTAATCCTAATACGACATTTGTAAGCATAAAACTTTGCTAACAGAATTATCAAGTCACTTTAGTTCATTCAGAAAATTACCAACATTAGATTCTGTTTTACCAATATGACATTTGTAAGCATAAAACTTTGCTAACAGAATTATCAAGTCACTTGAGTTCATTCAGAAAATTACCAACATTAGATTCTGTTTAACTAATACGACATTTGTAAACATTAAACTTTGCTAACAGAATTACCAAGTAAAACGCTTCACTTGTAAATGCATCAGTGCCTAATACTGTAACAACCTTATTTCCACATTAAGGTCCAGTCTCTCGCAATGATAGCAGTTGTCTGTCACCTCATTCAGTTTCAATGGCTCCAGTAAACAATCAAGCTAACAACCAACACCTCGTAACCCCTTCAAAATTGATACTCAACACCATCATATGGAAAAAAAAAAACATGTATGCACATACACGCGCACACACACACATAATAGTAGGTGTTTTCACACGCACAAGATTCAAGGTTTAGACTGAATTCGCCTCTGACCCCTCTTGGGACATGGAGGATTACAGAAAACAAAATCAGCTGCAACTCCTGTGAAATTGCCTGTACTTTTTTTTTGGAAGGGGGGTGTCTCTTTTCATTCCTCGGCTAGAGCTCCGCACTTCACCCATAGTAAAATTTTGCGTATGCGACCATTTTTTCCCCATCGTTAAGGTAGCCGCATTCCGACTTCATAGAATGCTTGCCTGTACGATGGTTTTATCTTTTCTATATGATTTGTTAATTCACACGCTCGCTTTCCGGCTTATCCCCAACACAGAGGGCACAAATCCAACATCACTCAAGTCAAGAAAGCTACATTTAGGGCTTCCCTTTATTTTACCTAATTTCAAGTGCAGTCAATTCCTGCTATGATTCAGCACCAGCTGGACTGGGATGGAATGGATAGTAGCTGACAGTGAAAGGGAAAACTGACCCACTGTGCCAATAAACACTGGAGTTAACATCAGTGCAGACTCCACTCTCCCCAAAAGTCCTTTGGATGAGACTATAAACCGAGGCCCCGTGTGTACGAACGCACGCAGAAACATCTTGCGCACACGTTAAATCCTGTTCCACTTTCCGTTAAGAGTAGGCCATCGTGTGCCGGTGTGGGAACCGATGACAAAATTCACTAAACTGCATATGTAAGGGGACTAGATGTAAAAAAAAAGCACATGAGTGTTAATTTCATTATCCTCGATATAAACAAATAAAAACACACACACACGACAAATTTTTTTGACAAATTTTTTTTTCCCTCGAGGATAATGGAATAAACACTCACGTGCTTTTTTTTTTTAACATCCAGTCCCCGTGTGTATGTGGTTTTTGTAAATTCTGTCATCCGTTCCCACCGGCACACAATGGCCTACTCTTACGAAAAGCGGAACAGGATTTTAACTGTGTGCGCAAGATGTTTCTGCACGCGTTCGCACACGGGGGGCCTCGGTTTATAATCTCATCTGAAGGACTTTGTGTGCCGGCGGGAACAGATGACAAAAATTACAAAACGGCATACACATGGGGGAGGGAGAGGAGATGCGCGCCCCCATCAATATGCTGCCACCTTAGAGGGAACAGGATTAACTGACGCATTTTCTCAGCTCCCACGCCTCGGTTTAGGGATCTCTCTGAACTTTGTTGCCGGGAACAGATGACAAAATTACAAACGGATACACAACTGGACAAGAATGGCCCGTCAACTGGCCCCTAAGAAAGTCTGACGCTCGCTCCAACACCAAATACCCTTACCATAACACATGGACGGATGTACACACAACAACAAACACAACAAACACACAACAACAAAAACAACACACAACACCCAACAAACCCACACAACAAACACACCACAACACAACAACAAAACACACAACAAAAACAAACAACAAAAACAACAAACAAACCACAACAACAACAACACACACAACACACAACAACAAAACACACACAACCAACAACAAACAACACAACAACAAACACACAACAAACACAACAACACAACTACAAACAACAACAACAACAACAACAAACACACAACAACAAACACACAACAAAACAAAACACAAACAACAAAACCAACACAACAACAACAAAACACACAACAACAACAACAAACACAACACAACAAACACACACAACAACAAAACAAAACACACACAACACAAACAAAACAAAACACACAACAACAAACACAAACAACAACAAACCAACAACAAACCAAACAAACAACCAACAACAACAAAAAAAAACACCAACAACAAACACAAAAACACACAACAACAAAACAAAAACACACAACAACACACACACCAAAACAAACACCAACAAAAAAACACAACACACAACAACAACAACAAAACACAAAACACAAAAAACAACACAACAACAACAAAACACACAACACAAACAACAACACACAACAACAAACACACACCACCATCCAACAAACACACACCACCACCACAACACACCACCATGATCACCACCACCACACACTCACTTGTAAGACAGGTCCCACACGGACCCTGAGTGGCCCCGGAAGACGGCCAGGTTGGCACGTCTGGCCACGTCCCACAGACGCACTGTCGAGTCTCCGCGAACACGACAGCAGGAACAGCGAGTCTGGCGTGAACTCCGTCTTGAACACCGGGCCGTTGTGACCTCGCAGGGTCACGCTTTCTTCCGACCCCATGTCTCTGTTAAAAAACAACAGAAACAAAAAATTTGGGTAGAGTAGGGTAATAACGATGGGGAACGGATAGCTCTTCGGCTCTCTTCTTTCTTCCCTTCCAGTTTAGGTCACGTTGGTTTCACCAGGGAGGTTTGACATTGCGAGCCTTGCTCTGTCTGTTTTGCCCCCCTCCCCTAATTTCGTAGCCAGTGGTAATGGGACATTCGCTTTTCCCTCATTTAAGGGTCAGGGGATAGCCAGTGGAGGGTGAGACCGATGGCGCCCGCCTTTACTATCAGTAGAGAAGTCAGCAGCTCTGGACGCCTCGGCTACCTCCCTAATACGCCTTATGAGGTTCTGGGCCCCCGACTTTGTAACCTTTACCTCCTTTTTTAGGGTTAAATAATAATAATATCTCCTTCTTCTTCTTCTTCCTTTTTTGTCCATTTTTTCTCCCCAAGGGGAGGTTTTGACATTGACGAGCCTTCTCCATCCATCATCTCTCTCTCTGTTTCGAGCTTCTTCCTCCTCCTTATTTATTGCTGCCCCTTTCTCTTAAGATCATCTGCAATACAGGCAGGCAGCCCCAGTTTTGCTAGGTCTTCCCTTTTGGTGGTCTCTTTCCATCCGCTACGAGTAGGATAATAATAATAATAATAATAATAATAATGATGATGATGATGTTGATGATGATGATGATGATGATGATGATGATGGTGGTGGTGGTGGTGGTGGTGGTAAATGTTGTGATAAATGATGATGATGATGATGATGGTGGTGGTGGTGGTGGTGGTTTGGTGGTGGTGATGATGATGATGATGATGATGATGATGATGATGAATGAAATTCATATGGCGCTGAATCTTGTAAAAGCAAACAAAATCAAAGCCCGTGTAGAGAGATGGATTAGCTCCCATTCCTGTAACACACTCTGAGCTATGGTAACAAGATCAGAACAGTGGGGAATGTGGAGTCGTGTCTGGATTGATTTCAAATATATTAAAGAGTCCCAGCGGAGTTATCCGATTTAAGGACAGTGTGCCATCAACCAACTACTACATACTTTCTTCTTCTTTTTTTTCTTTTTTCGTTCCCTGGCTACAGCTCCAAGGTTCACCAATGGCGACATTATGTTTCTGGTTTTTTCCTCCCCCCCCCCCCCCCCCCTGCCCACCATTAAGGTAGCTGCATTCCGACTTCAGAGATCATGTCTAAACACACACACACCTAGGTTTGCTATGTCACGCACCCTCAGTGTCAGAGCTTATATATATATATGTTAGACTGCCGTGGGGCTACCAGCCAGAAGGGCCCTGCGCTGCTGCCAGGCTACTTCAGTGAAGTTCAGTGGTGCCAGTTCATGAACTAACATGATCAGGTCACCACCCTGCTAAACACCCCCCCCCCCCCCCCTACTGATGACGAGAATGGCTTAGTCGTGGAGCCAGACTGAGTGAGACGCCCACTCAAGGTGGTGACGACCATCACCACAACAACGTCCCAAAGTGACTTTTTCTCTCTCGTGAACTTCCAAACCTCGAGGACCATCGACTTGTTTTGTATCGTTAGCGAGTAGCGTCTTTCAGCAGCCAAAAGAGAAGTAGTATGACAGTAATTGTTATCCAGGAAATGTTGTCCCAATGTATGACAGTAATTGTTATCCAGGAAATTTTGTCCCAATGTAAAATATCTGATACGACTTTAAAAATTGTTTTTCTAAACACACACACAATGCACTTTAAGCGCAGATGCACACACACATGCACACACACACACACACACAAATACAATGCAATTCAAGCACACACACACACACACACACAAATTGACAATATCTTTGGATGAGACTATAAACCCAGGTCCCATGAGTGAACACATGCAGAACACACACAAACACACTATATCTTTGGGGGAGGAGACTACAAACCTAGGTCCCATGTGCGAACACACACAGAACACACCACTCCAACCCCCACCCCCCACCCCTAACCAAACCACCCCAAACCCCACCCCTCACCCAACCCCCTCCCCACCCCTCACCCCCCTCCTCCCTCACCCCCCCCCCTCCCTCACCCCCTCCTACCCCCCCCACCCCAACCCCCCCCCCCCCCCCCACTCCCACCCCCCCACCCCCACTACACCCCCACCCCACACCCCCACACCCTCCCCCCCCCCACCCCTACCCTCACCCAACCCCTCACACCCCCACCCACACCCCCCAACCCCCCCCCCCCCCCTTCACCCCACCCCACCCCCCGCCACCACAACTCCCCTCCCCCACCCCACCCTCACCCACACACCCCAACCCCCCCTCACCACCCCCCCTCCCACACCCCCCCAACCCCCCCCCCAAAAAAAAAACCCAAACCACTCACACAGTCAGGTGTCTCTCCGACTCCTCCTTGCAGAGGTGGTCGGCAGCCAGGGTGAGGGAGGCGTCTGCGCAGTCGTCGGGGGAGGGCAGGGGGGGGAAGGGGGGGGGCTGCAGGCGGTACAGTTGGATCGCCGAGTCCTCGAACCCCCCACTCAACAACTGACAGTCCGGCGAGATGGTCGACGTGCACAGGCTGCGCGCACAGAAGGAAAAAAGTGGGGGGTAAGGGTGATGGTTCATCATCATCATCGTCGTCGTCGTCGTCGTCATCGTCGTCGTCGTCGTCATCATCATCGTCGTCGTCGTCGTCATCGTCATCGTCATCATCATCATCATCATGTATGGAATTTATATAGCGCTGAATCTTGTAAAGCAACAAATCAAAGCGCTCAGATGTTATTTCATACCACTTTAAGTCACGGCAGATTTCTCTCCGTGAAATTCAGGCTGCTCTCCCCGGGGAGAGCGGGAGAACGCGTCGCCACTTAGCGCTGCGCCACCCTTTCACCCTTTTTTTTTTTTTTTTTTTTTCTGCAGCTGTATTTGTTTCCCTATCAGAGTGGCTTTTTTCTAAGAATTTTGCCAGGGACAACTCTCTTGTTGCCGTGGTTTTTTTTACGTGCGCTAAATAATTACGTGTAACACACGGGACCTCGGTTTATCGTCTCATCCGAAAGACTAGCGCCCAGACCACCACTCATGGTCTAATGGATGGGGGAAAAATTTCCGGTCCAAACGGGGTACGAACCGCCGTACACTTCAGACCCGGACTTTTCGCTTTCTAGACAGGCGCGTTACCTCTAGACCACCGATCCACCAACCATTCATCAACCATTACACCCAGTGGTATGTTGTAGGGCAGCAACAAAGCGCTTCCTTCCACTCCTGCCTATCCTGGGCCAACCTAATAATAATAATAATATATGGAATTTATATAGCGCTGAATCTTGTAAAAAAACAAAACAAATCGAAGCGCTTGCACTCAATCATTTACAGGCATGCAACTCTCCTTAAACATAATGAACAACAGATTTCAAAACCATGCGCGCGCACACGTATGTACGCATGCACGCACACACACGCACGCACACACACACACACACACTCGCAACAACACTTAGAAGGTGAAAGATGCTGTTGAAAATTAGTCACTGATCCCTAGTCACTGATTCCCAAGAGTGCTGCAGCATGGCCTTCATCTCCCTTATCCTGCTGGTAGCTTCCTCTCGGTTTTGGCCATCAGCATTCATACACGAGTCTCACTGGACCCGGGAGGTCCTTCGCACGGCCAAAAGTAGAAGTTTTCTCTGTTGCTGTTTCTGTAACTTCTTCTTCTTTTACGGGACAGGGTTGTTAGCCCTGTGTTACCCAACCCCCAACCTGGAGGAAGGGTTCCACCTTAGTCGCCTCTTACGACATGCCTGGTTGGAGGGCAGGGATCCTATTCTTGCGATGCTCGCTTTGCAAGCATACCCCGGGAGTCCCACGGGGGGAAGGGTGATGGTTAAGAGCGTCAAATTCTTCTTCGTCGAACGCTCAGACAGAAACTGTTGTTGTGTGTTATGTTTAATGCGTCGCGCTGCTGTTAAGTCTATTTTCTATTTATTCTTTATATCGAGGATGATGGAATAAGCACTCATGTGCTTTTTTACATCTAGTCCCCGTGTGTATGCCGTTTTGTAAATTTTGTCGTCTGTTCCCACTGGCACACAATGGCCTACTCTTTCGAAAAGCGGAACAAGATTTAACGTATGCGCAAGATGTTCTGCATGCGTTCGCACACGGGGCCTCGGTTTATAGTCTCATCCGAAGGACTTGTGCTTGACAATGACAAATTCTTTTATTTCGAGGATAATGAATAAGCATCCATGTGCTTTTTTAACATCCAGTACCCGCCCTTAGGGATATATAAGAGAGAGACAGACAGAGAGAGAGAGAGTGTGTGTGTGTGTTGGGGTGGAATTCAACCTAAGACTTTTTGTGTTTTTTGTCCACCTGCTGACAAGTCAGGCCTTGCGTATCCGACTTCGGCATAAGAGAGATTTGTTGTGTTTTTGGTTTTTTCTGGGGAAAAAAGGCAAGGAGAATGGACCAAGAAGGCAGAAAATAGATGAGAAGGAGGTGACAGGAAGAAGAGGAACAAGGGACTATGGGATAGGTGAAGGTGAAAATTTGTGTTAACATAAAAATGTTGTAGAAAATAAAAATTTAATTGAAGAAAAACAAGGAGAAAAACAATCCTACACCAAACCAAAATTCATCAAACAAACAAAAAACGCACAAACACACACACACAAAATAGAAAAATATAAAATCAAATAAAAGCAAAACAAGCAAGAGTCATAAGTGAGAAATGTAATCCGACTTGCTTGAAAATATACAGGAGAATGGACTGGGAAGGCATAAAATAAGCAAGAGAGAGAAGAGAGAGAGAGAGAGAGAGAGAGAGAGAGAGAGAGAGAGAGAGAGAGAGGAGAGAGAGAGAGAGAGAGAGAGAGAGAGAGAGAGAGAGACAAAGAGAGAGAGGAGAGAGAGAGGCAAAGAAGAAGACAGACAAAGAAGAGAGAGAGACCCAGACAGACTGAGACAGACAGACCGACCGACCGACTGAGACAGACAGACAGACAAATAGGTAAAAAAAAAAAAAAAAGACAAGAAACAAAAGAACAGTGATAAAAAAAAACAACAACAAAGGACCAACAGTTTGAAATAACAAAAACAACCAAAAACCCAACAAAACCCCCCTCCCCCCAAAAAAACCCCCACTGGTAGCACAAGTCATTTTAACCAACAGTTACAAACCGCCACACACACACAAAACCCCCACCACCACCCCCTTCCCCACCCCACCCCCACCCTCACACCCTCCCCCTCACCTTCCCACCCCCCTCACACCCATCTTCCCCCAGCCCCCCTCACACACCACACCCCACCACCCACCCACCCTACCCCCTACCCCCCCACCCACCCCACCACCCCCAACCCACCCCAACACCAACCCCCCCCAACCCACCCCAACACCAACCCCCCCCCCCACACCCCACCACCCCCTACCCAACCCCACCCCTTACCCAACCCCACCCCCCAACTCCCCCCCCCCCCCCCCCCCCCCCCCACCCCCCCCACACCCCCCCCCACCCACCCCCCCTCACCCCCCACCCCAACTCCCCCCCCACCACCCCCCCAACCCCCCCCACCACCCCCCCAACCCCCCCCACCCACCCCACAACCCCCCCACCACCCCCCCCCCACCTCCCCCCCCTCCCCCAACCCAACCCCCCCCTACCCCCCCAAACCCACCCCACACCCACCCACCCCTCCTCACCCCTGATGCGCGCTGGAGTTGATGACGCTGTAAAACAAGATGGAGGGCAGGGGCGGAGGCAGCGCCTCCATGGCGCGACACGCCTCCAGAAACTTCTCCACCTCCTCCTTGTCCTCCGCACTGAGTCCGCTGTAGTCCACCTCCACCTCCTCCTCCTCCTCCTCCACCTCCTCTCCACTACCAGCTGGTCTTCGCTCACCGCCCGCCGCGCGAACTTGACCTCTTTGACCTCCTTCTTCTTCGTCTCTTTCTTCCCGTCTTTCTCTTCTTTGGCAGTGGTGGTGGTAGCGGCGGTGGTGGTGGTGGTGGTAGCGGTGGTGTTGGTGTTGTTGGTGGTGTTGGTGGTGGGGGTGGTGGTGGTAGGGGTGGTGGGGGTGGAGGAGGAGGAGGAGCCGGTAGTTCGACTGGAGGAAGGGTCTGATTGCAGCTCCAGTGATTTGCCCTTGGTGTCCGTTCCTGGTATAAAGGAGTTATCTTTGAAAAGTGAGTTGTTTTTTTTAAAAGTCGGGACGTGGTGCGTTAACTCTTATTATTTATTTTATTTTATTTTTTTTATCGAGGAGAATGGAATAAGTAAGCACTTGTGTGCTTTTTTTTTACATCCAGTCCCCCCGTGTGTATGCGGTTTTGTAAATTTTGTCATCCGTTCCCACCGGCACACAATGGCCTACTCTTACGAAAAGCGGAACGGGTTTTTAACAAGTGCCTATTGAGCCTGTGAGATGTTACAGACAAATCACTGGGGGAAGGGGGGGGTATTTTTTTTTGGGGGGGGGGGGGGGTATTTCTTTTATTTTGAGAATAATTTTTTTAAATAATGTTTTTAAATTTATACCACTTTAAGTCACAGCAGATTTCTCTGCGTGAAATTCGGGCTGCTCTCCCCCAGGAGAGCGCGTCGCCACAAGAGCAGCGCCACCCATTCCTTTCTTTTTCCTGTCTGCAACTGTATTTGTTTGTTTCCCTATCAGAATGGCTTTTTTCTACAGAATTTTGCCAGGGGCAACTCTCTTGTTGCCGTGGGTTCTTTTACGTGCGCTAAATAAGTATGTGTAGCAGACAGGACCTCAGTTTATCGTCTCATCCGAAAGTAAAGCGCCCAGACCACCACCACTCATGGTCTAATGGATGGGGGTAAAAGTTTAGGGTCCAAATGGGATTCGAACCACCGGACACTTCAACCCGGAATTTTCGCTTTCTAGACAGGCAAGTTACCTCTAGATTGTTGATCCATGTGCTTGTCTGAGCCTGCAAGTGTAGAATTTTCTTTTTTTTTCTCAAATGACTATTTGTAAACAAGACCCTTTCTTACAAGACTGAAAGATGTCTAATGCAGCAAACAAGGTGAGTTCGTTGGAAAACTTGAGATCTACGCTCAACTTTACTTCAGTGAGCGATGCTCAGTTGCACTTTACAGACTGTTGGAAGTCAAGGTGCTTGTCCCTGTGTACATGTTTTCAGGTGGGGCAAGAAAGGTGAACACTATTTCTCAAACACCAGGGACGGGATAGCCTAGTGGTTAGAACATTGCGCTCGCAATCTGATGACCCGGGTTCGATTCCCGTTCAAGGGGGATATTTTCCCCCAGAGTTAACATCAGTGCAGACTCCACTCTCCCCAAAAGTCCTTCGGATGAGACTATAAACTGAGGCCCCGTGTGCGAATGCATGCAGAACATCTTGCGCACACGTTAAATCCTGTTCCGCTTTTCGTAAGAGTAGGCCATTGTGTGCCAGTGGGAACAGATGACAGAATTTACAAAACCGCATACACACGGGGACTACATGTAAAAAAGCACATGAGTGCTTATTCCATTATCCTCGATATAAAAGAATAAATAAATAAATAAAATTAAAAAGCTGTGCATGCCAAAAATTAAACAAGCATTACCTACAAAACACACACACAAAAGTTACTTAATTTCATGCACTGTTGCCATGAAAATAACAATCCAATATCTTCTTCTTCCTTTTATGTCATGTTTCTCCCAGGGGAGGTTTGACATTGATGAGCCTTCTCCATGTCTCTCTGTGTTGAGCTTCCTCCTTATTTATGCCCCTTTCTCTAAGATCATCTGCAATACAGACAGCCCAGATTTTGCTAGGTCTTCCCTTTGGTCTTTTTCCATCCACTACGAAGTTCATTGCTCTTTTTATGATGTGGTGGTCTGCTTTCTGTTGAACGTGCCCAAACCAGCGCAGTCTATTGGTACTAGCTACAGACTTCAGATCATCAACTTTGCACATTCTCCATAGTTCTTCATTCGTGATCCTGTCTTCCCATTTGATCTTTGTCATGTAGCGTAGCATTCAGTTTTCACAGCTCTTCAACAAACATGAAAATAACAATCCAATATGACTGCCCAAATAATCCTGCCGATTTTTTTTTCAAAGCTGAGAGCAGTTAAAACATTTCTGTTCTCACAGACTTGTGGGGGTTTTGTTGTGTGTGTTTGTTATCTTCGTTCCTCGGCTAGAGCTCCAAGGTTCATCAATGGCGAGATTTTTGCGTATGCATGCGACAGTTTTTGCACACCATAAAGGTAGCTGCATTCTGACTTCAGGGAAAGACATGTTTTCAAAAAACCCAGATCGTTCAATTTCCACAGAAAAATCTTCACACCTACACACATCAATTTTTTTTTAACACTAAAAAGTTCACGATTTTCGCTACATGCACTCCCCTACGATCTAACTTTAGGGAATAAGGTGAAATGCAAGGAAGAAAACTGACTGGATCAAGCGAGTTAATCTGATACTTTTATAGAAAAAGAGAACATTTTTCTTCTTCAATCATTCTGATAGCAACTATTGTTGTTTGTCATAGGAGCGAAAAATGGGTTGCGCTGCCGTTAAGCGCCTGACGAGTCAGGCCCAGCGCATATGAATTTGGCTTGGGGGAGAATCGTTATCTTTTAAGTCTTTCTGGAAAAAGGTAGGAGAATGGAGCAAGAAAGAAAATAGACAAGAAGAAGGTGACAGGAAGAACAGGACCCACCCCCCACCCCCCAACACACACCCACTTACGGGATAGCCTAGTGGCTAGAACATTGCGCTCGTAATCTGACGACCCGGGTTTGATTCCCATTCAAGGGGATATTTTTTCCTAGAGTTAACACCAGTGCAGACTCCACTCTCCCAAAAAGTCCTTCGGATGAGACTGTAAACCGAGGCCCCGTGTGCGAACGCACGCAGAACACCTTGCGCACACGTTAAATCCTGTTCTGATTTTTGTAAGAGTAGGCCATTGTGTGCCGGTGGGAACAGATAACAAAATTCACAAAACTGCATACACACGGGGACTGGATGTAAAAAAGCACATGAGTGCTTATTCCATTATCCTCGATATAAAAGAATAAAATAAATAAATAAAATAAACACCACCATCCCCATCACACACACACGTTTACATGCACACACACACTCACTCTCTCTCACACAAAACACACAAACACTTCTTCCCCACACACCCACTTACACACCATCATCCACACACACACACACCACACACACCGCACGCATGCATGCACCCACCCTTCCACACTCCCATCCACCCAATCACCTCTCCACCCCCCCCCCCCCCCACCCCACCCTTCCACACACCAGAAACACTCACCCACAAGGCTGATGTTCTGATTGATGATCTGAAGAACGAGCATGTTGTCGGCAGCCTGCAAAAACACAGGTGACTATCATTTTATATATATATAATAATAATAATAATAATAATAATAATGTATGGAATTTATATAGCGCTGAATCTTGTAAAGCAACAAATCAAAGCGCTGAGATGACATGATTTTTTTTTGTGGATTTATTTATTTATTTTATTATTTTATATGGAGGATAATGGAATAAGCACTCATGTGCTTTTTTACATCCAGTCCCCGTGTGTATGTGGTTTTGTAAATTTTGTCATCTGTATATTGGAAGGACGGTGGCAGGATGGTTAAGACGTTTGCCTGCCAACAAGTAAATCGTGAGGTTCTGGGTTCGATTCCCAGCCTCGCCCTTTCTTCCCAGTTTGACCAAAAAACTCGAACTGAATGTCAAAGTCCTTCGGATGAGACTATAAACCGAGGCCCCGAGTGCAAACGCATGCAGAACATCTTGCGCACACGTTAAATCCTGTTCCGCTGTTCGAAAGAGTAGGCCATTGTGTGCCGGTGGGAACAGATGACAAAATTTAAAAAATGCATACACACGCATAAAAAAAAGCGCTTTGATTTGTAGCTTTACAAGATTCAGCGCTATATAAATTCCATACATTATTATTATTATTATTATATTAAATAATTATGTATACAGAGTTTGGATCAGTGATAGACTAGAGGTAAGAACGCACCTGCCTACAAAGCAACAAGTCCAGGATCGACCCTCGTTTATGCCCGAAACTTTTCTCCCCCATCCAGTAGACCCTGAGTGGTAGTCTGGATGCTAGTCTTTCAAGATTTTCATTTTCATACCACTTTAAGTCACGGCAGATTTCTCTGAGTGAAATTTGGGCTACTCTCCGATGAAATGATAAAACAAGGTGCAGTGTGCAACATGCATTTAGCGCACATGAAAGAACCTTCGGCAACAAGAGAGTTGTCCCTGGCCAAATTCTGGGTTTTTTTTAAAAAGGCCACTGTGATAGGGAAACAAACACACATGCAGACAAGAAAAGGGAAAAGAAAAAACCCAATGGGTGGTGCTTCTCTTGTGGCAACACGCTCTCCCCAGGGAGAGCAGCTTGTGTTGCTGTGAACTATCTGATACTGCATTATATAATACAGCAAAATGATTTTATTATGAATTTGTTACCTTAAAATAAAATGTTTTAGCACAGACTTGTGTATGAAAGTATGTTTCCAATATATACATACACATAATAATAATATTAATAATAATAATAATAATAATAATAAATGGAACTTAAATAGCGCTATATCTTGCAAAGACAAATCAAAGCGCATGCATTCAAAATACCAACATACCAAAATAACAACATATTTCGTAAGGCTCTGTGACTTTTATGGCCATTAATCACTTTCTTCTTCTTCTTCTTCTTCAAACACTCAGCAATTATTGTTGTCTGTCATATGAGCGAAAATGCGTTGCAATGCCCAGCATATCCCATTTCAGCATGGGAGAGAATTGGTACCTTTTAAGTCTTTCTGGGTAAAAAGCAAGAGAAATAAACCAAGAAGGCACAATACAGGCAAGAAGGAGGTGACAGGAAGGAAAAAAAACAAAGAAGAAACCAAAGAGAGGGTTAGAAAAGAGGGCATTCCAAGCACAGAATTTCCAGAAGGTGGGTATGCTATTTATACTGACAGGCCCCCAGCAATCCCCATGGGAGAGACTTCTGATTCTGATTCTACAGAACAGACAAGAGAGTGCGTTATGGTGCCACAATCCAAAACAAATTTAAACAACATCCAAAAAAACAAACAACAACAAAAAACAGAAACCCTATGGTTTGATTTAAAAAAATAATAATAATAACTTCCATTTCTTGGCAAAACAAGGGACAACAAAACAATGCCGTCATCCACAGAGGGTCAACTAACAGCAATGCTCACCTTCAGATGGGTCAGCAGGTGGGTAATGGATGAATGAGACAGTCGCACTGTGTACCTGTGTTCTCTGCAAACAAACACACCAACCGGTCATAAAAACCATCATCCTAACAACAATACTGCCTGGTGTAATATGATTAAAAAATGAACAAAACGTAAGAATGTGCTCCTTTTATGACGATTATCAATAACCATGTGATAGTTACACCACCATGAATGCCACATGTAACACTGAAGATTAAATTATAAGAGCATGCTACTTTTATAATAACCATTGACGGACGCTATAGCCAAGTGGTTAAGACTGTTTGACTTCGATCCATGTGTCCATGAAGTTGTGGGTTTGAATCTTTGGTGGCATCTGGATAATTAAGGGTGGGGATTTTTACAATCTCCCAGATCAACTTCAAGTGCATATCTGCCAGTGTCTTTATTCCCCTTGTGTGTGTGGGTGTGTGTGTGTGTGTGCGTGTGCGTGTGCGTGTGCGTTTGCGTTTGCGTGCGCATGCGTGTGCATGCGTGTGTGTGTGTCACATGCATATGCAGAAGATCACATATGCACATCAAAGATCTCATAAATCATGTCAGCGTTCGGTGGGTTATGGAGGACACACAAACGTACCCAGAATTCATCCCCTGAAATCGGAATGTGGCTACCTTCAGGGCAGGCAAAAATTGTTGCAACAACAAAATGTCACCATTGTGAACCCTGGAGCTCTAGCTGGGGCACTAAAAAAAATAATAATTAAAATAAAATAACAATCATCATTAACCGTACTACGATAACAACTATCAATGATACTACGTGCAATGATGAACATGAATAAAGGTACTCTTTCAATACAGATCCCTCACAAAAGGAAGTGTACGTGCAGTCATGCTACAGCCCCTAACGAAAGGAAGTAAACTCGCAGTCTTGCTACAGCCCCTAACGAAAGGAAGTTAACTCGCAGTCTTGCTACAGCCCTTAACAAAGGGAAGCATACTTACAGACTTACTAAGGTAAAGGTAAAGGAGTCCCATAACCTATAAGGTTGTAGGGGAGCGAGGCGTCAGAGACCTCACTTCTCTAGGGCCAGCATATTGAGGGCGGCGCCCATCTCCTCTCCCTCGCTGCTTTACCTTCCCTGTCCCTAAAGAGGGCAGGTACCCATTTACAGCTGGGTAAACTGGGGGAGCTGTACTGAAGCCAAGGCGCGCAAACGGTCACCCATCCAACTGGTAACCACGCTCGACACTGCTTAACTTGGCTGGGGGACAGACTTACTACAGCCCTTAAAGTAAGCAAGTATACTAGCAGGCTTGCTACAGCCCCTAAAGATCTCACCTGAATTCTGAAATGTCCTTAGCTGCAAGCAATTCTACCTTGGAGTCCATCTTTCGCAAATTACGCACAAAGTCCTTCTGCTCCTCCAGATGGAAGACTTCAGTGTGTCGCTCGTGAAACTTGTGAGCTGGTACAATAAAAGAAAAATGTCAATAAAATTCAATATGAAGGTAAAGCAAGGCAAGGCAAGGCAAGGCAAGGCAGGGCAAGGCAAGGCAGGGCAGGGCAAGGCAAGGCAGGGCAGGGAAGGGCAGGGCAGGGCAAGGCATGGCTGTTACTTCATGATTTAGGCAAAAACAACAACAGAAACTATAAGACTGCGAACAATACTTTTATTCAAGTAGTCACCCGAGTGTTTGCGTCAAATCATCACAGAAATATGACAATGAATAACTTCTGAACAGCTTTAGCACTTTGTTGTTGTTGTTGCTGTTGTTTGTTGTTGTTTTTGTTGTTCCTTGGCTAGAGCTCTGGGGCTCACCATTGGTGAAATTTTGTTTGATAATAAATGATTTAATATGCAGCCAGTTTTGCCCACTATCAAGGTAGCCACATTCCAACTTCGGGGTCGATGTCTGTACACATGACACCTGTATGCATGCATCTTTTTTTTTTTTTTAATATGTCATCCATTCCTACCAGCACGCAATGGCCTACTCTTCCAAAAGGTGGAACCGGTTTTTACATGTGCACAAGATGTTCTGTATGCATTCACACAAGGGACCTGGGTTTACAGTCCCATCTGAAGGACTTTCCGGGGAGTGGAGTTGGTAATGATGTTAACTCCAGGGGGAAAAAATCACCTTGAACAGGCGGTGAGCAATCTGATTTACCTGAAGGTTTGGTTTACCTGAAGGTTTGATTTACCTGAAGGTTTAATTTACCTGAAGGTTTGGTTTACCTGAAGGTTTGATTTACCTGAAGGTTTAGTTTACCTGAAGGTTTGATTTACCTGAAGGTTAAATTTACCTGAAGGTTTCATTTACCTGAAGGTTTGATTTACCTGAAGGTTTGATTTACCTGAAGGTTTGATTTACCTGAAGGTTTAATCTACCTGAAGGTTTAATTTACCTGACGGTTTGATTTACCTGAAGGTTTGATTTACCTGAAGGTTTAATTTACCTGAAGGTTTAATTTACCTGAAGGTTTGATTTACCTGAAGGTTAGATTTACCTGAAGGTTTAATTTACCTGAAGGTTTAATTTACCTGAAGGTTTAATTTACCTGAAGGTTTAGTTTACCTGAAGGTTTAATTTACCTGAAGGTTTGATTTACCTGAAGGTTTAGTTTACCTGAAGGTTTAGTTTACCTGAAGGTTTAATTTACCTGAAGGTTTGATTTACCTGAAGGTTAGATTTACCTGAAGGTTTAATTTACCTGAAGGTTAGATTTACCTGAAGGTTTAGTTTACCTGAAGGTTTAGTTTACCTGAAGGTTTAATTTACCTGAAGGTTTGATTTACCTGAAGGTTTGATTTACCTGAAGGTTTAATTTACCTGAAGGTTTAATTCCAGCAGCCAGTAGGTTGCAGTACATGTGCACGAACACGGGAAACAGCAGGGCAGACAACTCTTCATTCTGTTGCGGATTGCTCTCCAGCACAAACTTCCGAAGTCTGCAATAACAGAACGTGCACGTGTGAATACGCACTGTACAGATAGTACACACACACACACCACACACACACACACACATGCACACACACACACGCACACACACACACACACACACACACACACATACAATACATACACACAGACATGCACGCACACATGTGTGCGTACACCATAGCTGTCAGTTTCCCCCACATTCAGCTGCTCTCAGCTGCTGTCCATCCCAGCCCAGGCCAGCTGGGTCCAGCTGGTGCTAATTATAGCAAAAACTGACCACACATTGACTGGCTTAAACTAAAACAAGGACAGGGTGCGCTAAATTTAGAACTCGACCCAGTGGTGTTGGATTTGTGCGCTGTCACACACACACTACTGCCACACAAAATTGGTTTTTTGTTTTGCGGTTTTGTAAATTTTGTCATCTGTTCCCACCGGCACACAATGGCCTACTTTTACGAAAAGCGGAACAGGATTTAACGTGTGCGAAAGATGTTCTGTATAAAACGTAGAAGAATTTCTGCTCCTATGACAGACAACAACAGTGAATAGGTGCTACAGGTCTGAGCGATTGACGGCAAGAAGAAACCCGATAACTCAAACTGGTCAAAACCACCTGAATGTATGTATACACTATACAGTGACAGGTGATCTACTTATGATCTGTTTCACCCTGACCATCTCGAATATACAGTCTGGGAGTGCAGTCTATCGCCCTCTTTGCCTGGATTTAACTCAGAGCACCCTTAGGTAACCCAGTACATTCGTCACACAATTCAGGACTGTCAAGGGAAGTAATTTTTACAACTTTCAATAGTCATGCTACACACACACAAAAACGAAGAAATTTATTTACGCTATCTTTTACTGCAAGAAATGTTATTTCCTGCATTCTTAATTAAATAACGTACACACTGGGCTAGGCAATTTTTGCATTCATGCAGTTGTTTACAAACAAACAAAAATTAATCACGATACCTCGCCATTTTTTGCTATCAGTATCGCAATCCCGATCCCTTCTTCTAAACTAGTACACAACAGCTTGTACGCCACTCTGCCCCATCTGCTTGATCAGTCTTAACAATATGCCAATGGAAAAAGCCTTTAAATCTGCTCTATAGGTGTCCCATGTTTGTGGGCGGTTGCAGTGGTGTTGAGTTAATTAACTAAGACTTGAGCTAGTAGAGGATCCCCACCCCACGCCTTACCTGGCAAACTGCTGGTCACAGGAGTTGAAGTCACCTGAGATGCTGCTACAGGCGATGCTGTTCTCCATGCCAGTGCTCAGGCGGCATCGTTTCTTCACCGACATTTCTTCCAGGCTTATCCCTTGCGGTCTGCCACCCTGGATCTCACTCTCCTGAAAGTGAAACAACCAGCAGATATCAGGCCTGCATCACGCATACAATGTGGGCTTGCAAATTATACAGTCACAGACACTCTGTGCAACAAAGACATTGTGCACAAGTATGCAAACACACACAAAATGTATAGTCCACACATACACACGCACACATACACACGCACGCGCGCGCGCACACACACACACACACACACACAGTTGTGATTTCTCTCTTAAGCCAAAGTGGGACATGGGGGGTCGGATGACACTATAAACCGAGGCCCCGTGTTCGAACGCATGCAGAACATCTTGCGTGCACGTTAAACCCTGTTCCGCTTTTCGTAAGAGTAGGCCATTGTGACACGGTGGAAACAGATGACAAAATTTACAAAACCGCATACACACGGGGACTGGATGTAAAAAAGCACATGAGTGCTTATTCCATTATCCTTGATATAAAAGAATAAATGAAATAATTTTTTTAAATAAACCAATGAAATTTTGTTTACTAGCTCATGTTACTCTGTTAGTTACACCATATATGATTTTATAAATAATACTGAAACTGAAAGGGCATCAATTGTAAAGCATAAAAAAGATCTATAAATCACTCAGTGTTATGTACTGTTGCCATAAAAACAATCCAATATGGCCACCCAAACAAAATGTTTTGAACAAACTTCAAAAACTTTTTATCCGTAACAAGAGCAAGAAACCTGTTTCTACCAAGACATGATTTACAAACTAAATTCTTTAAATTCACACAGGGAAATCTCCATATTTGCATCTTGGCATTTTTTTAATTCGATGATTATAAAAACATAATTTTTGGTCATTTTAAGACCTGTGTCTTACCTTATTTTTATTTATTTTATTTTACATTAATTTATTTTATGTTACTTTAAGTCATGGTAGACTTCTCTGCATGAAATTCAGGCTGCTCTCCCCAGGAAGAGCGTGTCACAAGAGAAGAGCCACCCATTATTTTATTTTCCTGTCTTCAATTGCATTTTTTTTCTAATCAGAGTGGCTTTTTTCTACAATTTTGCCAGGGACAAAACCTCTCTTGTTGCAGTGGGTTCTTTTAGTTAAATTACGTGCACTAAATAATTTTGTACAATTCACTAGACCTCGGTTTAATATCGTCTCATCCAAAAGACTATCGTTCAGGCCACCACTCGATCAGACCACCACTCGTGGTCTTTTGGATGGGGAAAAAGTTTGGGCCCAAACAGGGATCGAACCACCACACACTTCCAACCTGAACTTTTCGCTTTCTAGGCTGGCACGTTACCTCTAGACCACCAATCCACCTATATGTAGATGCTGTGTCAGTGTGTGATGCTGGTTTCTTATGAAATTATGCTAGGGAAAACACTAAAGGTTCTTCTGCAGTAGTACTTTGTAGGACTAGTAAGTAGTAGTACTACTTGTTGCAGTAGCATACAGTATACATTCATAACGCAACAAACATTCTATCAAAATTAGTATCTAATATCTTCCTTAGAGGAGGCTAGCACAGTAGCAGAAGTGGCTGGTTGTTTGGGTGATAGTTGACACCTGTAGACAAAGGTTACTACTACTAGAATCTAGCAAGTAAAAATATAAACATAAGCTTCATCAGATTTGACTTGCACAACTCGCACTCGTGACATTGCCAGAACATTTCAATGCCAACTGTGCTGTGCCTCGGGGATAAATTTTTATTAATAGACCTTACAGTATACTTTTGACTTTACGATCCACGTGTATCGAAACCAGACTACGAAAACTGCGCAACACAGACATTATGACCTTTCTTCCAGAGAATCAGAACAAGAAAGTGAGATGATATCGGCATCTCCGTTGAGACGAAAATATAATCAAAAACAGAGATGTGCTATTGATTAAACCCTTGCACTAAAGCGTGCACGTACCAGGAATTACACCGCCTTGGATTTGGTCTTCTTATCAAGGTGTATAATACTAGTAACTTCTAATCGAGACAACGTGAGATTATTGCGATCACGATATTTTTTTTAAAAGGGCAAACTTGCACTTACCAGATAATTACGACGCCTCATGTACTGCGTAACAGCACTTTTTATCTGTTCTGTCTTCGCCCGCTTCATTCTTTAGATGCACAGTTACGTATTCCACGGATTAATGCATGTGGCAGCATCTAAAAATCAACACAGATAAGCCGGTGCACTTCAAAACTCCCCAAAGTCTGCCATTTTGCTTGACTTCCGGTGCTGCAACAAGTCTAATAACAGAAAAATATGCGAATACTGTATTTTCGACAACCAGATAGTGACGTTTTCTTCAATTAGAACCTCTTCATTACTCAGAAAATAGTTGTGGACGTAAGCAATTGTAGATAACCAGTTATAACTTTTATATTATTTTTAAACTGATGTATCCAAGGTTAAAATAACATTCAAAAACTACAAAATAGTATCTTTCAATGATAGCATTTTAGGCATTTTTGTAAGAACCATGCCGATTTGGGGTTGATTTGTGTTTACTTTTTGTTGTTGTTTTTTCTTGTTTTTATATTTGTACATTGAAAGTAGGTGTGTATACATGTAGTTCACACACACACACACACACACACACACACACACACACACACACACACAGAATTTTTCTTTGTTTGATTTGTGTGGTTTAACATTGCTTAGGTTTTGTTTTTTTAATTCTATGTATGCATATATTATTGTTTTCTCTTGTTTGATTTGTATGGTTTATCACTGATTACGTTTTTATTCTATGTCTGCATACATATTATCTTTGTTTTTCTTTCTTTTTTTAATTTAGATAGATGCTTGATGGGAAAAAAAGCACATGTACTGCTTATTCAATGTACCATCTGAAAATAAAAGTTTGACTAGCCTTTGACTTGACTTTCACACACACACACACACACGCACACACGCGCGCGCGCGCGTGCATGTAATAAGCTAGGAAGTAGACGGGGTTGTAGAATGTTTGGTATTCCGTGTCTATCAGCATGGCCGTATGCTAGTGTGTGTGTGTGTGTGTGTGTGTGTGTGTGTGCGCGCGCAGGCGAAAAATTATCAGTCCTGCAGCATGCGCGCTTGCCCCTGCGTGCGCACGCACACACACAACACACACACACGCACACATGCTTTTATATGTCAAATTTCTTGATTTTTTTAAAATATTGTTTGTGAGGGCAGGATGGGGGAAAAAAGTTATGTAAACTTAATCTGTTACCCTCGATAAAGATAATTGATTGACTTGACTTGACACACACACCTCGGCTAGAGCTCCGAGGTTCACCGACGGTCAGATAATTAATTAGCTGCTTCTTTTCCTGTAAACAGTCGTTTGGGTTGGTGGTGTACGTAGTACTAAGCTGGGAAGCTGCCGGGTTCGGCTGCACACCAGTATTAAAAAAAATAATTCTTTTCCTTCTGTTTTTCTATGTGACTCTAATATTCATACTACACGTACTAAGGCATCCACAGAAATAAAAACCACTTTTTTGGTGAAAGACTAGCCTCTGACTCAAAACCCATGTGATTTTGAACAAATTTGGTAGGTTTGAATTTTTTTAATTTTTCAGCAAACACTGTACCCCCTCAGTCCTTTGTCGTCTGCTAGCTTCCTTACCTATTGCATGCGCGGGGTCAACGCTGTAGGAATACAGGCAAACCTCAGTTGATGGTTATTTCCAACTTTCTCGTGACTACCTGTATTGTTCTATGTCCTCAATCAAAAAAACAAGTGCACAGTCCATTTTTTCATGCTTAAAAAAATCTGTGAAAATCACCAACATTTTTTTTCATTCGCAACGCCCAAATTAATATGGGTGTGCGGCCTGTATCATAGAATGCTTGGCACCTTTACCAGATAAGGAAAGGAAGTCTGCGCATGCGCACACGTGGTATTCCGTGTCTATTGGTATGCTAGTGTTTATTTTATTTATTTTTTTCATTTCATTCCTTTATTTCCTTCTTTTATTTCGAGGATAATGGAATAAGCACTCATGTCCTTTTTTTTTTACATCCAGTCCTCAAGTGTATGCTTCTTACTTCTTACTTAGGCCCATCACTTCCCCTGGAGCATAGGCCGCCGACAACAGTCCGCCAGTGTCCTCTGTCCTGGGCTACTCTCTCCAGCTGTCTCCAGGTATATCCCATCTTTCTGGTTTCTGCCTCAAGGTCGCGTCGCCAGGTGTTTCTTGGCCTTCCTCTTTTTCGTTTTCCCTGGGGGTTCCATGATAGTGCCTGCCTTGTGATGTTGCTGGCTGGCTTTCTCAGGGTGTGCCCAATCCATCCCCATCTCCTGCACCAGATTTCATTTTCGGCTGGCAGCTGGTTGGTACGTTGCCACAGGTCTGCATTGCTGATGGTGTCGGGCCAGTGGATCTGGAGGATTCGTCTCAGGCAGCTGTTGATGAAGGTCTGCACTTTCTTGATGGTGGTCTTTGTTGTCCTCCATGTCTCCGCTCCATATAGTAGGACTGACTTGACGTTGGAGTTGAACAGCCTGATCTTTGTGCGGGTCGAAACAATCTTGGAGCTCCAGATGTTCTTCAGCTGCAAGTATGCTGCCCTCGCCTTGCCAATTCTTGCTCTGACGTCTGCGTCTGTGTCGCCCTGCATGTTAATGATGCTACCCAGGTACATGAATGTCTCCACTTCTTCCAGCTCCTTCCCATTTAGTGTGACTGGGTCCTCACTCACTGCTTTGATCTTGAGAATCTTGGTTTTGCCTTCATGGATCTTGAGACCAACTTGTAATGAGGTGGCTGCTAGTTCTGTAGTCTTGTCCTGCATCTGTTGGCGGCTGTGGGAAAGCAGGGCCAGGTCGTCTGCAAAGTCGAGATCATCCAGCTGGTCCACAGTGTCCACTGGATTCCATTTCTTCTGTATGCCGTTGAAGTCTTCATGGTCCAATCGATCGCCAGGAGGAAGAGGAAAGGTGACAGGAGACAGCCTTGTCTGACTCCGGTCTTCACCTCAAAGCTGTTTGTGAGTTGTCCTCCATGGACCACCCGGGAGGTCATTCTTTCATAGGAGTTCTCGATCAAGTTGACCAGTTTGGTTGGCACTCCATGGTGGCGAAGCGATTTCCAGAGGGTGTTGCGGTCCACACTGTCAAAGGCTTTCTCATAATCAACAAAGTTGATGTATAAAGATGAGTTCCACTCTAAAGATTGCTCAACGATGATGCGCAAGGTGGCAATCTGATCTATGCATGATCTGTTCTGGCGGAAGCCGGCCTGTTGGTATCGGAGGAGAGGGTCGACTGCATTTTTCATTCTCTTGAGGAGGATCCTGTTAAAGACTTTTCCTGGCACCGACAGAAGCATTATCCCTCTATAGTTGGCACAGTTACTGAGGTCTCCTTTCTTGGGTAGCTTGATGAGGTAGCCCTCCTTCCAGTCTGATGGTACTTCCTCCTCTTCCCAAATCTTCCCAAAGAGAGGGTACAGCATCTCTACCGTGGTCTCCAGGTCTGTCTTGAGTGCTTCTGCTGGGATGTTGTCCGGTCCTGCTGCCTTGCCATTTCTCAGCATTTTGATGGCTTTCCTGATCTCCTCCCTGGTTGGTTGCTCACAGTTGATGTTCAGGTCTCTATCAGCAGGGTCGATGTCCGGGGGGTTTGAAGGGACGGGTCTGTTCAGGAGTTCCTCAAAGTGCTCTGCCCATCTGTTCAGTTGCCCCTCTGTTCCCAGGATGGTGTTTCCTTTCTTGTCTTTGACTGGTCGCTCAGGCCTGCTGTACTTCCCTGAGAGTTTCTTAGTGGTGTCATACAGCAGCTTCATGTTGTTACTGGCTGCTGCTTCCTCGGCTTCCTCTGCCAGGCTGTCGATGTACTTGCGCTTGTCTGTTCTTGCGCTCCTCTTGACTTCTCTGTTGGCTTCTGTGAAGTCTGCTTGTGCCTTGGCCTTTTCTGCTCTTGTCCGGCTGTTGTTTACTGCTGCTTTCTCTTTTCAATCTTGCCCATTGTGACTGCCGATATCCATTCCTTCTGTTGGTGTCTCTTGGGGCCCACTACTTCCTGACAAGTTGATGTCAGTGTCTCTTTCACTTTCTTCCACTGGCTCTCGATGTCAGTCTAATCTTCAAGCAGTTCTTGTAGTACTTGGTACTTGTTGGTGAGGGACAGCTTGAATTCTTCATTTATCTTTGAGTCTTTCAGCAGGCTGGTGTTGTACTTCTGCCTCTTTGTTGTTACTTTCATCCAGTTCCTCTTCAGCTTTAGCTTCAGCCTGGCTACCAAAAGGTGGTGGTCAGATGCAACGTCTGCTCCTCTTTTCACCTTTACACCCTGTAGTGATCTCCTGAATTTCTTGGCCATGCAGATATGGTCGATCTGGTTCTCAGTCACATGATTTGGTGATACCCAGGTGGCCTTATGTACTCTTCTGTGGGGGAAAATGCTGCCACCGATTACCAGATTGTTGATAGCACAGAAGTCTGCAAATCTCTCGCCATTCTCATTCATCTCTCCTAATCCGTGTCTTCCCATCACTTCCTCGCATCCCGTGTTGTCTTGTCCGATCTTGGCATTGAAATCACCCATGAGGATGTTTATATCTTTTTCTGGGTACTTGGCAATGACGTTCTGCAGTCTGTCGTAGAATTGATCTTTGGCTTCTTCATCTCCGTCATTAGTTGGCGCATAACACTGGATGATGTTCATTCTGATCTTCTTCTTAGTCCTGAAGGATGCCGCAATGATTCTTGATCCGTGTGCTTCCCATCCTATCAGGGCTTGCTGCGCAGGTCTTGACAACATGAGCGCTACGCCTTCTGTGTGTGGAGCGTTGTCTTCTTCATGGCCAGAATAAAGCAGCATCTCTCCAGTGAGCTGTCTCCTTTGTCCTGACTGTGTCCAATGGGTCTCACTGATGCCAAGCAATGTGAGGTTGAAGCTTTTCATCTCTGCTGCTACTTGTGTTGTTTTTCCTGTCTCATACATGGTCCTCACATTCCATGTTCCGACGTTGATGGTCCTGGTCGATAAAAGGGGGGTCGGCCTTGTGGCTTCCGTAGACTCACGGCTTTCACCACATGGCGTCATACATCCTCTTGGCGAGGACCCTTCCTCTCCCAGGGCAGTAGTCTCTTGGTCTGTTGTTGGCGTTTCTGTAGCAAGCTTTGTTTTTATGGGGTGGGGTTGCTAGCCCCACGCCCAACTCCTCCTTTCTCATCCGGGCTTGGGACCGGCAATGGCAGAGTTCAAGTGTATGCAGTTTTGTAAACTTTGTCATCCGTTCGCACCAGCACAGATGGCCTACTCTTCTGAAAAGTGGAAAGGGTTTTAATGTGTCCTCAAGATGTTCTGCGTGCATTCGCACACGGGACCTTGGTTTATAGTCTCATCGGAAGGACTTTTGGGGAGAGTGGAGTCTGCACTGATGTTAACTCCAGAGGAAAACTCCCCTCGAACAAGATTCCAACTCTGGTCAGCAGATCTAATGACCAGGCTATACTGTCCCCGTGTGTGTGTCTGTGAGTGTGGGTGTGCATGTGTGCGCAGGAGCACATGAAGGGTGGGGGGAATTATCAGTCCCACAGCACATGCGCTTGCCTGTGCGCATGCACACACACACACACGCACGCACATGCGTTTACACGTGTGCATACACACACACTATAATTCTGGGCAGTAATATCTAAACTTGTCTTGTCAGCGTTCTGTGTTGTGTTGTCAGAATGTTACTATGAGAATGGATTGGGGGAGGGGAGCACCCTTCTTAAGGGTGTGACACCCTGTCAAGGAAAACATCTATAGGCCTTTTGATTTCAGGCCGCTTCTCTTATTGGACGGACTGTGTGAATGTTTGTGAGTGTAATCGTGTTATGTGCTTAGATGTGTGTGTGGAGTTTCAAAGTGTTTCTGTGAGTGTGAGTGTGTGTGCGTGTCTGAGTGTGTGTGAGCGAGTGTGAGAGTGTGTGTGTATGTGTCAGTGTGTGTGTGTGGAGCGAGTGTGAGAGTGTGTGTGTATGTGTCAGTGTGTGTGTGTGTGTGTGTGTGTGTGAGTGAGTCAAGTGTGTGTGTGTGTGTGAGTCAGTGTGTGTGTGTAGCTCGTGCTTTGTTCCACTTTTGTAATGTTTAATCACATCAAATGTAAAAGAAAACAAAAAGACGCTCATTTAGTGATTAGCACTGATAATGCAAAAGATATTTTTCATTGATGTTGCTGTTCCATAACCTCTGCAATTTTCCTTTGCTGTCCCCACTGTGACCCCATCTAAGGGAGCTGTGATCCCACTTGTGGGTACAGAAGTGCAGCAGAGGATGGAGAAAATCCCACAGTAGAAAAGTGGATCAGTATTGTAGCACAGGGAAGGAAGGTGGCAGGATGGTTAAGACTTTTGCCTGCCAACAAGTCAACCGTGACGTTCTGGGTTCGATTCCCAGCCTCGCCCTTTCTTCCCAGTTTGACCAAAAAAATCGAACTGAATGTCAAAGTCCTTCGGATGAGACTATAAACCGAGGCCCGTGTGCGAACGCATGCTGAACATCTTGTGCGCACATGTTAAATCCTGTTCCGCTTTTTGAAAGAGTAGGCCATTGTGTGCCGGTGGGAACAGATGACAAAATTTACAAAACCGCATACACACGGGGACTGGATGTAAAAAAAGCACATGAGTGCTTATTCCATGATCCTCTCTAAAAAATTTTGGGTTAAAAAGCAAAAATAAAAAACTGAGCGCTTTGATTTGTTGCTTTACAAGATTCAGCACTATATAAATTCCATACATTATTATTATTATTATTTTATTATTATTACTTACAGACTCAGGGGCATCTAGGGATGCTAGAAGAAACCACAGGGTAACACACACAGTCACTGAACTCAGCTTGACACTCTGTCATCATCAGGAACATTCATGAACACCAGCTTGCCGCCTGTCATGTGTGTGATTTTTATTTGTGGTCACTGGGCATCGAACAATCACAGTGCACAAGTCTGGACAGTCATACATAATATCAATGGAGTTTTCATCCCCTGAAAAAAAAATTGTTAGGTCGTCATTTCCTGCAGAAATAATAGCTAAGGTTGAGGACGTTACAAACCATATTAAAACAACAACATGGCAGCTGTCCACTGATAGGGAACCCAAGCAACAAAGAAATACATGAATGCAAATCTGCAGACTAGAAAACAGCAACAGTCTCAGTTACAGTCTCTGTTATCACAATGTAACGACTATTTTTTTTAAAGATAAATAAATAAATAAAGGCCCCTTCTCCCCACACACTTTCCACACAATTCTGTAAACCCTTGCATTTTTCTCAGCAATTTACATTTCATATCTGTGCTGGTCTTGTGCAACCAAAAAAAAGCAAGAAACACACAGGCACATATCACACACCACTATACTTATACAGCATTGATCTGTCATATACATTCTCAAAAGATGTGATGCTGTAAAATCTCCAAAAAAACCCACGTAAAAACAAAACAAAACAGAAAAACCTCTCCCCACACACTTTCTTCCACATCATTGTAGAGAATGCCACCATCCTTAGTCCATTTTCGTTTGATCTCATTTAAAATATTTTAACCGAGTCAGTACTAACGTTTAACTGAGTCAGTACTAACGTTTAACCGAGTACCAACGTTTAACCGAGTCAGTACTAACGTTTAACCGAGTCAGTACTAACGTTTAACCGGGTCAGTACTAACGTTTAACCGAGTCAGTACTAACGTTTAACCGAGTCAGTACTAACGTTTAACCGGGTCAGTACTAACGTTTAACCCAGTCAGTACTAACGTTTAACCGAGTCAGTACTAACGTTTAACCGGGTCAGTACCAACGTTTAACCGAGTCAGTACCAACGTTTAACGGAGTCAGTACCAACGTTTAACGGAGTCAGTACTAACGTTTAACGGGGTCAGTATTAACGTTTAACCGGGTCAGTACTAACGTTTAACCGAGTCAGTACCAACGTTTAACCGGGTCAGTACTAACGTTTAACTGGGTCAGTACCAACGTTTAACCGGGTCAGTACTAACGTTTAACCGAGTCAGTACTAACGTTTAACTGAGTCAGTACTAACGTTTAACCGGGTCAGTACCAACGTTTAACCGGGTCAGTACCAACGTTTAACCGTCAGTACTAACGTTTAACTGAGTCAGTACTAACGTTTAACCGGGTCAGTACCAACGTTTAACCGGGTCAGTACCAACGTTTAACCGAGTCAGTACTAATGTTCAACTCCAGGGTAAAATTCCCCAAAACAGGCATTGCCTCTGGGGTGGCTCAATCCTGGGCACACACACAACACACAACACACAACACCACACACACACACACACACACACACACACACACACAGCCCAATGTCACTCTAACCACAAGGCTGCACTGCCCCACATTTTTCCACCCTCCTAAATGTAGGAGTTTAAACAGAGAACTGTTCATTGCTGTTGGCATATAACCAAACTCCCCTAAAGGAACGAAGAGAAGGAAAAAGTTGTTCCACCTTCAGACACTCCTAGGCTTACCACTCCTGCAACACCACACACTCCCTGCAAACGACACACACACCTCACTGCAACACACACACCCACTCCCTGAACACACACACCCACTCCTGCAACACACACACTCCCACTCCTGCCAACACCACACACCAACCCTGCAACAACACTCTCCAGCTAGCCCCTCCCCTGCAACACGACACACACAAACGCCCTGCAATCACACACAACACCACACTCCCTGCAACACTCACAAACACAACTCCCTGCAACACTACCACACACACAATCCCTGGCCAACCACACCACACACACACACTCCCTGTGCAACACACACCTCCTGCAACAACACACACCACTCCCCAACCTGCAAACACTCCACACAATCCCCCTGCAAACACATCACCCACTCATTCTGACAACTCACAAACACACAACATCCCTGCAGCACATCACACACACACACTCCACCCTGCACAGCACACACCACCACACACACTCCTGCCAACACACAACACTCTTCACGCCATAGCAACACAACACACACTCACTCCCTTGCAACCAACACACAACACACTCCCTGCAACACACACACACACACACCACTCCGGCAACACTACGACACACACACTCCCTGATACTCACCACACCACTCCCTGCAACACAAACACTACACTCCTGCTATCACACACACACACTCCTGCACTCACACTCACACACACGCCTGCAAACAACACACACACACCTCCCTGCAACACACAAACTACACTCATCGCTTGCATCCCTCCTCTGTCCTCCTCCACGTGGTGTTCTCCATCAGCATCACGCCCATAATCACATGGTCCTTCTGGCCTCCTCCCCACCCATCAACCTCGGTTTCCAGCCGTGGATTTCCTCCTGGACGGACGCACGACCTGTTGTTCAGATGTTGGGTCGTTCTCCACCAGGTCCTGTGCTCGTGCCTGGATGCCGTCATACGTCATCCTCCTGAGGCTCCTGCAGTGATTCCTCCTCCCTATTGGCTTTCTCTTGGCAGCTTTTGGCATAGTAGCGCTCAGAGTTGTTTCTTCCAGGGTTTTCCGTCAAGCATTTTGGTCTTCTCCCCAAGCGCTGTTGAAAATAAAACCAAAAAATCCAGTAACACATTGGATTAAATCCTTAACACTGAACTACTGTTGTTTGTTTTAAATAAATGTTAAATGCTTAAGAAAAGTTATATTCTTTGGCTGTAGGACATATTATAATAGCTTTTAAGTACTGTTGAAAACAACAACACCACAATACAGGTGGGGGTTCTATTTTTGGGTTTTTTTGTTTTTATTAATGAAACTGTAGCTTTAAAAATTCTCAAAGGAAAAAAAAGAGAAAAAAAAATAGAAAAAAATTATGTGAAAGAAAGGACATACAGGAGTAAGGTTGCGGTTCATATCTAGACTAGAAAGATGAACGTTTCAGAAAAGTAACAATAAATACTGCTTGTAAGGTAGGCGACGAAAGAGACGAAGGTTTTAAATTTGTTAAAATATCAACAGGGGGAGGTTTATGAGCAAGAAGAGAAATGTTTGTATCAAAAAACTTAAGGTTTTTTCAAGGGTAACGATCCCCCCATCTTTCCTTCCTTTAGCTAGATTCCTAAAGGTTTTTCACAAAACCCGTGAGATATTTTAGTTTTTTGTGATGCGGCCATTTTTGTACCTCCATTATGGCATTACTGGTAACTGCATTCTGACTTCAACGAGGGCAAAGTGTGATTGCACTGATAATGAAGGGGGGAAAACTTGCAACATTTTGTACCTCTGAGAGTCTTATTATTTGTTTTTCAGTCATTGTTTAAATAAAGTCTACACGACCCTTTACCCTTTTACATTGGATAAAATATTTATAATCTGAACATCGTCATGAAATGGCCCTCACTTCTCTGGAAAGGTTTGGAACGGGATTTTCTTAACATGTGTGCAAGATGTTCTGTGTGCATTTTGAACACAATGTCTCGGTTTCATTTATATTAGTCCTCTACCCAAGGATTTTCAATTCAGTTCAAAATTTTTTCTCGCCAAACCAGGACAGAATAAGAAAGGTTTTACTTGTTAGCAGCGCTGAACATCTTAACCCTTCCTTACAGCATGTTGTATTTGTTTCCCTTAAGACGCTATGTGCCTGTCATGCATTGGCATTGATTCATTTATGTATTCTCACCCGAAATGGAAGGGGACTGCCAGAGAAAGGAGGTATGATTTTCCACTTGCATCAACTTCAACTCTCACAGACTTCCAGAGTGAGAGAGCGAGAGAAACAGGGGGAGTGAGAGAAGAGAGGGAGGACAAGAAGAGAACAGTAGAGAGTAATGCATGCTCTCAGTCAATTATTCTGTTCATCGCAACAGCATGGAAAATCTAAAAGATTCATCTACTTCAGTACTCCCGAGCTATGTACTGTGAAAAAAATTGGATCTCAGAAAAAGAATAACCAACCCCAAACCAACCCTACCCCATAACCTGAACACTGGGCCAACCCAACAAACAGGACAGAGGCCACACCAGGAAGCTTCCCTCAGGTGGACATGGGCAGACCCTCCCCTCTCCCTCCCTCCCTCCTCAGCTGCTAGCTGTGATACTACACAACCGCCGACATCACAACGGGCTGTTGTGTATAATGTGCATGCTACAGCTCGCTCCTGTTTTCGTTGGTTCTATTGGCCTCTCCTCCGGTCGCCACGGAAGACTGCGCAAAAAACCGGACCCCACATGCCTTCTCTCTCGTCTCTCTTCAATGCTCCCATCAACATGCGGCGCACTGGTTGTGGGAGAAATCGATTGGGCCACAGGTCATGCAGCAGCAGCAGCAGCTTCTACTACCCCCCCCGGTCTGACAGTTTAGGTTGGTCGGACCTGTCTGCCACAGATAAGGGCTGTGTGGTGAATCAGAACGCGACTGCCTAGAAGTATGTCTCCATCCTTGCCCCCCGACTAGTCTAGCAGTACCAGTGGTCATTGGGTTTTATAGTGAGGTAAGTTAGTCAGGCCCTCTGCAGAGTTTATGAGAAATGTGACCACTGAAAAATCATGTTCAGGCCTTCAGTGCTGATTTAAAAAATGTTTGTAGCTGTTAACTTTACATCATCACAACTTCAGCGGCCCCCCCCCCCCCACTTTAACAGTTGTTATTTCTTGTCTTCTTCATTTTTGGGTTTGGTTTTTTAGGTAAGAGAAATGCCTTCATACTTGACCACAATTATTGAAACCATTATTGTGCATGCAATTGCATAGGTATCCAGAAATACCGGTACATACCTTTAGGCGTAGTTACAAGTTTACCATTCATTAATCTTTGATTTTTTTAACGTTCTCTCCTGCACTGCTGTACACAAGCACACTCACACACACACGTGCACTTATCTACATATTATTATACTATACTCGATTCGCAAGCAAACTACACGAGCTCACTTGCACACTATGCATTATCATATATAATCTAATGCTCGTATAGCATGCAAATAACATTAGCTCACTTGCAATATGCTATCATATATAACTTATGCCTTGCCTTGATAGCATGCAAACTACATTAGCTCACTTCTTTTCGCTGGTCTTGAGTGGCTCGTTACTCATTGGCACACTTTGCTATATCTATTATAATTATTGATGATCTGATAGGCATGCAAACTACATTATGATTAGCTCACTTGCACACATGCTTTAACATTATATATACTATGCTCGATAGCAAGCACAACCTACATTAGCTCGAATGCACACATGTTCACTTTGGTTGCACAAATGCTCCCTTTGTACATACTTTTATTTTTTTTTCCTTTTTTTTAAACTTCACACCAGCCTTATCATCTAACTGACAGTTTTAACTGTGATAAATTTGATACCAGGCGTAAATGATCGCACTACTGCTGAAAATGCTTTCTTTTTTTTTTTTTTTCTTCCTGACAGTTCAGACCCTGTGTAAGTCTATTGGGACTCTCCACACTGGCACCTGAACGAGAAAAGGAACAAAATTTCACTATGAAATTTGATTTTCACAGGACTTTCCACTTATAGGCAAAGAACCATGATGATCATTAGCTAAAATAAAATCACGTATAAATCTATTAAAATTCCTCCATTCTTAAGACTGATAGGCAATTACACACACAATGGGTCACAAGATTGTTATACCCCACTGGCAACACAAAACTTACAAGTCTTCTATGATAATCAACATAAATCATTTATCAAACTAAAATATGACCAATACCCACAAGACTGTAGCACCAACAACTATACTATTTGAAAACCTAAGCTGACTTTCTGCTTACCAACACCAAGCCATAATAAAAACTTCATGGACTCTCTTCGGTTAAACCGATACCACCTAACGATATGTACCAACACCAACCAAGGTCAATCTGAGAGATCATACTAACAGAAAACTGGCAAGATGTTTATGACAATGTCACATTAGGGCACCTACCAACAAAAACGATATTCAAGACTCAAGATACTTTAATGTTCTCAGACTAGAGAAATTTTATGAGTTGGGCATTTATAAAAATTCTAATTTCACTGCATGCATTAGGAAACAATTACAGATTATTAAAAAATAGCACAGTATTTTTTAAAAGCCGACAACAATCTATTCGTCACACACAAACCTGGCCAATCCACCATTTACATTACCACACACCCTCCCACACAAATCATAAACCCTTTCCACCACACTTGATCCAGTTAGCGCCTTCATCATGTCATTCCTTGAGGCCAATAAAACCAGGCCAAGCCAAGGATGCTAGCCAATCTGCACCCCATGTTTACCACACACACACAAAATATACACAAAAGATACATGAGAAAAATGCTACACGGGATAAAAAAAAAAGAACCCCAACCCCCACTATAGAATGGACGACAGCCTGTGCCCATCCCAGTGTTTATAATTATCACGAATCTGGTCACCAGACTGAAACCATACCAGCAAAATGTCATATATTCTATTTAAAAAAATAAATAAAATTCAAGATTAATAAAAAAATATATATATAATTTTTAAAGGTACGAGAATGAACTTACAAGGCAGAAAATAAGCATGAGATGACTGAAAGCTTGAAAAACCAAAACCAAAAAACCAACAACAAAAAACCATGACCAGAGCGATAGAAATCCAACTACCGACAGCAAGAATACTGCCAATCGGCAGAAAAATAAACAGCCCACACAACGGTGGGTACAACAGCCACATACACACCCACAAAAAAAACACCCTTCACCATCATTGCGACCTCTGACTTGAGCTTTAGCCGAGAGAAACACAAACAGAAAAGAAAAAAAAGAAAAAGAAAGAACAACTTACAAGTCAGAGCCGGCCGGTTCCTTCAGAAGGGTGTGGATCATCTCCTCCTCAAGGAGCACCTGGGTCTGAGGAAAGGAACTTCAGTCAGCCAGGAGGAGGAGGAGGAGGTCCTTTCTCCAGTCCTGTCCACACCAGCCCTGCATCTGCACACAGGGACAGACAGTCACACGCCGCTAGACACGACCTGGCTGATGCTTATTTCAGTTATTATTTCCTTTCATTTGATTCTTTACTATCGAGGATAAAGGAATAAGCACTTACATGCTTTTTTAAAAACATCCAGTCCCTGTGTGTATGCGGTTTTGTAAATTCTCTCCTCTGTTCCCACCGGCACACAATGGCTAACTCTTACAAAAAGCGGAACAGGATTTAACGTGTGCGCAAAAATCTTCCTGCATTCCACACGGGACTCGATTATAGCTCATCCGAAGAATTTTTTGGGGAATTGGAAGCTCCCTGTGTTAACTCCGGTAAAATATCCCCTTGAACGAATCGAACCCAGGTTTGTGTGCGCAAAATATTCTTCCTGCGTTCGCACACGGGACCTCGATTTATAGTCTCATCCGAAGAACTTTTTGGGGGAGAGTGGAAGCTGCACTGATGTTAACTCCAGGGTAAAATATCCCCCTTGAACGGGAATCGAACCCAGGTTGTCAAAATATTCTTCCTGCGTTCGCACACGGGGCTTCGATTTATAGTCTCATCCGAAGAACTTTTTGGGGGAGAGTGGAAGCTGCACTGATGTTAACTCCAGGGTAAAATATCCCCCTTGAACGGGAATCGAACCCGGGTTGTCAGATTGTGCTGGCAATGTTCTAACCGCTAGGCTACCCCGACCCCAGCTTAGGCTGTTACTGTGCTGCTGCTTTCTGTACATACTGCTGACATCAGAACCAGCTAGCATGATCTTCGGTTGTTGTTTTTTGTTGGGTTTTTTTGGTTCTTCTTGGGTTTTTTGTTGGCATTTTGTTGTTTTGTTGTTGTTGGTTGGTTTGGGGGTTTTTTTTTTGGGGGGGGGTGGGGTTGCATGTGAGAACATACATACATGCAAGTGATGGAATGTGTAAAGCTATGCAGAAAAGAGAACACTTAATTGATGAAGCCTCTCTTTAGAAAAAGATACGATAGCTAAAAAATTTTTTTTTTTAATTCATCAAAAATGTATGTCAAACACAAAAACACTAACTTGACAAAAATCGAAAACTATAAGCAACAATAATGACAATAACAATGCCATCACACGATTATTCAGTCACCCCGTCTGTGAGCGAGTCACGTGAACTAGCAACGTCAGGGAGGGACGGGATAGCCTCGACATAAAAGAATAAACTAAATAAATAAAAACAAAGAAAGAAAGAAACGAAAAGTTCACATCCACAGATCACCACAGTCATCTGGTTAACATAAAATACCTGTCACAACTATTCTCCTCTGTCCACACCCTGCAACAGTTCTGACTTTCGTGTCATGCCCCTACCTTTGTCCTCCTGGCTGAGCTTCTGCACAGTGACCTCACAGCTGCCTCGCCCCGTGACCTCACAGCTGCCTCGCCCCGGTGGTTTGGCGTTCATGGCAATGCTGATGCACGTCCCCAAACGTGCGGCGCAACATGGCAGCAGCAAGCATCCCAGCATGCCGCCAAAACACTCGTCAGGATGTTGCTGAAATCACATCACACGCACAGTTCAACTCAAAACGTTTGTCAGGATTTTGCTGAAATCCCATCATACACACAGTTCAACTAAACATTTGTCAGGATTTTGCTGAAATCACATCATACGCACAGCCCTACTCAAAATGTTTGTCATGATTTTGCTGAAATCACATCACACACACAATTCAACTCTAAACATTTGTCAGGATTTGCTGAAATCACATCACACACACAGTTCCAACTCAAAAACATTTGTCAGGATTTGCTGAAATCACATCATATGCACAGCCCTACTCAAAACATTTGTAAGAATTTTGCTGAAATTACATCATACGCACAGTTCAACTCAAAACGTTTGTCAGGATTTTGCTGAAATCACATCATACACACAGTTCAACTCAAAACACTCGTCAGGATTTTGCTGAAATCACATCACACGCACAGTTCAACTCTAAACATTTGTCAGGATTTTGCTGAAATCACATCACACGCACAGTTCAACTCTAAACATTTGTCAGGATTTTGCTGAAATCACATCACACAGTTCAAATCAAAACACTTGTCAGGATTTTGCTGAAATCACATCATAAGCACAGTCCTACTAAACATTTGTCAGGATTTTGCTGAAATCACATCATACACACAGTTCAACTCAAAACGTTTGTCAGGCTTTTGCTGAAATCACATCACATACACACAGTCCTACTCAAAACATTTGTCAGGATTTGCTGAAATCACATCATACGCACAGCCCTACTCAAAATGTTTGTCAGGATTTTGCTGAAATCACATCACACGCACAGTTCAACTCAAAACGTTTGTCAGGATTTTGCTGAAATCACACCACACACACAGAGTCCTACTCAAAATACTTGTCATATTTTTGCTGAAATCACACCACACACACAAGAGTCCTACACAAAATACTTGTCATATTTTTGCTGAAATCACACCACACACACACAGTCCTACTCAAAATACTTGTCATATTTTTGCTGAAATCACACCACACACACAAGAGTCCTACACAAAATACTTGTCATGATTTTGCTGAAATCACACCACACACACACAGTCCTACTCAAAATACTTGTCATATTTTTGCTGAAATCACACCACACACACAAGAGTCCTACACAAAATACTTGTCATGATTTTGCTGAAATCACATCACACCCACAGCCCTTTTAAGTCTTGAAAAGATTTGTCATGATTTTGCTGAAATCACAACACATGCACAGCCCTACCAAGTCTTGAAAAGACTTGTCATGATTTTTCTGAAATCACAACACATGCACAGCCCTACCAAGTCTTGAAAAGACTTGTCATGATTTTGCTGAAATCACACCACACGCACAGTCCTCCTCTTTCTTCGTTGAATGCTCTAAACAGCGATAATTATAGTCTAGCATATAGCAAAAATGTGTTGCGTTTAACCGAGTCAGTACAACGTTTAAAACCGGGTCGTACCGAACGTTAACCGGGTCAATACTAACGGTTAACCGGTCGTACTAACTTTTAACAGGTCAGTAAACCAACGTTAACCGGTCAGTACCAACGTTTAACCGAGTCAGTACTAACGTTTAACCGGTCAGTACAAACGTTAACCAGTCAGTAACACGTGTAACCGAGTCCATACAACTTTAACCGAGTCAGTATCAACTTTAACCGATCCAGTACTACGTTTAAAACCGAGTCAGTATCACAACTTTTAACCGAGTCAGTACTAACGTCTTACCGGTCAGTACTACACGTTTAACCAGTCACAGTATCAACGTTTAAACCGACTCAGTACTAACGTTTAACGAGTCAGTATCACTTTTAACCGAGTCAGTACTAACGTCTAAACCGGGTCAGTACTAACGTTAAAAAACCTAGTCAGTACCAACGTTTAACAGGTCAGTACTAACGCTAACCGAGGTCAGTTACTAACGTATAACGTCAACCGAGTCAGCTACCAACGCCTAAAACCAGTCAGATACTAACTTTTAACGACTAACCCGAGTCAGTACCAACGTCACCGAGCAGTACTCAACGTTAACCGAGTCAGTACCAAGTTTAACCGAGTCAGTACCACGTTTAACGGAGTTCCAGCCCTAACGTTTAACCCAGGGATAAAATTCCCCAAACAGGCATTGCCTCTGGGGTGCTCAAACCTGGGCACACACACACACACCATGGTGAACAAGCGCAATGACACTCTAACCACAAGGCTACACTGCCCCACAGTATTTTTCCACCAACCCCCCTATAATGTAGGAGTTTAAAAAACAGTGAAACTGTTCATTGCTGTGGCCTTAACAACTCCCAAAGTAAGAAGAGAAGAAAAGAAAAAGTGATCCACCTTCAGAGAACACTCCCAAGTTACCCACTCCCTGCACAACACACTCCCTGCAAACACACACACTCCCTGCTGATGAAATATAAACCGAGTCCCGGGTGGCGAACGCATGCAGAACATATTGCGCACATGTTAAAGCCAGTTTCGCTTTTCGAAAGAGTAAGCCATTGTGTTCCGGTGGGAACAGATGACTAATAATATACAAAGCCGCATACACAGGGGGACTGCAGGTACAAAAGTACATGAGTTGCTTATTCCATTAATCCCTACGAGAAAAAAAGAGCATAAAAAAAAAATTGTCATTGCACCACGAACATCTTCGACAACGATTAAATCCTTTCATGCTTTTCCGAAGAGTAGGGCCATTGTGTGCCGTTGGAAACATATGACAAAATTTACAAAAACGCATACACATGGGGACTGATTAACAAAAGCACATGAGTGCTTATTCATTATCCCTTGATATAAAAGAAATAAATAAATAAAAAAAAATGAACACACCCCACTCCCCTGCAACACACACACAACGCGCCACTCTCCTGCAACACACACACTACACACACTCCCTCATCACACACACATCCCTGCAACACAAGCATCACGCCACTCCCTGCATACACACAAATACACCACTCCCTGACACCCACCCACACCCTGCAACAACACTCACACCCTGCAACACACACCCACTCCCTGCAACACCACCACACACTCCCTGCAACACACACACACACAATCCCTGCAACACACACCCATAGTCCCTGCAACACACACACACACTCTCCCCTGCAACAACACACAAACACTCTCTCCTCCCTGCAAAACACACACACACACTCCCTGCAACACACACACACACACTCCCTCAACACACACACACACACACTCCATGCAACACACACACACACACCCTCACACACACACACACACTACCGCAACACACACACACGCTCCTGCAACACCACAAAGACACAACTCCTGCAACACACACCCACTCCTGCAACACCCACACACACTCCAGCAACACACACAACACATCCCGTTTCAAACACACACAATACAACACTCCCTGCAACACACATCCACATCCCGGCATCACACACACACACACACACACACACAACACCGCTGCCATCCTCCCTCCTCTTCCTCCTCCCGTGGCTGTTCTCATCACATCAGCCATCAACCACAAAGTCCTCAGGCCTCTCCCGCCCTCAACCTCTGCTTTCCAGCGGGATTCCTTCGTCCTGGGCGGACGGCACGACCTGTTGTTCAGAGTGGTCCGTTCTCCACCAGGTCTGTGCTGTGCTGATGCCGTCCATCCATCCTCCTGAGGCTCTTGCCATGATTCCTCCTCCTCCTCTGCTTTCTCTTGGGCAACTTTCTGGCAGTAGCACTCCAGTTGTTGCATCAGTTCCATCAAGGTTTTGGTCTTCTCCCCAGCGCTGTTGAAAATAAAACGAAAAAAATCCAGTAAAAATTGAATTAAATCCTAAACTGAAATAACTGTTGTTTGTTTTAATACATGCTAAAATGCTTAAGAAATTAGTCTATGGCTTGTAAGAATATTATAAAAGCCTTCGTTAGTACTGTGAAAAACAACAACACACATACAGGAGGGGGGTTCATCTTTTTTGTTTTTGTTTGTTTTTTCTTAATGATAAACTGTAACTAAAAATTCCAAGGAAAAAAAAGAAAAAAAATATGTGAAAGAAAGACACAGGAGTAAGGTTGGGTTCAATATCTAGACTAAAAGACGAACGTTTCAGAGTAACAATAAATGCTGTACGTGAGGGAGAGACAGACAGTATTGAATTTGTAAAAATAACCAACATGGAGTTTAGAGCAAAGAAGACGAAACGTTGATTAAAAGATTGAAGGTTTTAAGGTAACGTTCCCCCATCTTTCCCTTCCTTAGCTAGACTTCCAAGGTTCACCAACCGTGAGATTTAGTGTGAGCGGCCATTTTTACCCACCATTATGGCATTCAGGTAACTGCATTCCGACTTCAGAGGGCAAAGTGATGACTGATATGAAGGGGGAAAATAGCAACATTTTTTACCTCAGAGCTATTATTTGTTTCAGTCATGTTAAATAAGTCTACACGACTTTTACAGTGATAAAATATTATAATCTGAACATCGTCTTGAAATGGCCTACACTTCTGAAAGGTGGAACGGGATTTTAACATGTGTGCAAGATGTTCTGTGTGCATTTGCACACGATGTCTCAGTTTATAATTAATACGTCACGTCCCAAGAACTTTCACATTCAGTTCAAATTCTCGTCAAAACCAAAAGAAAGGGTAAGCCGGGATCAAAACCAGACCCTCACGGTTTACTTGTTAGGCAGGTGAACATCTTAACCTTCCTTCCAGCATGTGTATTTGTTTCCCTAAGACGCTATGTGCCTGTCATGCATAGGCATTGATTCATTTATGTATCTCACCCGAAATGGAAGGGGATGCAGAGAAAGGAGTATGATTTTCCCTGCATCAACTTCAACTCTCACTGACCTACAGAGAGCGAGAGAAAGGGGGAGAGAGAGAGGGAGGGAAAGAGAGAACAGAGAGAGTAATGCATGCTCAGTCAATTATTCATGTTCATCACAACAGCAGTAGGAAAATCTAAAAGATTCCCTATTCAGTACTCCCGAAGGCTAGTACGTGAATAATTGATCCTCAGAAAAAACCACCCCAAACCACCCGAGGCCAGGCCTCACGGCTGACACGCGGCCGCGCGCTCGAGGGGACAGAGGCCACACCAGAGACTGCTCGCCTCCATGTGCAGGTGCGCGATAGTGACAGGTAGGAGCCCGGCCCTGCGCTGCCTGAGCCCTCCTGCTTCATCAGGTCATGAACTACTCACAGGTGGATGTCGCTGTCCGCAGCTCCGCGAGAGGGGGGCGAGTAGTGAGAGCGAGATTGCGCGGCCGCTCGTGCTCTGTGGTGGTGTGGTGCCGAGTGTAGGCGCGTGCGTAGTGGTGGAGACTGTGTGCGTGCCAAAACGGGACGAGCCCCCAGCCAGCCAGCGGTCTCAGCTTTCTCATTCTTCCACTTCTCAGCCATCACCATGCTGCGCTGGTTGATTGTGTGGAGAAGACTTGGTGAGGCACGAGGTCAGGCAGCAGCAGCATCTCTACCCCCCCGGTCTGCCATGTTTAGATGTCTGGGCCGTCTGCCACAGAAAGGTTGTGTGTGAAACAGAACGGAACTCTAGAGAAGTCTCCCCTCCTTGCCCACTAGTTAGCAGAGGTATGGGTATATATATATAATATGAAAGTTTAGTCAGGCCCTCTGCAGAGTTAGAGGAAATGTACTCACCTACAAAATATGTTGCAGGCTGTGGTTAAAAATGTTTGTCGCTGTTTACATTACATCATCACTACTCTCACGCCCCCCTTCCACTATAAAAAAGTGTATTTCTTGCTTTTCATTTTTGTGGGTTTGTTTTTAGTTAAAGAAATGCCTTGACACATATTGAACACATTTATTGTTGCATAGCACTTGCATAGGTTAAGAAATACCGGTACATACCTAGCAGTAGTATAGGTTACAATCATTCATCTTGACGTATTAATACTGAACGTTCTCAATAGTTTCCTGGCCCTGAACACAAGCACACACACACACACACATGTTAACATATATATACTATACTCGATAGCAAGCAAACTACACTAGCTCACTTGCACACATGTTAACATATATATACTATACTCGATAGCAAGCAAACTACACTAGCTCACTTGCACACATGTTAACATATATATACTATACTCGATAGCAAGCAAACTACAACCCCCCTTAGCCCTACTTGCACACATGTTAACATATATATACTATACTCGATAGCAAGCAAACTACACTAGCTCACTTGCACACATGCTAACATATATATACTATGCTCGATAGCAAGCAAACTACACTAGCTCACTTGCACACATGCTATCATATATATACTATGCTCGATAGCAAGCAAACTACACTAGCTCACTTGCACACATGGTTACGATAATATACTATACCGATAGCATGCAAACACAACTAGCTCACTTGCACACATCGTTAACCTAATTATATACTATACTCCGATAGCAAGCCAACTACACAGCTTCGCCGCAACTTGCACACATGTTTAACATATATATATCTAACTCGTAGCAACAAACTACACTAGCTCACTTGCCACATGTTAACATATTATACTATACTCGATAGAAGCAAACACACTAGCTCACATGCACCCATGTTAACATATATATACAATGCACGATAGCAAGCAGACACATAGCGACACTTGCACACGATGCTAATCATATATATACTATGCTCGATAGCAAGGACTACTACACTAGCTCACTTGCACACAAGAAACAGAAAGCTATCTATATAATACAATCTCGATACAAGCAAACAACATTAGCATCACTTTCACACATGCTATCATATATAAACTATGCTCGATAGCAAGCAAACTACACTAGCTCACTTGCACACATGCTATCATATATAAACTATGCTCGATAGCATGCAAACTACATTAGCTCACTTGCACACATGCTATCATATATAAACTATGCTTGATAGCATGCAAACTGCATTAGCTCACTTGCACACATGCTCACTTCAGGTTGCACAAATGCTCCCTTTGTACATATTTTTTTTTCTTTTCCTTTTTTTAAACTTCACACAGCCTTATCATTCCTAACTGACAGTTTTAACTGTGATAAATTTGATACAAGGCGTAAATGATCACACTACTGCTGAAAATGGCTTTTTTTCCTTCCTGACAGTTCAGACAGTGTAAGTCTATTTGACACTCCACACAGCACTGAATGAAAAAGAACAAATTTCCACATGAACTTGATTTTCAGACTTTCCCAAGGCCAAGAACCATGATGATCATAGCTAAAAATAAAACACGTATAAATTCCTCACTTCTTAAGATTGATAGGCAATTACACACACATTGGGTTACAAGATAGTATACCCATGGCAACACTAACTAATAAAGTCTTATGATATCAACATAAATCATTTATCAACTAAAACTGACAATACCATAAGACTGTAGCACCAACAACTATAAATGAACTAAGCTGACTTACTGTTAACGTAACACCAGCCAAAATAACAACAATCAAGGACTAACCGTCTTGTCCCCATAACGATCATCGGTTTATAGTCCACCGAAGGACTTTTGGGATGTGGAGCTGCACTGATGTTACTCCAGGGGAAAATATCCCCGAAGAACGGGAATCAACCCGGATCGTCAGAATGCGATGCAATGTTCTAACCACTGAGGCTAATCAACATCCCCCCGCCCAAATCATATGAAGAACCGAACATCACAATCTGATATTTATGCAAGATGAGGATGTGGTGTGTGTGTGGTGTGATGTGTGTGTGTGTGTGTTTGTGTGGGTGTGAGTGTGTGTGTGTGTGTGTGTGTGTGTGGTGTTGATCAAGAGTCAGTGCCTTCATCAAATCATTCTGAGTGCCAAGAAACCAGGCCTACCAAATGCTGGCCAATCTGCACACCATGTTTAACCACACCCACATAACACAGAGAAAAAAAACACGTGTCAAATGCAAAAAGAAAACTGTCCAAGAACAAAAAAATACATGAGAAAAATGGCTACAACGGGCAAAACCAAACCCCAACAAAACACCACCCCACTGCAGAATGGACGACAGCCTGTGCCCATCCCAGTGTTTACAATATCACAACCTGGTCACCTGACTGAAACCATACCAGCAAAATGTCATCTATTGATAATTCTATATATTAAATTTTTTTTTAAAATTAAAGATTAATTAAAAAAAATTAAAAAATGCTAAAGGCAAGAAAATGAACTTACAAGACAGAAAATAAGCACGAGAGATGACTGAAAGCTTGAAAAAACAAACCAAACAACAACAAAAAACCAGGAACAGAGTGACAGAAATCCAACTACTGACAGCAAGAATACTGCCAATCGGCAGAAAAATTAACTGCCCACACAACAGTGGGTACAACAGCCACATACACACCCACAAAAAAACCACCCTTCACCATTATTGCGAACTCTGCCATTGCCGGTCCCAAGCCCGGATGAGAAAGGAGGAGGGTTGGGTGTGGGGCTAGCAACCCCACCCCGTGAAAACAAAGTTTGCTACAGAAACGCCAACAACAGACCAAAAGACTACTGCCCTGGGAGAGGAAGGGTCCTCGCCAAGAGGATGTATGATGCCATGTGGTGAAAGCCGTGAGTCTACGGAAGCCACAAGGCCGACCCCCCTTTTATCGACCAGGACCATCAACGTCGGAACATGGAATGTGAGGACCATGTATGAGGCCAGCCGAGAATGAAATCCGGCGCAGGAGATGGGGATGGATTGGGCACACCCTGAGAAAGCCAGCCAGCAACATCACAAGGCAGGCACTATCATGGAACCCCCAGGGAAAACAAAAAAGAGGAAGGCCAAGAAACACCTGGCGACGCGACCTTGAGGCAGAAACCAGAAAGATGGGATATACCTGGAGACAGCTGGAGAAAAAAGCCCGAAATGAGGGAAATAACAAGAAAAGGGAACTTTGTTTCCTGGCGGACTGTATTTCGGCGGCCTATGCTCAAGGGGGAGTGATGGGCCTAAGTAAGTAAGTACCATTATTGCGACCTCTGACTTGAGCTTTAGCCGAGAGAAACAAAAACAAGAAAAGAAAAAAAAAAAGAAAGAACAAACTTACGAGTCAGCGCTGGCCAGTTCCTTCAGAAGGGTGTGGATCTTCTCCTGGAGGAGCACCTGGGTCTGAGGGAAGGAACTTCAGTCAGCGAGGAGGAGGAGGAGGAGGAGGAGGAGGTCCTTTCTCCAGTCCTGTCCACACCAGCCCTGCATCTGCACACAGGGACAGTCAGTCACATGCCGCTAGACACGACCAGGCTGATGCTTATTTCAGTTATCTATTTCCTTTCATTTGATTCTTTACTATCGAGGATAAAGGAATAAGCACTTACATGCTTTTTTTTTTTTACATCCAGTCCCCGTGTGTATGCGGTTTTGTGAATTCTGTCATCTGTTCCCACCGGCTCACAATGGCCTACTCTTACGAAAAGCGGAACAGGATTTAACGTGTGCGCAAGATGTTCTCCTTTTTTTTTCCCCTTTATTTTTTTTGTTTCCTGTGTTCGCACACGGGTCTCGGTTTATAGTCTCTATCGGAAGGACTTTTGGGGAGAGTGGAAGTCAGCACTGATGTTAACTCCCATGGAAAATAACCCCCATAGAACGAATTCGAACCCGGGTCTCAGATTGCCACGCAAGTACTAACCGCTACTAACCCTACCCCAGCTTAGAGGCTGTTACTGGTGCTTCATGCTTCTGTACATACTGCCTGCCATCATAACCAGTTAGCATTACTTCCGTGTTTATCTTATTTTATTTTTTGGTTCTCTTGGGGGTTTTTTTGTTTGGGATATTTGGCGAGTTTTTTGTTGTTTTTGTGGCTTTTTGTGTTGTTGGTTTGGTCTGGTGGTGGTTGTTTTTTGGTTGTTTTTTTTTGGGGGGTTGCATGTGAGAACATACATACATGCAAGTGATGGAATGTGTAAAGCTATGCAGAAAAGAGAACACTTAATTGATGAAGCCTCTCTTTCGAAAAAGATACGATAGCTAAAAAAAATTTTTTTTTAATTCATCAAAAATGTATGTCAAACACAAAAACACTAACTTGACAAAAATCGAAAACTATAAGCAACAACAATGACCAATAACACTGCCATCCACACGAGTATTCAGTCACCCCGCTGTAGCGAGCACGTGAACTAGCAACTCAGGGAGGGACGGGAACAAAAGCCTCGATATAAAAAAGAGTAAACTAAATAAATAAAAAACAAGGAAGAAAGAAACAAAATTCACATCCACGGATCACACCACAGTCATCTGGTTAACATAAAATATAGCCATGTCACAACTATTCTCCTCTGTCCACACCCTCAACAGTTCCACTTTCGTGTCATGCCCCTGACTTTCCTCTGGCTGAGCGTCTTCACGTGACCATCACAGCTGCCTCGCCCGCGGTGGGTTTTGCGTTCATGCAATGCTGATTCACGTCCCCCAAACGTGCGGCGCAACATGGCCGCAGCAAGCATCCCAGCATGTCCGCCAAACACTCGTCAGGATTTTTTGCTGAAATCACATCACACGCACAGATCAACACAAAACGTTTGTCAGGAGTTTGCTGAAATCCCATCATAACACACAGTTCAACTAAACATTTGTCAGGATTTTGCTGTAACACAATCATACGCACAGCCACTCAAAATTTTTGACATGATTTTGCTGAAATCACATCACACTCACAGCTACAACTCTAAACATTTGTCAGGATTTGGGCGGAAAATCCAACATCACACACACAGTTCCAACTCCAAAAACAATTGCCAGGAATTGCTGAAATCACATCCACCCACACAGTTCCAACACAAAAACATTTGTCAAGATTGCAGAAATCACATCATAATGCTCAGCCCTACTCAAACATTGAGTAATAATTTATTGCTGAAATTACATCACACTCACAAGTTCAACTCAAAACGTATGTCATATTTTCGCTGAATCACATCATATCACACAGTTCAACTCAAAACACTTCGCAGGATTTTTGCTGAAATCACATCACAAGCGCACAGTCCAACTCTAAACATTTGTCAGGATTTTTTGCTGAATCACATCAAACAATCACACGCACAAGTCAATCAAAAACACATGTCAGGATTTTTGCTGAAATCACATCATAAACACAGTCTGCTAAACATTTTTGTCAGGATTTTGCTGAATCACCATCATACACCAGTCATTCAAAACATATGGTCAGGATTTGCTGAAAATCACATCATACACACAGTCCTATTCAAAATGTTTGTCAGATTTTGCTGAAATCACAATCATTCGCACAGTCCTATTCAAAATGTTTGTCAGGATTTTGCTGCTGAAATCACAAACAATCAACTCACACGCAACATAGTTCAACACTAAACTTTAAAGAATTCCTGTTAAAATCACACACACGCACAATTCAACTCAAAACATTTGACAGGAGTTTTTCTGAAATCACAAACACCACACTCACAGTTCCACTCAACAACATTTGTCAGGATTTGCTGAAATCACATCATACGCACAGCCCTACTCAAAACATTTGTAAGAATTTTTTTGAAATCACACCACACGCACAGTTCAACTCAAAACGTTTGTCAGGATTTGCTGAAATCACATAATACGCACAGCCCTATTCAAAATGTTAGTTCAGGATTTTGCTGAAATTCACATCACAAAACAAACGCGCAGTTTTCAACTCTAAATGTTTGTAAAGAAATTTGCTGAAATCCCATCACATGCACAGTTCAACCGCAAAACTTTTTTGTAAGAATTTTGTTAAATCACACCACATGCACACAGTTCAAAACTCTAAACGTTGAAAGAAATTTGTTTAAATCACATCACAACGACCGCACAGCAATTCAAAATGTTTGTCAGGATTTTGCTGAAAACACATCAAAACGCACAATGCCCTATTCAAAACATTTGCCAGGATTTTGCTGAAATCACATCACACACACAGTCCTATTCAAAATGTTTGTCAGGATTTGCTGAAATCACACCACACGCACAGTTCAACTCTAAACGTTTGTAAGAATTTTGTTGAAATCACACCACACGCACAGTTCAACTCAAAACGTTTGTCAGGATTTTGCTGAAATCACATCACATACACACAGTCCTACTCAAAACATTTGTCAGGATTTGCTGAAATCACATCATACGCACAGTCCTACTCAAAATGTTTGTCAGGATTTTGCAGAAACACAAATCACATAATAAATAAAACAACGCACCAGTTCAACTCTAAACTTAGTAAGAATTTTGCTGAAATCACAACACATCACAGCCCACTCAAAACATTTGTAAGAATTTGCTAGAAATCACACCACACACACACAGACCTACTCAAAATACTTGTCATATTTTTGCTGAAATCACACCAACCCACAAGATCCTACACTAAATATACTTTGTCATTATTTGTGCTGACATCATACCCACACCCCCCAGCCCTTTTAAGTCTTGAAAAATGTGTCATGATTTTGCTGAAATCACAACACATGCACAACCCTACCAAGTCTTGAAAAGACTTGGAATATTTTGCTGAAATCACAGACCACATACCCACACACTAAAACCCAAAATTACATTCAAGATAATGCTGAAATCACTCCACACGCACAGTCCTCCTCTTTCTCTGACGTTGACTGCTCTAAACACGATAATTATAGTCTGGCATATGAGCAAAAATTGTTGCGCTGCTGTTAAGCGCCTGACAAGTCAGCCCAGCAATCAGACTTCAGCGTGGAAGAGAAATGTTATCTTTTTAAATAAGTCTTTCTGGGAAAAAAGGCAGAGAATGACCACAAAGGCAGAAATTAACAAGGAGGTGTGACAGGAAGAGAATGGGACCAGGCTGAAACTAAGAGAGGGGTATAGAAAAGAGGGAATTCCTGGTAAGTCTGGATGCTTTTTTATACTGATAAGAGGCCCCAGCATCCCCATGGGAGTAATACACAATACCTACTATTTTTTTATTTTAAGAGACATTGTCAGGATGTGATGAAATCACAGCTCAAGCCCACGATCCCTAATTTGAAGGTGGACAACTTGTAAGTTGGAAACTGTGTAGGCTAAGTTTAAACTATAACCAGTGTAGTGTGAGTGTGTGTGTTGTGTGTGTGTTTGTGTGTGTGTGTGGAGTGTGAGTGTGTGTGTGTGTGTGAGGTGTGAGTGTGTGTGTGGTGGTTGGTGTGAGTGTGTGTGAGTGTGTGTGGTGTGTGTGTGTAGGGGTTTCAGTATACACGAGTATGTGACTGACCAATTGTGACCAGCAACCCATTTAACCAATGACAGTGAAATTCTGTGGAGAAAAGTCCAGTAATCCTATTAATACCAAGACAGTACCTAGCACTGAATTCTAATGCAGTTCACAAATTCGCCGCTGAAGAGAATCAACCCGAGGTTCCTTAGATAACTTAGAACTTTAGTTATATAACCCAATAAATTTTATGCTCAAAGTACTTAATGGACAAGACTCTTTTTTTTCTTTTTTTATTGGGGGGGGGGGGGGGGGGTGTGACACACGTCAACTACAACTTTATGGATGTTCTATTACAAATTAACAAAAGCTATAAATTAAAAAAAAAAAAAAGAAAAAAAAAAAAAAAAAAAAAAAAAACCGAAACAAAATTACCATCATCATCCATCCTCCTCTCTTTAGATAGAAACCCCAACGGTAAGAAGCTGAAGACCCTTTTCAATTTTATTGATTTTCATATTTTAATGTGTGTGGAGAAATTCTTTGTGAATGATTTTGGCAATGATTACATCAAAGAGTTCCAGACCAATGAAAAAAAACACAAAGTGAAGAACAAGAAGTGAAAGGTGGCAAGACGTTAGACGAGAACGGAACATCACAAAACACCAACATCATGCTTGCCAACAACACTGTCAATACAGGCAATAGCAGTTTAATACATAGAAAGAACATAAAGTTACAATGAAGACAGACCAGAGAAAAACCACATGAGAGAGAACTGTCCATCAAGAGAGATGGACTTACCAGGCCTAACATGGAACACCATACTATGGAAAAGCAGAGAACCGCCACGGAATGCTTGGAAGCAGGTAGGCACATAAACGTAGAGCCTGTGCTGGAGGGGGTAGACCTACTACTGTACTACTACGCGTAGACTATACAGAACCTTCCATTCCCATCCATAGGATTCAATAGATAAAAACTGAACCATGTTGTACACACAAGGATATTATAAAATAATATATAAAACATTTTAATATCTCCCTTGTGTGCCTTGAGGACCCAGAATCCTTCACCATTTGTGTATAATCCCCCACAAGCTCCCGAGTTCAAGGAAAAATACTGTCCATCGTGTAGCACAACACACCTTCAGTTTCTACCCTATACTGATGTAACCTTTATCCGTACTATCGACACAACTACAAGCCTTACATAAGTTTAATAAAAAAGTTAAATATGAGTTATACTACTAAGTAAACACGGTTTACCACACACACAACCCTCCAAAACACACCTGGTAGTACAAGGAAAAAAGTGTGGATCATTGTTGAGAGTACACTAACACTCTAATACACTGACATAACAGTCTACTACCCTATTCCTTAGCACCTTCATAACAAACTACTACTACTACTAAGAAGGAAGTGCAGGATGGTTATAGGAGGTAGAGGACGTTGGCCTGCCAACAATAAACATGATGTTTTGTGGTTTGATTGTCCCACATCCTTGGCCCTTATCTTCCCAGTTTGAACCACCCACCCTCCCCCCCCCCCCCCCCCCCCCCCCCCCCCACACCACCGCCACCCTCCCCCCCCCCCCCCCGACCCCCACCCCCCCCAACCCCCCCCCCCCCTCCGCCCCCCCCCCCCCCCCCCCCCCCCCCCCCCCCCCCCCCCCCACCGCCCCCACCCCCCCCCCCCCCCCCCCCCACCTCCCCCCCCCCCCCCCCAAAAAAAAAAAATAAAATCCAACAGAAATTTCAAAGTCCTACATGATGAGACTAAAAACGTGGGGAAGGGCCGTGATAACGCATCAGAACATCTAGCACATCATGTTAAATCGGTTTACGGTTTTTTTTGGAAATAGTAGCCATTGTGTGCTGGTTGGAAGCAGAGACAAAATTGACAAAACCAAACCGCATACACAGGGGACTGGTGTAAAAAAAAAGCACATGAGTGCTTATTCCATTATCCTCGATACAAACGAAATAAGATAAAAATAAATAATAAAGTAACTTGAAAACTTGTATACTACTTTCTACTACTTAGTCCTACCCAGCCTAAACCAACTTTACAAGAAAATCGAAAGTTCACCCACGTTTTCGTCACCAGAATTCGAATAGAGCCAGGGAGAGACCTTCAAGCCTGTTCCTGTCGATCTCTGTGCTTACTATTTCTTTTTTTTCTCCACCTCCTCCGACTGCAACAGATTGCTTCAAGAGTTATGTTGCTGCTTGTGTCCTCTCGTTACCGAATGAATTGAGAAACCCTTTCAAAAAAATAAACGGCTTTCCTGGCTCGTTTGCGTCCTTTCGCCAATATAATTTCTTCCCGCGGTTCGTCCAGGCTAAGGGCCTATAGGCCTAGCCTATTCCTCTTCCCATTTACTCCACCCACTAAATTTTCCTCCACCTCTCCCCCCCCGCCCCCTCCTCTTCCCCACCCCCCCCCCCAACGTTTCCCCCTCCCTTCCATGAAGGAGGGTAGTAATAAGTGCAACCAACACAAAATTTGTCAAAAACGCATCCTTTAGCTACATTGGAGACATACAGGTCAAACGATAATCAAATAAATTTAAGGGTCAGTATATCATTACAACCAATACACAAAAAAAAAGTCCCACTACAAAAAAAAACCCAAATACATACAACAAAAAAAATATCACCCCTTTCCCGCATCCCGGACTCTTGTTTGCAAAATCGTCATTTTTTATCTCCCGTTATAGCATTCTTCCCCAGAAAATCAATACTTGATTACAGTTTGGATATCCCCTACCTAGTCCAGTTCTGATTAAAAGGACGTTTTCACTTAATACCTACCCAACGGATGAGATTCCCCATTACCCCCAAAACCAACCTACCCCCCCCCCCCCCTTAACCCCCCCCCCCCCACCCAACCTACCTTACCCACACCCCCCCCATTAATTTAACCCCCCCTCCCCCTACCGTAGTATAACCCCCCCCACCCCCCCCACCACCCACACACACACACACACAACACACAGCCACATAAAAGAATAAAAACAACAACCACGAACCTCACATCGCCTCACATAGAGAAAAAAAGAAGAAAAAGATTTAGCTAAACTCTGGCAAATCATATGCACCTTAAACCACATCACAAGAACGACACCACACCACACACACACGAAACACGCCAAAGAAGAACGGGTGTGACAAAAATAGACCAGCTCTTAGGTTCAATTCCACCCCCAACACCACACATTCTCTCTCTCTTATATATCCCTAAGGGCGGGGACTGGATGTAAAAAGGCACATGGGTGCTTATTCATTATCCTCGAAATAAAAGAATTTGTCATTGTCATAGAGAGAGAACGAATGAATGAATGAACGAATGAACAAATTTTATTTGACAAAAGCTACAAGCCCATCAGTCAAAGGGGGTAATTGTAAGTAACATATTAACATAGGAATGAATATGAAAATAGGACATGAGTACTAATCCAAAGTCCCACATGATAAATCCAACCACTAATTTTTTCACGTTATTACGTATAGGATCCGTTTCATATTCATAGTCTGAGTGTGCTTACGTTTATCTAGAGCCTGCGTTATATATAATTGAGATTGCTAAAGAATGTAAGCTCGGACATATATTTGAAGATAACACCTTTTGTACAAGATTGGTGGACACTTTTGTTGGGTTTGTCAAAAAAGCAATTTTTGGCGAATGCATGATAAGTTCTACTACAAAGCAAACAAAAATATTGAAATTCGTACACCCCCCCCCCGTCTTCTTCCTTCTTCTTCTCCACATGCTGGACAAGAGTTGTTGTCTGTCTCTGCTCTGTCATAGAGAGAGAGAGAGAGAGAGAGAGAGAGAGAGAGAGAGAGAGAGAGATTCCTTGGCATGCAGCGGCTTGAGATAGATCTGTTTCTATTAGAATGTCACAGTCCCTAAATCGTATATAACTCCGCTGGGTCTCTAATACAATCAACACACAGGAAAGGGGGGTGGGGGCGGGAGAGAGAGAGAGAGACAGAGAGAGAGAACAATTGAACAATTTTTATTTTTCAGAGGGTAATAGATTAAGCATTACATGCTTTTTTACATCCAGCCCTCAAAAAAAAAACCCAAACCCCCCCCCCAAAAAACAACAACAAAAAAGTAACGAGAAGGGAAAATATGCATGCTAATATAGAATTGCATGGAAAACAATACTCACATAGACACACGCGCGCGCACACACACACACACGCACGCACGCACGCACGCACGCACGCACACACACACACACACACACTGGAAGGCAAGCAAGATATAGAGAACATGAGAGAGAGAGAATAAATGAATGAATGAATGAATGAATGTTATTTAAAGAGGGTAATGGCATAAACAAACACTTGTTTACAACCAGCCCTCTGGGCATAAAAAAGAAGAAGAATAGCAAACAAGCAAAATATGTACCAAAACAAAGACCAAAACAAAAACAACAACAACAACAACAAAAAAAAGTCCCAAAAATATCTATGTATGAAGAAGAAAAAGGAATCCATCATATTGTCCAAATGCAACCCCACCCCACCCCCCAAAAAAACAACAATAACAACAAGCAATACAAACCCCCCCCCCCCCCCCCCCCCCCCTACGCATATACCCATATCGTTTTACAAAAACACGAGCATAAAGTCACAAAATCATATTTGAAGTAGAAAAAAAAAACACAACAAAATACAAATAGCTGGAGAGTACAATATAGAAAAGGAGAGGAGAGGAGAGGAGAGGAGAGGAGAGAGAGAGAGAGAGAGAGAGAGAGAGAGAGAGAGAGAGAGAGAGAGAGAGAGAGAACAGACAGGCAGACAGACAGAAAAACAGAGGCAGAGATAGAGACACACAGAGAGTCACAGACAGACAGACAGACGGAAGAAGAGAAACACACATACAGACAGATACACAGACAGACAAAGATTGACAGACACGAGATAGATAGACTATAAAAAGTATGGTTGATCTAAGTCACCGCAAAATGAGACTGACGTATATCACAATAGTTAAAAAAGAAAAAAAAAAAAAAAAAATGTATATACATTTTTTCATAGTTCAAAGTCAACAGCCAGTCATTGTGAGCTTTTCATTCATCAGAAAATGTTTCAAGGATTTTTTAAAGTTTGGCATGGAAGAAATATTTTTTAAGGATGCTGGCAGATTATTCCAATAAGTGCCACCACTAAATATAAGACTAGATTTGAACAAATCTATTCTGGGTTTCGGCACAGTAATTTTATGTGAATGACAATAAGTATTAATTGAAAAACGTTTTGCCAGAGTGGGTGGTGCATTACCATATACTATCCTGTGCATCATTAAAGCTTTGTTGTATTCCAACTTCAAATTTAAAGGTAAAATGTCAACTGTTTTGTAGTCCATAGAAGTTAACGAATTTGATATTTAAGGAATAAGTTTA
>CM054166.1:12113721-12123721 GCA_028751875.1 Rapana venosa
TCTCTCTCTCCTCTCTCTCTTTTCTCTCTCTCTTCTACACGAAATTTTAAAAAGCAAGGGCGTCATGCACACAGAAAAAATGCACACACACATGATGCTGGTGCACATGCAAAATTTCGAGGCACACTTGCAGACGCATGAAGTAGCATTTGCACCAATCGCCTCTCTTTCTGTCTCTTTTCTCCCCTTTTCCCCTGTTTCTCCTCTCTGTCTCTCTCTTCTCTCCCCCCCCCCCACCCTTCTCCCCCCCCGCCCCCACCCCCCTCCTGTGTTTGATTGTATTGAGACCCAGCGGAGTTATAACGTTTAGGGATGTGACTTTTAAATAGAAACAGATCTATCTCAAGCCGTGCATCCCAAAAGGAATTCTTCCTCTCCTCTCCTCTCTCCCTCTCTCTCTTCTCTTCTATGAAGAGCGAAAAGGGAAACAATTTTGTCCGCATGTGGAGAAGAAGAAGAAGAGGGAATTTCTTTTTTTTTGCTTGTAGAACTTATCATGCATTCGAAAAAAAATTTGTTTTTTTTGACAACCCAAACAACAGGTCCACCAATCTGTAAAAAAGGTGTTTCTTCAAAAATAGCCCGGCTTAAATTTTTTGCAAATATATTTTAACGGGGCCTTAGATAAACGAAAGCAGATATAAATGAAACGGTCCTATCGTTTTAAACTAAAAAATTTTGGTTTGGCATTTTCTGGACTTTGGTTATTCTCATGTCCTTTTCTTTTTTTCCCTATGTTAAATGTTACTTACATTCCCCCCTTTGACTGAGGGCTTGTAGCTTTTGTCAAAAAAATTCTTTATTCGTCTTTCATCATTCTTTCTTTTCTATGACAATGACAAATTTTTTATTTCGGGGGATAATGAAAAAGCACCCATGTGCTTTTTACACCCAGTCCCGCCCTTGGGGATATAAAAGAGAGAGAGAATGTGTGTTGGGGGGAAATTGAACCAAAGACTGTTAAATTTTTTTGTCCCCATTGGCGTGTGTGTGTGTGTGGTGTGGTTTTGTGTGTGTTGTTTTTTAGGTGCATTGATTTCCCAGCGTTTAGCTAATCTTTTTCTTCTTTTTTTTTCTTGTGGGATGGGGTTCATGTTGTTGTTATTTTTGTCGCGTGTGGGGTGTGGGGGGGGGGGGGGGGGGTATAAGGAAGTCTTCTTAATCAAAAAGGACTGGTAGGGATACCCCAAATGAAAAAAGTATTGTTTTTTTGGGAAAAAGAAAGTAACGGGGATAAAATGAACGATTTTTGCAAACACAGAGTCCGGGAAGGAAAGGGGTGTAGTGGCCTTTTTTTTTTGGATTGGTAGTAAAGATAATCCTGACCTTAAAATAATAGTTAATCGTTGACGTATGTCTCCAATTACCCAAAAGGGAAGCGTTTGAAAAGTTTTGGGGTTTGCCTTCCCCTACCCCTTCAGGGAAAAAAGGGAGGAAAAGATGGGGGGGGGGGGGGGGGGGGGGGGGGGAAGTGGAGAGTAAAGGGAGGACTGCCTGACGAACGGGAAAAATAGGCGACAAGACGCAAAGGGCCCGGGGAAACCCTTTTTGGACAGGATTCCATTCAGCGGTAAGAGGACACAAGAGGCAAAACTTTGACGAAATCTGTTGCAGTCGGAGGAGGAGGAGGAAAAAAAAGTAAGCAAGCTGACGGGAAACACGCTGAAAGGTCTCTCCCTGGTACCCAAATTCTGGTGAGAAAACTTGGCTAGAACTTTCATTACTTGTAAAGTTGAGGCAGGTGGCTATATAGTAGTATAGACAAAGTTTTCAAATAAAAGCTAAGGGAGACTTTGCCCGGCGTGTTGGCTGCTGCAATCCGTGCCCGGAAATCCCCCATCTTGGTTTTTCGTCCGCTGGCCCAAATAAACGTGACTCTGTTGTCGCTCTCCCTTTCAGGAACCTCTCTAGGCCCTCTTTTTTCTTCAGTTGTATTGAGAGTGTGATAAAGTAGCCAGTTTAGATTTTACTTGAAAATGTCAGGTGACGTAGACAACAAAAACACTGCGAACAGATTGAAGTTCAAGTTGTGAGTAGGGCTATTCTTGACTTTTAAAAATCTTCCCACAGTGTGAAACTAAAACTTTCTGTTTTCCCTTTTAAAGGGCCCTTACTTTCAGTACAAGTGTTTGGTCTCTCTCTCTCTCTTTCTCTCCTCCTCTCTCTCTCTCTCTCTTCTCTCTCTTCTCTCTTCTCCACACAACACACACTACACACACAAGATATTTTTGTGGTAAGGGGATAGGGGTGAGGAGGTATGTAAGTGTTTTAAATGTTTCTTCAGTTTTCTTGTTTATATCCATTAATTTTGGTTGTTGTTGTTGTTATTGTTGGTAGTGGTGGGGGTGGGGTTTGGGTTTTTTTTCCCTTTTGTTTGTTTTGGGGTTTAGGGTGGTTTTTTTGGGGAGGGGGGGGATATTTTGGATCTTTTTTCGTCTTTTGTTAGTTTATTTTTTCATTTGTCGGGGCTGTTATTCTTGCCCTATGTAGTTATAGGCTGTTGTTGTTATGTTGTATTTTGTTTTTGTTTGTTTGTTTTTTCCTTTTTGTGGTTGTCCTTGTTGATTACCCTTTTGTTTTTTATTCTTTGTTTGTATGGTTGAAGGTTTGTGGTCAGTGTGTGAGGGGGGGGGGGGGGGGGGGGGGAAGCTTGGGGGTGTGTTTTTTTATATTTTTTTCTTTTTTGTCTTCTTTGTTTTTTTTGGGTTTGGTTTTTTTATTGTTGTTTGTTTGTTTGTGTTATGAGGGTATTTTTTTTCGGTTTTGAATTTTGGAATTGTATGGTCTATATTTTTCTGGGTTTTTTGTTTTTTTTTAAATTTCAAATATGCATTGTTTTTGGTTTTTTTGTTTGATTTGTATGGTTTAATAGATTGTTTGGGTTTTTTTTTCAAAATTCTTGTCTGTTCATTTTTTTTTTTTTTTTGTCGCTTTTTTTTTTTTCTTTAGATAGATGGGGGTAAAAAAAAGCAAATGCATGCTTTTCCATGTCCATCTGAAAATTTAAAATTTGACTTTGACTTTTGACCTGACTTTACACAACACACACACACAACCACACCCACACACACACACACACACACACAAACTTGGAATCCAACAAGTTTTTTATATATTTCAACATTAAATTGCCAACAGGTTTCTTTAATCACGTATCGTTCTGTTTCAGTAAAAAATTCACGTTTTCCCCTTTGCAAGAGAAATTAAAATAAACATATAAAAAAAAAAATGAAGAGAATAAACTAAAGAAAAAAAAAACCCTTTGAAGGAAATCTGTATTTGTGTAGAAGTTTAAATGGAAAATAAAAATTTTTACCCAAAATCAGAAATCAGCCCAAAAGTAAATCAAAAACAGAATTCCCGGAGAAAGCAAAGGTTGAATTTTTTAAAATTTGGAGTTGGACAAAATTTATGTTAAAAATAAATTGTTTCTCACAACATAAAAAGTACTTTGAAACTTTCAAGTTTGTGAATAAAATGTAAAAAAATGTCCCAAAAAATGTTACAAGATCAGGGCGTGAATCAAACTCTTTACCCTGCAGGACATTTTGAATGTGATTGTTTGTACGTTTGTACAATTCTTTACAGGACAAAAAAAATACAAAAGATGAATGAACACAACCTAAATATGGAAAACTATCAGTGTTATATACCACATTGCTAATCATTATTGTTTTAAAACTTTTAATGTATAGCATCCTTTGAAAGTTTGTAAATAAAATGAAAAAAGAAATCTAGGAAATTTTTCAGAGATATGAGGAAATAAAAATGTGTAAGACTTTTTGTTACATTGTTACACTGAACTTCTACAAACAAATATAAAAAATAGTAATTAAACCACTTTTACTGAGGAACAAAATTTAATACAAAGGAGCAGCTTTATAACAACTCTTTGTTTTTATGCTTTTTTTTTTTTAAAGTGCAATTAAAGATGGGTTTATTAAACTCTATGGCGGAATTTTTTGCTATAAAATTTAATATAATGCAAAAGTTGCTTTGCTAACAAGGGGTCATTTTTAAGCATTCAACGGCTTACAGGAATCAAATAAGAACAAATATTCCCAAAGCCTTAAATGCCCTTTTTTCAGAGCCCGGAGTAGCCCCTAGTTGTTACCCAGGTGTATCTTTTTTTTCTGACTTCTGTGGGGGCACTAAATCACTTCATCATGAGCATACTTTTGCATGCGCCGGAATGGAGGTACAACACTGCCGCAAAGAATTTCTTCACTTGTCCCATTGTCTTCCTCTAACATGCAAAGTAAAATTTGGACGGGTCATTTATGTAAATTTTCCATAACCTTTACTTTTTTCGTATCGGGTTTTACAAAATTTAACCCCTTTTTCTTTTGGATTTTCTTTTTTTTTAAAAAAAATTTTTAAAAACAATTCTCTGCTTTCAAATGTTTTTTCCCCTGTTTTCTTTTCACGACTTCAAAAATGTTGTTTTTCTCTCATGCTTTTATAATTGATGTCTTTCGCAACAGCCATTGTTGTTTGTAATATTGTCAATGACATTTTAAGTGCTTAAAGCTGTTGAAATTTTTTCAACTCAATAAAGCCATTCTTTCATTTAAAAGCTTTTGTGAATTTGTTCTATATTTTTAAAAATGTTACTCTGTCTTTGCGATGGGGTTTAAAAAATATTTCTGCTTCTGGGAGAACAAATAAAGGCTTGTCTGCAATATTACCAAAAGATTCTTTAACCCTTTTTTGGGTGCCGGGGTTAAAATGTGGGTTTTTTAAATTGTTTCTAAAGAGAAGGTTTTGAATGCTGGATATTTTTGCATGGTGAGCTCTTGATGAAAATTTAAATGTGCAGGTAAACATGTGTATGAAAACCTTACGTCTGGACATTAGTTACATTGACATGTCTGTAGTCGGTACTTTTACTAAGAGCCATATGATTGATGAAGCTGGTACAACCCATTCACTTTCTTTGTCCCAACCAGATCCCCAAACACTCGGGGGAATTTTTATGTTGTTGCAAATTTTCGTGCCTGTGAGGGGTCTTTCCTTTTTAAATTTTAAATTTAAATTGCTCACAAGCTTTGCTCTTGATCCCTAAATAAAACAAAAAAGTAGGATCCACACGTTGTTGTGTTTTGGGTTTTTAAAATAAATTTTTTAAAAAATCGGTTGAAAACCCTCGCATACATATTTGTTTTTTTTTGCAGCATTTCCCTGGCGAAGCAGGCTCCCCGAGTTTCTTTTGTGTCTTTTCATATCTTTTGAAAGTAATCCTAAAAAAAGAGGGCATTTTGCTTGGAAATCAAGTACTCATGAATCAGTCCCCAATTTTTTAAATTGGCTCATCAATTTCTTGCTAAAGATCAGGGTTTTGCTTAAAAATTTCCTTGTGCTTCTCCTACTCGGCAGAAACTTTTTAAATTTTTTTGTTCCATGTTTGTCAAAATGGGGGACAATCAGTCGTTTTTAGGAGCAGTGAAAACTTACACCAAGCCCATAAAAAGCGTTTGCTAAATCACTATAAATATTGGGTAGGTAGTCTTCATCAATTTTCCTTTTTAAGCATCATGAAAACAGTTAAAACCTGTGTTCCTCTCATATAATGCCCATGCAAAAAAGGAATGGCCTCACCAAAGCATCATGACAAATTTTATGTTAAAAAAGTCTTTCTGTGTTGTGGAGTGAGTGGAATTGCACAGACATTTTGTTTGCATCCTAATCATCTTTCTTTTGAAAAAAGGGTTGAATACTAATAGAAAATCATTGTTTTTTAAATGTTTTTCGTCAATTTCCCCCCTTTAGCTTTGAAAATAAATGATTGGGTTATGTGTTTTTTCCTCATTTCTTCAACCCAGGAGCCCTTTTGGTCATTTGCTTTTTTGAAAGCGAGATTGTTTATTGTTGTTGGGTGTTTTGTTATCTTTTCTTGTAAGTAGGGGTTCTGTTAATGCTTTGTATGTTGCCCGAATATCACTGAGTATTTTCATTTTCCACCCATAGCAAGTTTTTTGGATTCAGGCGTAGTTTTGGTGACAACTTCAAATGACAAAGCTCTTTTATGTCCCATGTGATCCAAACATATCAACAACCCCCTTTTCATTTCACTAAAGGTGTTTTTTTCAAGTAAGAGTGCACTTTCTGCACAGTTTGGTGCCTTTTTAAACTTTCTCTCTTTTTCTGTTCTGGGGTAAATGTTTTGGGGGGGTTCTTTTTTCAAGACCGATTACAATGAAATATCTTTACTTTTTCTTTAGTATTGATGACCCCTTTGCTTAAAAAAACAGAGCATGGATCTTTTCATTTTCTTTTTCCCTCTTTTAAAAAAATCCTCTCTGTTGTCAAAAGATTTTTTTCAATTAAAAACTTTGTTATGTGAACTGGTAAATGAAAAACAAGAGCTTTTGTAGTACGGCTTTTTTTAATAAAACATGCCAAAGGGTTTTTGTAGGTATAGGGATCGTTTTCCCGGGTGCTTCTGTTCCCATGCTTTCAAAGGCCGACCCACTTGCCAGTGAAGCAGACGTATGGACATTTCTTTCTACTGCCCTTTTGAAATATGGTGGGTGTCATTCTTAAGGGTGGGTTTTGTGGGTTGCAGTGTTTGGGGGGGGAGTGCCCGTGCCCGTTTTGTTGTGAGTGTTAGGTGGGGTGTTGCTTTTGCTGATGTGTTGCCGATGTGTTGGGTGGGGAGATGCTTTTGCCTGATGTGTTGGGTGGGGAGGTGCTTTGCCCGATGTGTTGGGGGGGGAGGGCTTTTGCCCGATGTTTGGGTGGGGGGTGGGTTTGTATGGTTGGAGTGTTTGGGGGGGGGGGGGGGTTGTGTGGGGGTTTTGGTTGGGGGGGGGGTTCTTTTGCTGATGTTTTTTGATGGGGGTTGGGGGGAGGTGCTTTTGCCGGGGGTTGCTTGTTTGTGTTGGGGGTTTGGGCTTTTGTATGGTTGGCCCAGTGTTGGGTTTTAAGGCTTTTGGCGGGTTGCTAAAGTTTTTTGGGTTTTGGGGTGGTGCCTGTGTGTTGCTGGTGGTTGGGTGGGGGGGTTTCCGTTGTGTTGTGTAGTGGTTTTGGGGGGGGTTTTTTTGTGGCTGTTTGTTTTTCACGAAAACATGTTAAATTTTTTTTTTTAAAATACCGTTCTTGGGGGGTTTTGGGAGGTCGTTACCCCTTTGGGGGGGGGGGAGGTAGTGTTTGGTCCCTGTCGGGAGTGCCGGGGAGGGCAATTTAGGCCCTGAAATTTGGGTAATTGGGGGTTGGGGTGGCCCCCTTGCTGTGTTTGGCTAGGGTTGGTTTGGGGGGAAAGGGCCCAAGTCCAAAAAAGGGGGAAAAAGGGCCAAAAATTTGCCGATTGTGGGGGTCCCCCCAGTGTGTGCGATTGGCGATGGGTCCCCTTTTTTAGTTGGGGGAAAAGGGTCCTTTTGGTTTCCCGGCTTGGTGTGGTGCCCATAAAAGTCCGCTTTCTTCGCCAACATTTACAAACAAAAATTCATCCTTTATTGGGGAGGGTCTTTGGCTGGATTCCTGTGACATATGGTTCAAGGGAAGACACAGAAAACCTTTTATCGGGGACCTTTTTGATAATTCCCAGACAAATGTGGCTGGGCCCTCCAACTTCCCCAACAGCACGAGTATTGGGAGAAACCCTAAAAAAAAGCAAAACCAGTTCCCCAATCGGGGTCTTACCCCCCGATGTTTTTAGGTTGGTACTTTTTCGCAGGTTACCGGTTGTTCATTTTCCCTCTTTTTAAAAAAAAGTGGGGTTTTTTGGGGGTGGGTGTGGGTTCTGAGTCCTGTGTTGCCTTTGTTCTCCTTTAGCCCTTTTTCCTTTAAAACCAACCCAACCAAAAAAGCTCTTCCCCTTCCCCCCCCCGTCATCCCTCCCCCCCCCTCTTCCCCAACCCCAAACAAGCTTTTCCCCCTTTCTTCCCCTTTAACCCTACCCTTTTTTCTCTTTTTCACCAAAAACCCCACAAGCTTTCCTTTTCCCCCCCCCCTCCCCGTTTCCCCCCCCTCTCTTTTTCCCTTCCCCCAACCCCCACACACAACACAACTCTCTCCCCCCTTCTCCCCCCTCCCTGTCTTCCCTCCCCCCCCTTCTCTCTCACCCAACACCCCAACCACTTCCCCCCTCCTTCCCCCTCCCTGTCATCCCCCCCCCTTCTCTCTCTCTTTTCCACACACACACCACACAAGCTCTCTCCCCCTCCTTTCCCCCTCCCTGTTTCCCCCCCCCCTCTCTCTCTCCCACACAAAAACACACACACAAGCTTTCCCTCCCTTCCCCCTCCCCCTCATCCCCCCCCCTCTCTTCTCTCCACCCAAACACACACACAAGTCTCCCCTCCCTCTCTTCCCCTCCCCCGTTCACCCCCCCCCCTCTCTTTTCCCCCACACACACCCAACACAAGCTCTCTCCCTCCTCTTCTCCCCCCCCTGTTACCCCCCCCCTCTCTTTCTCTCTCCCCCCACAACCCCAAGCTCTTCCCTCCCTCTTTCCCCCCCCCCTGTCTATCCCCCCCCTTCTCTCTCTCCCCACCACCCCACCACCAAGTCTCTCCCTCCCCTTCTCCCCCTCCCCGTATCCCCCCCCCCCCCTCTTTTCTCCCAACAAAAAAATAAAATTTCCTCTTCCTTTAAAAACCTCATTCTCTCCTCTTCTTCCTTTTCCCACAAGGTTTTTTTCTTTTGGTTCCCCCCTTCTTCTTTTAAAAACCCCCTTGGGTTTTTCTCTTCTCCTCAGGGTTTTATTCCCCCCCTTTTCCTTTTAAAAAAAAAATTTCTTTTTGGAGACACTATTCCCAAAACAAAAAATAGAGACCCCGCATTTTTTTACCAAAATTTATTGTGGTTTCATTTTTCTTTAAACAAATTTTTTCCTTTTAAAAATTGTTTCAACAAGCTTGCAGTTGCAATTTTAAAATGAAAATCCTAAAAAATTTTTAAAACAAAGAGTTGAAAAAAAAAAATGAATGAAATTTTTACAATAGTGTGTTGTTTTTCTCTAAAAAATTTAAATTTTCATAAAATTTTATTTTTTTGTGTCTCAACACCCCCAAAATTTTAAATTTTAATTTTTAATTTTAAAACTTTAATCATAAAACTAATCATATTACAAAAATTTTTTAAAAAAAAGAGAATTACTCAAAAAAAATTTTCCCTCAAAAACAAAAATATATAAACCCCTAATTTTAATTTGGCCTACTTTTCCACAAATTTTTTTGTTAAATTTTAAAAAATTGAATCAGAACGAAAATTTATTATCTCACAGAGAGAAATTTAGGGTTTCAAAAAATAACAGGCAAACAAACAAAAATATATTTATGTAATTTTTTTAACAGCAAATTTTAAAAAAAAAAACCTTTTTTTAAACTGAATAAAAAATTAAATCGTTAAAAAACCAAAAAAATCCCGACTTTAAAATTAAAGGTTAGAAAAAACAATCACAATTTTTAAAAACAACAGCAAATTAAAAAAAAACCTTTTGAATTATTAAAAAAAAAAACATAATGAAAAAAATTGTAAAAAAAAACAATAATCCCCTGACTTTAAATTAGAAAATACAATTAAAATAAAAAAACCCCACAAAAAATTCTCACCCTCGAAAAACCCCCAAACCCCCATTTAAATAAAACCAAAAAAAACAAACAACTTCACCCGCCCACCTCCCATACACCCCCCACCCAAAATTCTGACAATTATAACAAATTTTTATGGTACCACCTTTTACTACAGATGTCATTTCTTTTTGTATTTGGTTTTAAGTTCTGATCAAAACACGAAAAAAAAACACTTGGGAAATTTATGGTGTTTGGGGCTTCCCTCGTTCAAAGCATGGAGGAAAATCGCGCGGGAAAAAACCCCGCCGTAAGCATACTTACCCACTTAGCCAGTGCAGCATCTTCATTGCAGATGGGGAAGTTTTCATTATCAAAAAAAATACGGCTGGCCGTTCGGTCAGGCCCTTCTGTCTAGAGACGAAAACCAAGATTTGGGGGATTCCCGGGCCGTGATTGCGCAGCATACAAACCGGACAAAATGTCTC
>CM054166.1:12128721-12151937 GCA_028751875.1 Rapana venosa
GTCTAGCGGCGTGTGACTGTCTGTCCCTGTGTGCAGATGCAGGGCTGGTGTGGACAGGACTGGAGAAAGGACCTCCTCCTCCTCCTCCTGGCTGACTGAAGTTCCTTCCCTCAGACCCAGGTGCTCCTCGAGGAGGAGATGATCCACACCCTTCTGAAGGAACTGGCCGGCTCTGACTCGTAAGTTGTTCTTTCTTTTTCCTTTTTTTCTTTTCTGTTTGGTGTTTCTCTCGCTAAAGCTCAAGTCAGAGGAGCAATGATGGTGAATGGTGTTTTTTTTGTGGTGTGTAAGTGGCGTTGTACCCACCTTTTGGGGCTGTTATTTTTCTGCCGATGCCCAAATATCCTTTGCTGTCGGTAGTTTTGGATTTCTATCGCTCTGGTCATGTTTTTTGTTGTTGGTTTTTTGTTTTTGTTTTTTCAAGCTTAGTCAATCTCATGCTTATTTTCCTGCCTTAAGTTTCGATTCACGTAAGGGGGGGGGGGGGGGGTGGGGGGGGGGGGGGGGGGGGGGGGGGGGGGGGGCCACACACAAGGGGGGGGTGGTGGGCCCCTTTAAAAATATATATTATTTTTTTTATTAATCCTGAATTTTTATTTATTTTTTAAATATAGAATATATGACATATTGCTGTATGGTTTCAGTCGGGGTGACCAGTTTCCGTGATAATTAAAACACTGATGGGCACAGGCTGTCGTCCATTCTAGAGTGGGTGGGGTTCTTTTTTTTTACCCCGTGTAGCATTTTTCTCTTGTATCTGTTGTGTATATTTGTGTGTGCGTGGTAAACATGGATACTTGGGGTGCGAGATTGCTAGCATCCTTGGCTTGGCCTGCGATTTTATTGGACTCAAGAATGACATGATGAAGGCGCTAAATGGATCAAGTGTGTGGATGGGTGGGGTGGGTTGTGTGTGTAATGGGTGGGACCGGTGTGTGTGTGACGTAGATTGTTGTCGGCTTTTAAAATACTGTGCAATTTTTTTCATCAGTAAGTTAATAATGCATGCTGTGTAATATAATTTTAAATGCCACTTCTTAAATTTCTTTCTCTAGTTGAGACATTAAAGTAGTCTTTGAGTCTTGACTTAACGTTGTTGTTGGTGGTGCTATGTGACATGGTCATAATCATCTGCCATTTTTGCTGTTATCTATCCAGGATAGACCTTGTTGGTGTTTGACATATCGTATTGGGTCGGTTTAAGTCCATGATTGTTGTTATTTTGGCTGGTGTTGTGTTAACAGTAAGTCAGCTTAGTTCATTTATAGTTGTTGGTGCTACAGTCTTGTGGTATTGTCAGTTTTAGTTGATAAATGATTTATGTTGATATCATAAGACTTGAAGTTTGTGTTGCCGTGGGTATACTATCTTGTGACCCATTGTGTGTGTAATTGCCTATCAGTCTTAAGAAGTGAGGAATTTATACGTGTTTTATTTTTAGCTATGATCATCATGGTTCTTGGCCTTGGGGAAAGTCTGTGAAAATCAAGTTCATGTGGAAATTTGTTCTTTTTCGTTCAGTGCTGTGTGGAGTGCAAAAAGACTTACACTGTCTGAACTGTCAGGAAGAAGAAAAAACCATTTTCAGCAGTAGTGCGATCATTTACGCCTTGTATCAAATTTATCACAGTTAAAACTGTCAGTTAGGAATGATAAGGCTGTGTGAAGTTTAAAAAAAGGAAAAGAAAAAAAAATATGTACAAAGGGAGCATTTGTGCAACCTGAAGTGAGCATGTGTGCAAGTGAGCTAATGTAGTTTGCTTGCTATCGAGCATAGTATATATATGTTAGCATGTGTGTGTGTGTGTGTGTGTGTGTGCTTGTGTTCAGTGCAGGAGAGAACGTTAAAAATATCAAAGATGAATGATTGTAACCTATACTACAGCCTAGGTGTGTACCTGTATTTGTTAACCTATGCAATTGCATGCACTATAATGTTTTATTGTGTCAAGGCATCTCTCTTACCTAAAAACCAAACTCAAAAATGAAAAGCAAGAAATACACAAGGGGGGGGGGAGGGGGTGAGAGTTGTGATGATGTAAATGTTAACAGTTACAAACATTTTTAACCACAGCCTGAACAGATTTTCATGGTAACATTTCCTCTAACTCTGCAGAGGGCCTGACTAACTTACACACTATACACCAATACCACTACTAACTAGTCGGGCAAGGGAGGGGAGACTCTCTAGCAGTACGTTCTGATTCACACACAGCCCTTTCTGTGGCAGACGGCCGACAAAGTAACCGTCAGACCGGGGGGGGGGGGGGGGATAGATATTGCTGCTGCTGTCTGACCTGTGGCCACGTTTCTCCACAACCAGCGCCGCATGGTGATGGGAGAAATGGAAGAAGAGAAGAGAGAGAGGCTGGTGGGGGTCCGGTTTTTTGCGCAGTCTCCCAGCGACCGACCAACCAACAGAGCGAGCTGTACATGTACACACAGCCCTTGTGATGGCGGCGGTGTGTAGTTCACAGCTAGCAGCTGAGGAGGGAGGGAGGGAGGAGAAGGAGGGAGGGTCTGCCCCTGTCCAGCCTGAGGGAGCTTCCTGGTGTGGCCTCTGTCCTGTTGGTGCCTGTGTTCAGGTGAGGGGTAGGGTTGGTTTGAGGTGTTTTTTTTCCTGAGGCCAGATTTATCAGATTTTCCTGTCAGCAGTTACAGTGTGATGATAGAATCACGTACATAGCCTGGGGAGTACTGACTAGGGAATCTTTTGGGTTTTCCTACTGCTTGTTGTGATGGACATGAATAATTGAGCATGCATATTTCTCTTTCTCTCACTCTCTTTCTCTGTGCTCTCTCACTCTCTCTTTCCCTCCCTCCCTCCCTCCCTCCCCCTCTCTCTCCCTTTCTCTAGCTCTCTGTAGTTTAGTGGATCAAGCGTTTGCCAAGGCTTCATCTCTACTGGTCTGATTTGAGATTTTCTGAGTCATGGATCAGTAATATTATGACGAAAACCAGATTTCTCAAAATTAATCAGTATTTTCACCTGAGAAACACGCCAACACACCTGGAAGCGACACTGGGCTGTGACACCTGCATTGTGACAGCCATGTAACTGGCTATTGGTGAAGGACACACTAGTGTCTTTGTAAATAGTAGGCGTGAGCATATATTTGTAAATAATGTATATATGCGCATTAGTCAACGTCGTTTTCAATGTTTGAATACTTTCCACTCAGAAAATGTAGTGACAGTAATTTTGTGACAAGTGTGAATATTCGATTGGATTACCATGACGGTGGATGCGATGGAGGACACATTCAGGCAGGACCACACTTATTATTTTTTTTAATTACATACGTATATTGCACGTTAGAGGGTAGCTGTAGACTAACAGCATGATGTCACTGCAATTTTACCGTTATTTGGTGACAAAGTGGGGACAGCAGCACGACACATGTAGGTAGGACACACATCTTGGGGTGCAGAACAAAGTATGACATCATATGAATATTTTGGCCAAATATGAATGCTCTGGGAACAATAGTAACTGTACAGCACTATGTATACTTGAGGTACCTTATTCTCTTAAAAAAAAAACTAAGTGAATTTTCGAATACTACAGAGAGTTTCTCTGTAAGGTATGTGAATGGTAAAGGGTTAACATGACTGAAACAAATAATAGCTCTGAGAGAAAAATGTTACTTTTTTCCCCCTTCATATCAGTCATCACTTTGCTCCCTGAAGTCAGAATGCAGTTACCTGAATGCCGTAATGGGGGGTAAAAATGGCCGCTCACACTAAATCTCACGGTTGGTGAACCTTGGAAGGCTAGCCGAGGAAGGGAAAGATGGGGGATCGTTACCTGAAAACCTTGAATCTTTTAATTCAACGTTTCTCTTCTTGCTCATAACTCCCCTGTTGGTATTTTTACAAATTTAAACCTGTCTGTCTCTCCCTGACCTTACAGCATTTATTGTTACTTCTGAAACGTTCGTCTTTCTAGTCTAGATATTGAACCCAACCTTACTCCTGTGTCTTTCTTTCACATATTTTTTTTCTTTTATTCCTTTGAGAATTTTTAGCTACAGTTTTCATTAAGAAAAACAAACAAAACAAAAAAAGATGAACCCCCCTCCTGTATGTGTGTTGTTGTTTTTCAACAGTACTAAGAAGGCTTTTATAATATTCTTACAGCCAAAGAACATAACTTTCTTAAGCATTTAGCATTTATTAAACAAACAACAGTAATTCAGTTAAGGATTTAATCCAATGTTTACTGGGTTTTTTGGGTTTTATTTTCAACAGCGCTGGGGAGAAGACCAAAATCTTGACGGAACTGAAGAAACATCTGGAGTACTGCTGCCAGAAAGCTGCCCAAGAGAAAGCAGAGGAGGAGGAGTCATGGCAAGAGCCTCAGGAGGATGGACGGCATCAGCACAGCACAGACCTGGTGGAGAACGGACCACTCTGAACAACAGGTTGTACCGTCCGTCCAGGAGGAATCCACGCTGGAAGCAGAGGTTGAGGGCGGGGAGAGGCCAGAGGACTTTGTGTTGATGGCTGATGCTGATGAGAACAGCCACGTGGAGGAGGAAGAGGAGGAGGAGGAGGCAGCGATGTGTGTGTGTGTGTTGCAGGGAGTGTGTGTGTGTGTTGCAGGGAGTGTGTGTGTGTGTTGCAGGGAGTGTGTGTGTGTGTTTCAGGGAGTGTGTTGTGTGTGCTGCAGGGAGGTGTGTGTGTGTGTGTTGCAGGAGTGTGTGTGTGTGTTGTGTTGCAGGGGGAGTGTGTGTTTGTGTTGCAGGGGGAGTGTGTGTGTGTTTGCAGGGAGTGTGTGTGTGTGTTGCAGGGAGTGTGTGTGTGTGTTGCAGGGAGTGTGTGTGTGTGTTGCAGGGAGTGTGTGTGTGTGTTGCAGGGTGTGTGTGTGTGTGTTGCAGGGAGTGTGTATGTTCATTTTTTATTTATTTATTTATTCTTTTATATCGAGGATAATGGAATAAGCACTCGTGTGCTTTTTTACATCCAGTCCCCATGTGTATGCGGTTTTGTAAATTTTGTCATCTGTTTCCACCCGCACACAATGGCCTACTCTTCCGAAAAGCGGAACAGGATTTAACGTGTGCGCAAGATGTTCTGTGTTGCAATTGACAATTTTTTTTTATGACACTTTTTTTTTCTCGAGGATAATGGAATAAGCACTCATGTGCTTTTTTACATGCAGTCCCCATGTGTATGCGGCTTTGTAAATTTTGTCATCTGTTCCCACCGGCACACAATGGCCTACTCTTTCGAAAAGCGAAACAGGATTTAACATGTGCGCAATATGTTCTGCATGCGTTCGCACACGGGGCCTCGGTTTATATTCTCATCCGCAGGGAGTGTGTGTGTTGCAGGGAGTGTGTGTGTTGCAGGGAGTGGGTAACCTAGGGAGTGTCTGAAGGTGAAACACTTTTTCTTCTCTTCTCCTTTGGGAGTTGTTAAGCCACAGCATTGAACAGTTCACTGTTTTAAACTCCTACATTAGGAGTAGTAGTAAGTATGTTCTTTCGAGCCAGAAGGCCCATAGAGCCGGAGCTTATCCTGGTTTCTGTAGCGTTAAGCGAACTGATGGTTTTTCACCACCCCTGTGACAGGACGCTAGTCTGTCGCCAGATACTTCCCCAGCAGAGCTGGTACCCACTTGTACACCTGGGTGGAGTGAGGAAAATAGGAGTAAAGTGTCTTTCCCAAGGACACAACACCGAGCCGAGCGGGGATCGAACCCGCGACCTCTGGATCACGAGTTGACCGCCTAAACCACTCGACCACGGTGCCTCCTCCTACATTAGGAGTGGGGGGTGGAAATGTGGGGCATGTAGCCTTGTGGTTAGAGTGACATTGCGCTTGTGTGTGTGTGTGTGCCCAGGATTGAGCCACCCCAGAGGCAATGCCTGTTTTGGGGAATTTTACCCTGGAGTTAAACAACGTTAGTACTGACCCTGTTAAACGTTAGTACTGTCTCGGTTAAACGTTGGTACTGACTCGGTTAAACGTTAGTACTGACTCGGTTAAACGTTAGTACTGACTCGGTCTCGGTTAAACGTTAGTACTGACTCGGTTAAAATATTTTAAATGAGATCAAACGAAAATTGACTAAAGATGGTGGCATTCTCTACAATGATGTGGAAGAAAGTGTGTGGGGAGAGGTTTTTCTGTTTTGTTTTATTTCTTTGTTTTTATGTGTGTGTTTTGTTGTTTTGTTTTTTTTCTTATAGATTTTACAGCATCAACGTCTTTTGAGAATGTATATGACAGATCAATGCTGTCTAAGTATAGTGGTGTGTGATATGTGCCCGTGTGTTTCTTGCTTTTTTCTGGTTGCAAAAGACCAGCACAGATATGAAATGTAAATTGCTGAGAAAAATGCAAGGGTTTACAGAATTGTGTGGAAAGTGTGTTGGGAGAAGGGGCCTTTATTTATTTATTTATCTTTAAAAAAAATAGTCGTTACATTGTGATAACAGAGACTTGCTGTTTTCTAGTCTGCAGATTTGCATTCGTGTATTTCTTTGTTGCTTGGGTTCCCTATCAGTGGACAGCTGCCTTGTTGTTGTTTTTAATATGGTTTGTAACGTCCTCAACCCTTAGCTATTATTTCTGCAGGAAATGACGACCTAACAATTTTTTTTTCAGGGGATGAAAACTCCATTGATATTATGTATGACTGTCCAGACTTGTGCACTGTGACTGTTTGATGCCCAGTGACCACAAATAAAAATCACACACATGACAGGCGGCAAGCTGGTGTTCATGAATGTTCCTAATGATGACAGAGTGTCAAGCTGAGTTCAGTGACTGTGTGTGTTACCCTGTGGTTGCTTCTAGCATCCCTACATGCCTCTGAGTCTGTAAGTAATAATAATAATAATGATGTGTGGAATTTATATAGCGCTGAATCTTGTAAAGCAACAAATCAAAGCACTCAGTTTTTTATTTTTGTTTAAAAAAAAAAAATTTTTTGGAGAGGATAATGGAATAAGCACTCATGTGCCTTTTTACATCTAGTTCCCGTGTGTATGCGGTTTTGTAAATTTTGTCATGTTTCCACCGGCACACAATGGCCTACTCTTTCGAAAAGCGGAACAGGATTTAACGTGTGCGCACAAGATGTTCTGCATGCGTTCGCACACGGGGCCTCGGTTTATAGTCTCATCCAAAGGACTTTGACATTCAGTTCGATTTTTGGGGGTCAAACTGGGAAGAAAGGGCAAGGCTGGGAATTGAACCCAGAACGTCACGGTTTACTTGTTGGCAGGCAAACGTCTTAACCATCCTGCCACCTTCCTTCCCTGTGTCACAATACTGATTCACTTTTCTACGGTGGGATTTTCTCTGATTCACTTTTCTACGGTGGGATTTTCTCTGAATCACTTTTCTACTGTGGGATTTTCTCTGAATCACTTTTCTACTGTGGGATTTTCTCTGATTCACTTTTCTACTGTGGGATTTTCTCTGATTCACTTTTCTACTGTGGGATTTTCTCCATCCTCTGCTGCACGTCTGTACCCACAAGTGGGATCACAGCTCCCTTAGATGGGGTCACAGTGGGGACAGCAAAGGAACATTGCAGAGGTAATGGAACAGCAACATCAATGAAAAATATCTCTTGCATTATCAATGCTAATCACTAAATGAGCTTCTTTTTGTTTTCTTTTACATTTGATGCGATTAAACGTTACAAAAGTGAAACAAAGCACGAGCTACACACATATGCAAACACACACACACACTGACTCGCTCACACACACTCACATATTGCATTCTAATTCTCTTTTTCTCTTTTTTCAAAACACTCATACACATATCTGATGATATCTGCTTGATATATATATCAACTGTGATTATGTCACTTAATTTATGTACACAGATTTTGCGTTCTTTGGTTTTGGTTTTGATTTTTAATAACAAATTATTTCCGAGTTCATCATATAAAATACATTCATCGAGTAAATGAAATTCATCTTCTATTTTGTTACAGTATCTACATTTTTACATTCAAGCCCTTCGATTTGTTTGTTTTACCAGATCCAGCGCTATGTAAATTCCATATATTATTATTATTATTATTTTCTGTCCTCTCTAGATATATTTTGGTGCGTCCCTTTCTCTATCATTAAATTGTGACAGCTTGTGCGAAATTTACAATACGTCTTCTTATGGGTTTTGTTTTCATAGTTTATTAAGTATGGTTCCAGTCTGTATTCTTTGGTAGCATAATCGTAAAATGTTAGTTTTCCAAACTCTTTCTTCTGGTAGATCCAAAATGTTTTATACATGTCCTCAAGCTTTCTTTGAACAGCATAACTCGACCGATGAACATCAAGAGTACTTTGGTTCTTCCAGACATGTTTGAATGCAAGTGTGTACGTGTACGTGTGCATGGGGGTGTAAATTGCTTCTGTGTCATCTCCTAAGTCTGCTTATGTAATATTTGTTTTTGTAGTTTACTATTCCTGTTGCTTTCCCTATATAAAAATAAATAAAGTACAATGAATTTGTGGACGTTATCTTTCGGTTACCCAAAATGATACTATTTACATGGTTTGTTCTCCTTTATATTTATTATGGAGGGGTTTGGTTTATTGTTGTTGTTGGGGGGGGGGGGGGGGGGGGGGATAATTTGGTTGTCCCTTCTCCTTGTTGTGCTTATATTTTGCTCTGGGTTTCTTGCTTTCTTGTTGTTTTTGTGCTTTTGTTTTGCTTTTATTTTATTATTTGTTGCTTTTTTCTCTCCTTTTCAGTGTTTTTGTGTGTGTGGATATTCTACCCCCCCCCTCCCCCCCTTTACTGTGTATGGGTATTAGGTGGCGCTGCGCATGTGGCGACACACTCTACTGACATTGTAATTGCCCTTCATGGGATGATTAAAGTGTTTTTGACTTGACTTGGGGTTTAGTTTATTTCATGATCATATAATGCATCCCTAAGGCCTTCTTCTTCTTCTTCCTCCTGAAGAAGAGCAAGAACACTACAGGAGCAGTTGAGTACAGAGAAGTAAACAAGAAGATCAGGAGAGACATGAGGAAGACCAAGGAGGAATGGATAGAGAAACAATGTACAGAAATCGAAGAGAGCCTGACAAAGAATAATAGCAGAAGAGCATACCAGATTGTGAAAGAGCTCACCAAACAGAAACAGGCAAGAGTCAGTAACATCCAGGACAAAGAAGGGAATTGCCTAACAGAAAAGAAGGAAATCGTTGGCAGATGGACGGAATACTGTTCCGAACTCTACATCATCGACGCTAGGCGACCCAGCGTACGTGCAAGCCAAGCCTCATCGAAAATAAAGAACAACTTCCCAATTCTACGCGAGGAAGTAGAAGTAGCAATTAGATCGCTGAAGAAAGGAAAATCAGCAGGAATCAACAACATCCAGCAGAGCTGATCCAAACAGGGGGAGAAGCAGTGGACAGACATCCTTACAAGTATCTGCAACAAGATCTGGCAGACGGGGGAGAGTGGCCTAACCATGGACCCAATCACTCATCATCACTCTCCCCAAGAAAGGAAATCTCCAGCAGTGCCAAAACTACAGGACAATCAGCCTCCATAAGTCAGCCAGTAAAGTCATGCTTGGAAAAAAAAAAAGTGATCCCTGAACAGGCACTGGAAACACCAGCCGAAAAGAGATCATGGCGAAGAGCAGGCCGGTTTCCGCCCAAATAGAAGCACCACAGAACAGATATTCAACCTGAGGGTTCTGTGTGAGAAATACAGCCGCATCAACAAGACATCTTCCACGTCTTCATTGATTTTAAGAAGGCCTTCGATAGAGTATGGCATGACGCTCTGTGGGCCACCATGAACAAATTCAACATGGGCCAGAAGCTGATCCACACCATCAAGGAACTCTACTCAAAGGCCACCAGTGCAGTATCGTACAGGGACGGTAGGGGAAAGGTTCCGTACCTCAGTTGGGGTCCGACAGGGATGTCTGCTGTCGCCGACACTGTTTAACATTTTCCTCGAACGCATCATGACTGACGCCTTGGAAGACCACACAGGCACAGTCAGCATTGGAGGGCGAACAATCACCAACCTCATGTTTGCCGATGACATTGACGGTCTGGCAGGAAATGAAGAGGAACTGGCCAACCTAGTGAAGCAACTGGACGAAATATCCTCACGATACGGCATGGAATCAGCGCCGAGAAAACCAAGCTATGTCAAACAGTGCCAGCCAATCACCACCAAGATCACTCTCAGCGGAAAAGAAACTGGAGACAGTTGACCATTTCAAGTACCTTGGAGCCATCATAGTGAGGAGGGATCGAAGACCGAAATCCTTGCAGAGCGGCACAAACAGCAGCAGCAATGGCAAGACTGAAGATCATATGGGGAGACAGAGAAACATCCCTCTCGGAACCAAGGTAAAGTTACTAAACGCGCTAGTCACCTCAATCATGCTTTACGCATGTGAGGCATGGACACTGAACGCAGACCTACAAAGGAGGATCCAAGCAGTAGAAATGAGATGCCTCAGAAGGCTCCTTGGCATCTCATACAAGGAATGTCACTAACAATGAAGTCTGCAGAATGATCACTCAACAAGTGCGGGACAATGAAGACCTACTGACCACGGCGAAAAAGAGGAAACTCAGATGGTATGGGCACGTAACACGCTCAGAAGGACTTGCAAAGACCATCCTGCAAGGAACAGTCCAGGGGAAGAGAAGACGGGGCAGACAGAAGAGAAAGTGGGCCGACGACATCCGTGATTGGACAGGGGAAGACTTCAGTGTCACCCAGGCACTCGCCCACGACCGCGCTAAGTGGAGCCAGCTGGTCCACCGTTGGTCCACCATGCAGCGCCCCTACGACCCTGGCGGGTTACGGGACCAGTGAACAGTGTGATCCCTAAGGCCTGGAATTGGATGTAAAAAAGCGCATGGGTGCTTATTCATTATCCTCGAAATAAAAGAATTTGTCTTTGTCACTCTCTCTCTCTCTCTCTCTCTCTCTCTCTCTCTCTCTCTCTCTCTCTCTCTCTCTCTCTACTCTCTCTCTCTCTCTCTCTCTCTCTCTTCTCTCTCCTGACCAGATGAAGAAAAGTTAGTGAATGCTTTTCTGTAACCTTTGAAGAATAAAGATCATTCATTCATTCATTCATTCTCTCTCTCTCTCTTTCTCTCTCTCTCAACCTTTGAAAAAATGAAGATCATTCATTCTCTCTCTCTCTCTCTTCTCTCTCTCTCTCTCTCTCTCTCTCTCTCTCTCTCTCTCTCTCTCTCTAAGATCATTCATTCATTCTGTGTGTGTGTGTGTGACTGATTCTTCAGTTTTAACTGTCCTTCCACGGAAAAGTGATACCAGACCATTAAAAGAGAGAGTGTGTGTGTTGCATTGTGTGCATGTGTGTTTCTATATTTAATTGTCGTTTTTTGGAGGGACGAAGGGGTGGGTAGGCCTGTTTATATACTGGCAGTGGTTGTGCTATGCTTGACTGTGTTCTTGGTACAGCCGACTTTTCCCCTATTAATTGTAGGTGATTTTTATGTCGCTCCCTTTGATGCTGTTACGTCTGACTGACGTGCAGCTCCAATTGAACCGACAGTTCACAGCAAGAAGCAAGACCTTGTCAATACAGGCTCTCTTTCAAATATGTGTTTCCAGAGACCAGAAGTGACCACGCAAGACAACAACGACTGAAAAAGTTCGAACCAAGTACATTTATTTATCTATTCTTTTATATCGAGGATAATGGAATGAGCACTCATGTGCTTTTTTATATCAAGGATAATGGAATAAGCTCTCATGTGCTTTTTTTTCACCCAGTGTATGCACTTTTGTCAATTTTGTCATGTTCCACGGCACACATTGGCTACTTTTCCACAATCCAGCAGGGGTTATGAGTGTGCGCACCAGATGTGTGTTCGCGCGGGACTAGGTTTTAATTCATCCGAAAGACTTTTGGGAAAGAGTGGAGTCGGTAGGAAGTTATAGCGGAAGATTTTTGGAAAGAAGTGAAATAGCACTCTTTTGATTTTTTGGGGGGGGGTGGGGGAAAATGCCCCAATTAGTTTGCTCCTCAGAAATTTTAAAAAAGTTAATTAAATGATGTAAATCTGGAGTTTCCCAACGTCCTTCCAGGACGATTCGTCGACTTTTGAATATCTTCCAGTATTTCAGTTCTGTATGATCTAACATAAACTGAGTATGAAGTGTAAGCTTGATTGATGTGTTTATTTTTTCATCAGAAAAAATGTTTTCCTTGGGACTTTACCATAGTTATCTTCCAGACTACCAACGTTAATGTCACCACACCTACTCTTACATGGACTTAGTACTGGAGAGTCTTAACAAGTCTTGAAAACATTTTGTTGGAAAACCCGCCACTATTTGCTCAGGACCCAAACCATGTGTTCAGAAGCTGATCCTTGAGAATCTGACATTAAATGCTTGTGGCCTGATAGCCTGGGACAGTGATCTCCCAGCCAGAAGAGATGGTTGCGGTGATTAATCTGCCCTTGATTTATGAAAAGAGGTAAGGCGCAGGTGAGTCAAGTCAAAAACACTTTTTATATCCATGAAGGCAATTACAATACTGACGTACACAGTGATACCGATATTATTCACAAGCACACAAAAATACATTTAATTGCTATAAAACACTCCAAGATAGCTTTATAATTGATCGCGCCCACACAACACCCACACACCAATGAAGGGAATATAATGTGAAACATTGATTGGGAAAAGAATTAACTTTTTTTTTAGGCGTTGCAGGCACACACCAGTATGAGAACACCATTTTTTTAAAGACTAAAATAAAAATGTATGGAAATTATATAGCGCTAAATCTTGTAATAAGCAACAAATCAAGGTCAGATTTCATTTCTACCACTTTAAGTCAAGCAGATTTTTCTGTTGAAAATTGGGCTGCTCTCCCAGGAGAGCGTTGGCCAAGAGCAGCGCCTACCCTTTTTTTTTTTCTTTTTCTGTCTGCAATGATTTGTTTTCCTATCAGAGTGGCTATTTTTAAGAATTTTGCCAGGGACAAACTCTTTGTTGCAGTGGGTTCTTTTACTGCGCTAAATAATTACGAGTACAACGGGGACTCGGTATATCGTTCATCCGAAGACTAGCGCCCAGACACACTATTGGTCTAATGGATGGGAAAAAGTTTGGGTCCCAAAGGTGGGTACGGAACCGCGCACACTTCCGACCCGGACTTTTCGCTTTCTAGACAGGCCCGTTACTAGACCACTGAATCCATATTGATAGAAGACACACATAGTGCACCCGGTACCATTATGACATAGGTGTAAAGATAAACCTTACACACACACACCAACATTTAAAAATCATTCATGCAAGCCAAAAGCAGTTACCGGAGTAACTTATATTCATTACCACCACACAACATGCACTTGACACGGGGGGGGGGGGGGGGGGGGGGGGGGGGGTATCAGAGAATGTAAAATGTTTGGTCAGTGCTGTTTGAATTTAGAATTTGATGATACTTAACAACAGTATTTCTATTTTATTTAGTTTTACTGTTGGAGCACGGAAAAGCGGCGTCTGAAGGCAATTAACTGAAATTCCGAAGACATAGCATGGGATGGATCAGCCAAGATGGCGTTTTGCAAACAGGGGTGCTTGTGATCCAGTACCGTTGAAATCTCTGTTCGTCTCCAATTGTTTTGAGCAGATTCTAACACTTCTCGAAAGATATTCTTGTTTTTAACACTACGGTTGTTGTACCAACTGATGAAAGCAACACTTAGCACACTCTTCTAAGGAGGATTGTGAACAAAGAAAAGAATTTTTTGTCACCACAAAATGAGTTAAGCTTTCCTTAGAAAATAATAGGTGTTGTCTTTTTGACAATAGTGTCAGTTGATAGCATCAGTTTAATTTGTGATCAAAAATAGTTCCCAGTTATTGTACTTCGAAACATGTTCAACTTCTGACTATGGATGATAATATGCTCAGAAAAGTATGACTGATCTTCTGAAATCGATAGGAAGTCTTTAGTTTTAGAGGGACATATAGTCCAGATATGCTCATCCACCAACTGACGAAAATCGTGAGGGCAGGACCATGGTTTTGGGACAGATCCTAGGATAAGAGGTGACAAAAGAGCCCTGTCTGGGCAAATTTTACAAGAAAGAATTTTAGTGTTCTGCAATCATCTGTGTATAAAATGTACAGAAAGTGGCATCCCTGTGGAGAACCCATACAGGTAAATCCTAACTGATGAAGATTTTTTATTGGCAAATAAAACACACTGCCGTTCTATTAGTTTAAAAATTCATCAGCAACGAACAAGTTGATCGTTACATAAATTTTGCAAAGTATTTTGTGAACAAGAAACCTGAGGCTGCATTCTATTGAAAGCTGAACCTAAAAGTCAGCAAACCATAATCTGGCATGCGGTCAGGTGCTTCTAAGTGGGTTGTACAAACTTGTTTAAAAAGAACAGTTTGGCATTTCGACACTCTGGACTGTCCTGTAGGCAACTGTAGCGGGTCAAGGTCTTTCTCTGTAGCGGAAAAATGAAGAATGAGAGATTGTAGATCTTTTTTAATGTTTTCATCACAATTGATGTGAGGGATAGGTCATGACCTCGTTGGGCTGAAAGGATTTGTTTTTCGAAAGAGGTATTACATTGGACATTGCACAGAGTTATCCCCAAAGAGTCAAGGGGAGGACAACTGGCATGCGCCAAACGGCAAGAGCCATAACCATATCGATTTGAATCTTAACACACGGCGCTTCAATCCAGATAACAGAGCCAGAAACAAGAACCTACCGGAAGCTGATAGGCAGCGACCACGACTATGCTGTGGTATACAACATGAAGTGAAGAAAAACACAGCCTGCAAACCCACGTATCAAATTTGGCGTGGACACATGCAAGATCTGTGTCGAGATTATCAAGCTACGCTTGGCGGACGTTTGCTGGCATTACCTCTGGACCAATGACATCAATGACCTCACCAACAACTTAATGAGCAGTCGGAGAAAACAGCAGGGAGGTACTCGGTTCGTCGAGGAATAGACACCAGCCATGGACTACCAATGACATCTTGGACCTCTGTGATACAAGAAGAGCACTGAAAACCAACCAGGTCTTCCAACCTTAAAGATCCCGGGAGGCCATCAATCTCGCTGAAGAATGTCCTGTTAAAGGCAGAGAGAAGTGGATCTAGTGATCATGTGAGAGGTCGAAAAAAGCATGAAGTGGGCACATTAAAAGGCATCGGACACCTGAAGAACCTCACAAACCACTTCTAACAATTCAATCAGTCATCTGAAGACAGCTCCGGAAACCTCTCACAGAAAGCGCAGACTGCATTGAAACATGGTTGGTCTGAATATTGTCAAGAATGTACAATACAAATACACCCTGACAAGAGCATAATAGAAGAGAAAGCAGCACATCAAGAGGATCCTCACCCTTACCTAGACTGGGGAAGAAGGTCAAGAAGCCATCCCCAGTTACCAGTAGGAAAGTCCCAGGAGCAGACAATTACCAGCAGAGCTGCTCAAGCATGGTGGCGAAACAGTCATCACATTGTTAAGTATCTGTCAGAGATTTGGGAGACAAACCGTGGCCAACAGAATGGACACAATCACTCTTCATACTCATGCCAAGAAGGGGGAATTTCAGGCAGGCCCAGGAGCACAATCGACAGATTTTTTAACTGCCACATCCTGATGGCTAAAACATCTTCACCATCCAGAGAGCCTGTTCCACAACTTCCTCGCCTCCAAGAAGGTTTCGACCGGTATGGCACGAGGCTGTGGCAAGGTCCTTCAGGGAATGTTTGGCATTGTAGAAGGATCAGTGCAAACATTCAAGCACTTATACACCACCGCAAGCAGGGCAAGTCCTTCGACAATTCAGTTCGGTGACTACTTCAAAACCACAGTTGGGGTCCGACCAGGATGCATGTTATCTCCAGTCCTGTTTAATATGTCTTTGGGAAAACATTATGGAGAGAGACCCTCCATGACTTCCACTCTACCATCTCCATTGGCGGGCACCACCAGACCCCTCAACCACTTACCGGTTGCCGATGACATTGACCTCATGGCGGAAGATAACACAGACTGCCAAGATCTTACGACCAGACTTGGAGAACAGGAGGGAGAATAATTTGGGAGGAGTGTGAGCTCCGAGACAGTAAAGTACTGTGAACACGCACGAGGCAACGCCACTGCATAAATTTACATGAACGGCCAACAAACTGGAGGAGGTAGACGCTTTTAAAACCTTGGCGCTACACCACAAAGACAGGCGATGGAACGGACAGAACACAATATTCAGAATAGCATGGCAACATCCTCCCTTGACAAAATCACCACCATATGGAAAACAGTAAAGAGATCAGTTTCCAATCAAACTAAAGCTCTCAACGCCCTATTCAGGACGATCCTGCTGGTACGGAAGTGAACCTGGACATTGACTGCTGAAACGCAAGCGAATCAGTCATTGGTAAAAAAATGCCATAGAAAACTACTGGGCATCTCCTGATTGCGAACAAAAGACCAATGAATTGTCAGAAGTCAAATAACAAGGCTGGCAGTCCACAGGAACCCCTTTCACAACATCAAGAAGAAAAAGCTGGACATGGTTCGGCCACGTTCACCTGCCACAAAACTCTGCCAAAAACAAGTACTGCAGGGAACACTCGAAGGTGGCAGAAAGAGGGGAAGAAAAGACCAGAAAAGATAGAAAATAAAGACAGAAGAAGAGAAAAGAAAAAGATAAAAAATACCAGAACAAGTCATGGGGGATGGTACAACATCAGAGAATGGACCTGGATGAATGACTCAGCACTACTGTGCAGAGCCTGGACCAAGATGGATGGAGGAGGCTTAACCACGGCATGTCTTTGTGTCTCCCACTACCGCCAAGGACGTGTCTGATGATGATGATGATTATTGGAAGTCTTCCAAAAATCTGGTTATCTTGCTAGTGTCCAGCGAGGCTTGAACAGGGTGCTGAAAGATGCTGGCAAGCGTCGTGGGGGGGGGGAACTCAAGGTTTCTGCTGCAAATGCCATCTGGTCGGGGAGATGTCAATTGTTGTGGAATAGTGTTAGCCTGGATCAGGTTTGGCTAATGTGTCATGGATTGTGGGAGGGGAAGGTGGTCAGTATGAGGGGATTTAAATCTTGGGTGGATACATGGTTTATTCTTCTTTGGTCACTGACATGATAAGGTGGGGGAGACAAATATGGCTTCAAGTTCAGAGCCAGTTTGGCAGTACCTGCAGGGACTCGAGTGGCATGAGGTTAAGCCTACAGAGCTAGCTTTGGTCTCCTGTATTGGTTGTGAAAGTGGAGTATTATAATGAATCCAAGTTTCAGCAAGCTTACAAGCCTTTTGCATGTTGTGGTTTAGATGGGTATCATGGGTATGAGGAATGGTGTTTGCCTCTGGCTGGGTTATTGAGCTAGTATAATCCTGGCATTGGGAAAACACTGACTGGCAGGGTGAATAAGGTACACCAGGACTTCTTCTGGTCACATTGTCCTTACGTTTCTACAGTATTAAACACCAATATGTGGTGAGATGGCCAGAGCCAGTTGATGCTGTAACATCAGACAAATCATCTGTTGCATGCCACTATTCCTGCATAGATATGTCTGTTTGATGAAACTGAATCACTAATCAGCGAACAGTAACTGTTGCTGGCACAGCGCGATGAAGCAAGACCTCGTGGTTGAAATCCAGATTTTATTGTTTTGGAACTGACTCCGAATGGCAACCGATGGGACACCAGCCGTAGCATGAGGTTTTTTGTTTGACAGGGGATTGCTCAGCACTGGCTTCCTCATTCAGTTGACAGGGTATTTGTCAGCACTGGCTTCCTTCATTCAAGTTGACAGGGGATTGCCAGCATTGGCCTTCATACCCGTTGACAGGGGATTGCCTCAGCATGCGTCACTCATAAAGTTGACAGGGGATTGCCTCAGCACTGGTTCCTCATTCAAGTTGAAGGGGATTGCCTAGCACTGGCTTCCTCATTCAAGTTGGACAGGGGATTTCTTGGCATGGCTTCCTCAGTCAAGGGGGGGAAAGGGGATTGCTTGAGCACGGGACTTCCATACTCAAGGGGTTGAAAGGGGTTGCTGTCTGACCGTTTAGTACATACACTTCCTGATTTTTGTTCTGCACAAGGTTGAGAAGATCGTTTCTGGGTAAGTGATCTGGTTTTCCATGGACGCCAATGATATCATGAAAGGCTTTTTTCTGTGGGGACACTTGACAGCAAAGAGTCTGGGTCTTCTGGGCGCAGGGTCACAGAATTTGACATTGGGCCATCTTGCAGCTTCATTGTAGAAGGGAGGTGAAGAACTGCAGGATGGTTGTGGTGGTATTGGCGGTCGTGGTGTGGACAGTTGGACAAGGTGGATAGTGCAGATGGCTTGATATCAGCTGCAGGCTTCAGTTCCTTGCCTTCACACTGTCTGCTGGCGTCACAATGAACCCGGCAGACTTGGATATCTTTGGTCTGCATGTATGATTCCCAGCTCACTTTTGAGGGCCTGATTCTCCTTCTTCGGACAATGATTGCTTATCTAACTGAGAGATGTCAGCCTTCAGAGAATCAGGAGGGAGTGAAGTGGCGTCCATTTTTGGACGCAATAAGAGCTCTTATTCATTTTTGGCACTCACTTTTGCATCTCAAAATCGCGGGTAACACTCGAGGCTAGAAATTCAGACTGATTCTGCTGGAGATCAGTCCATTTCATTCATGCAGCCTTGCTGGATCTCTTGGAGTAGCATGTCTATGTTATGCTGCCTTGACTTACTGATTTTGGGGAGTTGCATAGGGTTCTTCTGTTTATGGGAGTTGTAGTGATTGTGTGCTTCCTCTCTTTTAGGGGGACGTTGACTGGATGTGGGAATCAGCTGCTGACCATGTCATTGGGCGAGATGATCCTTCATTCAAGGTAGATCCTGAGAATGTGTTTAGTGGGATGAAGGCAGAAAGGATGATGTTCAGTTGGGATGAGGCAAGAGTCATAGGCATATCTGAACCTCTCTCTCTCTTCCTCCTCTCTCTCTTGTGTGTGTGTGTTTTGTGTGTGTGTGTGTTTTTGTGTGTGTGTGGTGTGTGTGCGACGCGCGGCGTAGTATGCATTGCATAAAAATAAACGTGGGGGGGGGGGGGGGGGGGGGGGGGGGTGAGACCAAACTAGTTTACAGTTCGTGTTTTCGCTCTCAGCGCGCCGATGGCCCCTCTTGTGTTTGTGTAGCACAGAACGCGCGCGTGTGCAGATTAAAAAAGTGTATGTTTATTTGTGTTGTCTACAACGTGCTACATTCACATAGGGGTATTCCCATATTATATTAATTAGGCCCAGGCCCTGCCTATACGAATACTTGCTCTTTAAAACCGCCCCCACCCCCCCCCCCAAAAAAACTGTCACCTGTCATGGCGCCCTCGCGCAAGGTTACCTAGCCCATCGTTGTCTGCTGGTAGAAACATCAGTTGGGTGAGTACCTCTAGACTAACTGGACTGTTCTGGTTTCAAAAATGTAATATCACATAGCAAGGGAAGCCAGTTTGAAATGCATAGTGCAGAAGATTGTAGACGGATAATGAACATTTCAGGATCAGAAAATGCTTTTTGTATAGTAATTAGTATCAGACTTGATTTTTGTGTGTTCAGTATCTCTGTTCATTGGGATTGTGTAGCCATCAGCTGGAGATGAATTCAACAGTGTTTTCTACAGTGAAGTGCTGCTTTTCTCTGTGTTATGTGTGTTTGATATTTGCATGTTTCTGATTTTTATCCTGCCATTGTTGTTGTTGTTTGTTGACTTCAATTTTACGTTTGTTCACTTCTAGTGATATTAGATGAACACCCTGTCCTATTGCAATGTGCATGCTTGTATGTGTACGGGTAAGTTTGATACGTGTTACTCTTATTCATGGATGATTGCATATGTGTAAATGACTTGAATGGAAGGTCTTTGATTTATTTCTTTACAAAATTTAGTACTGTATAAAATTCATGCATTATTATAGTCAGTGAGGTCAGTAGCAGTTTTGTACAATTACGTGAGCTATTGACATGTGGTGTGGCGTGTGTATTGCGCTTTGATTTGTTGCTTTCAGAATCAGGTATATTAAATTCCATATTATTATTATTATTTCAAGTCTTTGTACGATAGATCACCACAGACGAAGAACTTAGGCTAGTTGAATGTTAGCATAAAAGTCATAATTTAACAGAGAAGCCATATGCATTTTTAAGCATGTATATTATGGTAGATTTTCTGTACGCGAAAGATGGGCTAGAGCTCTTATATTTTGTGTAGCACCACCCATTCACAGGATAAACTTTATTCCTGCAGTATTGTGTCGTCTGTTATTATTTATTTATAATACCACTTTAAACCAAGGCAGATTTCTCTGTGTGAAATCAGGGGGGGGGGGGGAGCCCGTCAGCCACAAGAGCAGCACCACCCTTATTTTTTTGGTCTGCAAGTGTACTATCTGAGTGTTTTTTTTCCAGAATTTTCCCAGGGTTAACTCTCATGTTGCCATGGGTTGTTATATGTTCCTAAATATGTGTAACACAGAGGACCTTGGTTTATTGTCTCATCTGAAAGTCTAGCACCCAGACCACCACTCATGGTCTAATGGATTGGTGGGGGGGTGGGGGGGGGGGGGGAGTTTTGGGTCCAAATGGAATTCGACCCACTGCACACTTCCCACCCTGACATTTCCCTTTGTAGGCAGGCGCATTACCTCTACCCTTCCACTTCTGGAAATTGTGCTAGGAATTCCCTCTTTTCTGTCCCTCTCATTGTTTCTGCCTTGTTCTTTTTCTTCTTATCACCACTTTCTTGTGTTTTTTCTGCCTTCTTGCACGGCTGCTCAAAACAGGAAAAACCCGACTCTTTAGTTGGCGGCTGGAACTTTCACTCCGTAACCTAAATTCCATCTGGCTGCTATCTAGGCCCCGCGCGGTCAGGGGTCCAAGTCCAGCGTCTCGCGGTGCCAGCACACATTCTTTCTTTGCTGTCTATTAACAACTGGGCGAATTTGTATTTGAAAGGCTTATTTATCATTCGCTGCTGGATTTCCTACCTGATTTTTACAGTACCCATACTTTAATACCTGCTTTACTTGTTTGTGGTGACGGGTTTACTGTACTTTGGTTTTAACTAATTTTAAACTTTTTTTTTTCAAACTCGGTGTTCTCCAAGAAACTAAGGGGTCCTGAGTGTTGTGTGTTTTGCTGGTGTGTGTGTGGTGTGTGTGTGTGTGTCTAAGTACGTAAGTCTTCAAATTCAATAAAGTTGTGCTTATTTTTTTTATTTTATTAATCTCTTCACTCAGACAACACAACAACACACACACACCACACTCACACACAAACCCCATACCCACACCACACCAACACACACACACCGTCTCTCTCTCTCTCTCTCTCTCTCTCTCTATCTCTCTTCTTCCTCTTTCTATGTATGCACTTGAACTTGCACATGCTTATTCATACACATACTTCCCTCCCTTTTTTTTCCTTTCTCATAATCCTTTTCACTATCGTCTAATATCACTTGAAGTGGAAGGATGTTAAAGCAAAGAACAAGATCACACACACTCACACACACCCACAGTCACACAGAGTATAGCCTGGTGGTTAGAGCATTGCGCATTGTGCTCGCAGTCTGCTGACGTGGGTTTGAATCCTGTTCAAGGGGAAGTTTTCCTCTTGAGTTAATGTCAGTGCCAGCTCTACTCCCCTCAAAAGTCCTTTGGCGTGAACCAAGGTCATATGTACAAACCACACAGACCATCTTGTGCGCATGGTAAAACCCTGTTCTGCTTTTCAGGAGAGTAGGCCTTTGTGTGGTGGTGGGAACAGAGGACAAAATTTACAAAACTGCGTGCATACAAGGATTGGATGTAAAAACTTTGAGTGCTTATTCCACAGTCCTCAAAACAAACAAAAAATAAATAAAAAAAACCACGCACACACACACACGCGCGTGCACACACACACACACACACGCACAGTAACACACACACACACTGCTTTTTGGAAGAGTAGGCCATTGTGTGCCGGTGGGAGCAGATGACAAAATTTACAAAACTGCATACACTCAGGGACTGCATATAAAAAAGCACATGAGTGCTTATTCCATTATCCTCGAAAATAAAATCTTGAACAAATAAAAGGATAAAAAAGAATGAAAGAACACACACACACCACACACCACACACACAGTAGTGACACAGACACACACTCACACACACACACACACACACACACACACACACACACACAGACACACACACACACAACACACACACACACTTGTTTCTCTTTTCTGTGTGTTGTTAACATTGTTATTGCTGGTGTCAGGCTGCTGTTATTTGTCAAAATGTATTCTAGTGTCTGTGGTGAACTGCAGACCATGTTCTTCTGAGAGTGGCAGTAATTATACCGAGGGTGAGCAGCTGCCCACACTGACCTATGATTTCCTCAGTTGCTGTGTCCACATAGTGACCAGATCTCTCTGCTGTTGATGTCACAGGGCAAAGGCGTGGACTGAGTGATGGAGGTGAAGGTGAAGGCAGAGCAACTACGTCTTCTGAGGCGGTGGCTTCTGTCCGCAGTGCATTCTTCGTTATGCCTGGCTGTGTAACTGACTGTAAGTTAGAATGCAGTTTCTTCTCTTCGTTATGCCTGGCTGTGTAACTGACTGTAAGTTAGAATGCAGTTTCTTCTCTTCGTTATGCCTGGCTGTGTGACTGACTGTAAGTTAGAATGCAGTTTCTTCTCTTCGTTACGCCTGGCTGTGTAACTGACTGTAAGTTAGAATGCAGTTTCTTCTCTTCTCGTGTGTTGAGTCTTTGTCTTCTGTTTTGTTGATTGTGGCATCAGTGGTAATGTTCCTCGCTTCTGCTTTTGATTGGACATGTTACTTTCTTTGTTTTGTTGATTGTGGCATCAGGTCCTTTTCTCCCCTGGGTTTTGATTAGGTTTGTGTTGATGGCGTTCTGTTGTGTTTTTTGGCCCGTGTCATACTTCTTCAAGTCTATTTTGTTGATTTCCGCTCATTTACCGGCACATTGTCTTTTTTTTTGGGTTGATTTAAGGCTCGTGTCTTGTGTTTGTTACCCTTTGTGTCTTCACCTTGTCCCGGGTTTTTACAGAGTCCTGAAAATTGGAGAGTCCTGGGAAATAGAAAACCCTTTTCCAGACCCCGGAAAATTCTGGGGGAAAAGAAATCGTTTGACCGTAGGGTCAG
>CM054166.1:12152437-12173198 GCA_028751875.1 Rapana venosa
TGGGGCTGGAAAAGGGTTTTCTATTTCTCCCGGACTTCTCCAGACTTTCAGGACTCTGTACAAACCCTGGACAAGGTGGAAGACACGAGAGGGTAACAAACACGAAGACAGCGAGACCTTACATCAACTCCAGAGAAAAAAGACAAATGTGCACGATAAGGCGGTAATCAACAAAACAGACGTTGAAGAGAGTATGACATGTGCCAAAAACAACAACAGAGCAGACAGTCAACATAAGCCATAATCAGAAACAGAGTGGAGAAAAGGGACACTGATGCCACAATCAACAAAACAGAAGAAAGTCAACCTATGACATAATCAAAAGCAGAGGAGAGGAGACAAGACACTGATGCCACAATCAACAAAACAGAAGAGAAAGACTCAACACTGGAGAAGAGAAGAAACTGCATCCTAACTTACAGTTAGTTACACAGCCAGGCGTAACGAAGAGTGCACTGCGGACAGAAGCCGCCTCCTCAGAAGACGTAGTTTCTCTGCCTTCACCTTCACCTCCATCACTCAGTCCACGCCTTTGCCCTGTGACATCAACAGCAGAGAGATCTGGTCACTATGTGGACACAGCAACTGAGGAAACCATAGGTCAGTGTGGGCAGCTGCTCACCCTCGGTATAATTACTGCCACTCTCAGAAGAACATGGTCTGCAGTTCACCACAGACACTACAATACATTTGGACAAATAACAGCAGCCTGACACCAGCAATAACAATGTTAACGACAAAGAGAAAAAAGAAACAAGTGTGTGTGTGTATGTGTGTGTGTGTGTGTGTGTGTGTGTGTGTGTGTGTGTGTGTGTGTGTGTGTGTGTGTGTGTCTGTGTCACTCTGTGTGTGTGTGTGTGTGTTCTTTCATTCTTTTTTATCCTTTTATTTGTTCAAGATTTTATTTTCGAGGATAATGGAATAAGCACTCATGTGCTTTTTTATATGCAGTCCCTGAGTGTATGCAGTTTTGTAAATTTTGTCATCTGCTCCCACCGGCACACAATGGCCTACTCTTCCAAAAAGCAGTGTGTGTGTGTGTCACTGTGCGTGTGTGTGTGTGTCACTGTGCGTGTGTGTGTGTGTGTGTGTGTGCACGCGCGTGTGTGTGTGTGCGTGTTTTTTTTGTTGTTTTTTTATTTTATTTTGAGGACTGTGGAATAAGCACTCAAAGTTTTTACATCCAATCCTTGTATGCACGCAGTTTTGTAAATTTTGTCCTCTGTTCCCACCACCACACAAAGGCCTACTCTCCTGAAAAGCAGAACAGGGTTTTACCATGCGCACAAGATGGTCTGCATGGTTTGCACATGGGACCTTGGTTTACGCCAAAGGACTTTTGAGGGGAGTAGAGCTGGCACTGATGTTAACTCAAGAGGAAAAATTCCCCTTGAACAGGATTCAAACCCGAGTCAGCAGATTGCGAGCACAATGCGCAATGCTTTAACCACCAGGCTATACTCTGTGTGACTGTGGGTGTGTGTGAGTGTGTGTGTGTGTGTGTGTGTGTGTGTGTGTGTTGTGTGTGTGATGTTGTTCTTTGCTTTAACGTCCTTCCACTTGAAGTGATATTAGACGACAGTGAAAAGGATTATGAGAAAGGGGAAAAAAGGGAGGAAGTATTTGTATGAATAAGCATGTGCAGTTCAAGTGTGTACATATAATGAGGGGATGAGAGAGAGAGAAGAGGAGAGAGAGAGAGAGAGAGAGAGAGAGAGAGAGAGAGAGAGAGAGAGAGAGAGGGAGGGAGCGTGGGGAGAGCATGTGTGTGTGTGTGCTGAGGAAGAAGTATTATAAATAAAAAAAAATAGCACAACATTATTGAAATACCATAACTTGTATAACATATTTAATTTAACATGACTAGTAATTAATATAACATTAACAGAATCATCAAATCGCAGCTTAACGTGAATCAAAGGTAGATACCAACTGTACTGCTATTCAAATATACAGAAAACTTGTGAAAAAGCGAATAGTTATTCAAAAATATGCTCTAGAGATAAAGGACATTTAGGCCTAAGCTTTTGTGAAACTGACAGTCACATTAATGAGCAGCGCACAAGCAAATGATTCACTGTGATTTGTTCTCCACACAAACATTGAATATTTTTGCAAAATTTTGTACGGAGAGTGTTCAAGCAAAAATGATACATTTGACTGATAATATGTCTGAGACACTGAAAGAAATCCCGGAACAAGAGGGACTTGGTATCATATGTATAAGCACTTTCCACACAGTTATTATAGTATTCAGAATCTGAGTTCTTGAGAATGTCGTAAAAGCGATCAGAAGATGTTTTCTCTATGCGCCTGTAACATTCTTGTAGTTCCCCAGCCAAAGTTCATGACTGGCAGCTGGCAGGGCGTGGATATAAATAAACAGGGCAAAAGGAAAGGCAGCAGTAGCCGCTTGCAGCTGTAGCCGTGTTCAGCCGTAAATTACCCTTGTGTCTTTCACACATCCTCTTGCACAGTGAATTGCCAAAAAACGACAAGCAAAGCACTCTTTAAAATGAGCTTTAAACAAGCTTTCTTTTGACTCCAAACTCCATGTACTTTCTTTCATACTGGTTGATGTGACAGCACTTCAAACAGACATGAAGATAAAGAGGAGAGGTGCAGGCAGAAACACAATCACAAAAAACAGAAACACAATCACAAAAAACAGACATTTCTAACTATCTCTCTAAAAAAGCAGCTGTTTATATTATATAAACAATGAACATAGAGAAAACATTGAACATGTCTGCATGCAGACTAACCCTTTTGGGGGACTGTTACATTGAACCTGTGGGCGGAATAGAGGCAGGGTGATGGAGAGCGTGGGGAGAGAGTCTGGGGCAGTCATTAGTGTCAGCTATCTGACTTCTCTATAAACACTCCTGCTTGTCAGGCTTTACAGCACGAACACAGTCTACTGTTTCATCAGCTTTTAGTGGTAGGCCCCTATCCTTGCTACAGCTGAAGGTTTGTTCATGAACCAATTCCAGTACAGCTCATAATTATAGCCCCGAGAACACAGTAGAAAACAGATGTCTTGTCAGTATCCTACACTGTCATCACTACATCAGACAAAGATACCTCACAAATGGCTCAGGTTTTTATTTCACTGATGTTTCTGATACTATACAAAAAGCATTTTCTGATCCTGTTAAGAAATTGTGATCAAATGTTTATCTACTTATCAGTTCTGTGTTGTGTAAAAAAGAACAAATTGCACACAGGCCTACACTTGACATAATAATAATAATAATAATAATAATATATGGAATTTATATAGCGCTGAATCTTGTAAAAAACAAACAAATCGAAGCGCTTGCACTCAATCATTTACAGGCCTGCAACTCTCCTTAAACATAATGAGAATCCATCGCTGCACTACCACGCACACGCAACGCACAATACACACACACACACACACACACATGGAACAACACTAGAACGGTGAAAAAGCTGAAAAATAGGGACAGAATAGGGGAAAGTCTCAGTAGAATAAGTGTGTTGAGCTGATTGAACGAATCAAGTGAGCTTTGCAAGAAAGAGAGGTATTCCAGGTGATGGCCAGAACATGAGATTGAGCGAACGGCAACATGTTTTTTGAATCTGGGTGATTCGAAAGCACAAAGTATCTGCGCTGAACAAGGAACGGAGGAGGTACAGGAGAAGACAGTTACAAGTAACGAGGTGCAGATTTGGAGACATTTTAAACAGAGGAAAGATTTATACCTCAGTCTTTGTGAGACAGGCAACCATGAAGATCGCAGAAGAGGAGTGATGTGTCAGATTTTTCTTTCTAGACCATCGAGCTGCCCGAGTTTGTATGCGTTTAAGAGTGGAATATGCGGTAGGCCACCAAAAGAGAATTACAGTAGTCTAACGGGAAAGAATAAAGATGTGACAAACTTGGAATTGCATCAGTGGGCAGAAAATTGCAACGCCCTTACCGCCGTAAATTTAAGTACAACTGGGAGGGGTGGGTGATGAAAAATTTTCATAGAGATGTGTTGTCAAAACAAATCCTAAAAATTCACAGAGTTGGGAAAAAGGGAAATGACGTATTGCCCAAATTTTATTGAAGTTTTTGGGGATAGAGGAAATTATTTGGGCCCTAGAGCATGGCCCGGTTTTATCGGCATTTAAATTGTAACTGTTCTGAGTCATCCATTTGAATGTCTTGAAGGCAGTGGGCAATTTGCAAAGAAGGCAAGTTTCAACAGTATCGCTGCACTAATTGAGATCTCGCATAGAAAGATAAAAAAATAGGGGGTTTTTTTTTAAGGGACATAAAAGCAAACCACAAAAAAAAAGCAGAAAAAAAACACACACACACACACAAAACGTGACAAAATTAAAAAACTGCATATAAGGGGAACTAGATTTTTAAAAAAGCCATGAGGTTATCCATTACCTTGAAAAAAAGAATAAGCAAAATAAAAAAACACAACCATGAGCGCACGTGCACACACCACATCAACAAAAGCAGACAAACATACACACACCACAAAATGGCATAAAACATGGCGCATCCCTATACTCAAATGCGCCGCACGAACACTCAAACACGCCCCCGGTCACACCACAACAGTCCCCACAAGAAGTCGCACGGAAACCAATGTGTTGAGAAAACAACAATTTAAATTTGACACACACCCAGAACACCTGCACATGTAGTGCTTGGCCGATCACACACACACACACACACTTCACAACATGCTACCCCAAACATAGGGCTACAGCCAACACGACAAACAACAAGTAGTGCCGTAAAACACAAAACACCACGGGCAAACGCACACGCGCACGCCCACACAGCATCCCACCCACAAAACACACAACACACCAGCATGCGGGGACACACACACCACAAAAACGCCGCATCACAAAGTATATCTCCCCCCCCCTCTCTCTCTCCCTCTCCCCCCCCTTTCCTCTCTTCTTATTCAGTCTCCTATTTAGTTGTCTGGTATCACTTTAAGGGAAAACGTTAAAATTAAAAATTTACTTACTTACACACACACACACACCACACTCACATCACAAAAACACACAAACACTCACCTTATTTTCTTGGAGACACCGTTTAAAAAAAAAAAGTTAAAATTAGTTAACCAAATACCAGTACAACCGTCACCACAAACAAGAAAGCAGGTTTTAAAATGAGACTGTAAAAAACAGTAGGAAACCCACAGCGATGATAAATAAGCCTTTCAAATACAATTTCGCCCAGTGTTAAAGACAGCAAAGAAGGAATTTGGGGCGGCACGCGAACGCTGGACTTGGACCCCTGAACCCCCGCGGTGCCTAGATAGCACCAGATGAATTTGGGTTACGGAGGAAATTTCCCAGCCGCCAACTAAAAGTCGGGTTTTCTGTTTTGAGCAGCCGTGCAAAGCAGAAAAAACAAAAAAAGGTGATAAGAAGAAAAAAACAAGAAAAACAATGAGAGGGACAGAAAAGAGGGAATTCCTACACAATTCCAGAAGTGGAGGGTAATAATGCCCTGCCTACAAAGGGAAATGTCAGGGTTGGAATTGTGCATGGGTCGGAATTCCATTTGGACCCATAAATCCCCCCCCCCCCCCCCCCCCCCCCCCCCCCACCAATCCATTGACCATGATGTGTCTGGGTGCTAAACTTTCGGATAGCAATAAACCAAGGTCCCCTGTGTTAAAACATATTAGGAACTTTAAAACAACCATGGAAAACATGAGAGTTAACCCTGGAAAATTCTGGAACAAAAAAAACACTCAGATGGGGTAACACTTGCAGACCAAAAAATAAGGTGGTGTGCTCTGGTGCTGACGGGTTCTCCCCCCCCCCCCCCCCCCCCCCCCCACCCCCTTTATTACCACAAGAAATCTGCTGGTTAAAGTGGGATAATAAATAAATAATAACAGAGACAAAATTCTGCGGGAAATAAATTTATCCTGTGAATGGGTTGGTGCTACACAAAAAATTAAGAGCCTAGCCACTTTTTGCGTACAGAAACTACCATAATATACATGCTTAAAAATGCTAATGGTTTTCTCTGTTAAATTTAGACTTTTATGCAACATTCAACTAGCCTTAGTTCTTGTCCTGGTATCTATCTACAAAGAACTGAAATAATTAATAATAATGTATGGAATTTATAATAGCGTAAAACTTGTAAGCCAACAAATAAGGCCAATACCCCCACCCTCACATGTAAAACCCTTTTCCTGGACATAAACTGCTACTATACAATAATAATAAAATGCATGAATTTAATATATACTAAATTTGTAAGAAATAAATCAAAGACCTTCCATTCAAGTCATTTACACAATGAAATCTCCATAAATAAGATTAAAAACGAAAACAAATTTACTAAAATTTACAAGCATGCACTGCAACATTGCAATACCAGAGGGTGTTCATCTAAATCACTAAACTAGAAGTGAAACAAACCTAAATTGAAGTCAAAAAACAACCAACAAACAAACAATGGCAGATAAAAATCAGAAACATGAAAATTTATCAAACAAAATAACACAGAAAAAGCAGCATTTCACTGTAGAAAACGCGTTGAATTCATCTCCACTGATGGCTACACAATCCCATGAACAGGAACTGAAACCAAACATCAAGTCTGATACTAACAAAAAGATTTCTGATCCGAAAGGTTCATTATCCGTAACAATTTTCTGCACAAGCATTTCAAACGGCTTCCTGCTAGGATATTACATTTTGAAACCCAAACAGTCCCATTAAGTCAAGAGGTACTCACCCAAAAACTTGGAAAGTTTCTACCAGCAGACAACAATGGCTAATTACCTTGGCCCAAGGCGCCTGACAGTTCGTTTAAAGGGAAAGTTTCGTATAGGCAGGCCTGGGCCTAATTTATATATTATGGTACCCCTATGTGCATTTTTTACACGTTGTAGACAAACAAATAAACATAAAACTTTTATCTGCACACCCCGCGCGTTCATGGCTTACACAAAAACAAGAGGGTGCCCACGCGCAGCTGTGTGCCGAAAACAGGAAAAAACCTAGTTTTTCTCCCCTCAACGTGTTTTTATGCAACCTGTACCCCACAAGCGCGTCGCGCGCGCGGCGCGCGCACACAAACACATAACAACACACACACCACACACACACACCCCACACACACACACACACGCGCGCGCGCGTACTGCCTGTACACGCGCACGCACACACACACAAAAACAACACAACACACAAAACCCCACACACACACACACAAGAGAGAGAGAGAGAGACAGTTCAGATGATGCCATGAGCTCTGCCTCATCCCAACTGAACATCATCCTTTCTGCCTTCCCACAAGACACATTCTCAGGATCTGACCATGAAGGATCATCTCCCCAATGACATGGTCAGCACTGATTCCCACATCCATTCAACTTCCCTAGTAAAAGAGAGGAGCACACAATCACTAAAACTCCATAAACTGCGCAGAAAACCCTTATGCATCACCCCCAAATCAGTAGGAAGTCAAGGGCAGCAGTAACATTGACCTGCTACACCAAGAGGATCCAGCAGCTACAAGATGAAATGGCTGATCTCAGCAGAATCAGTCTGAATTTCTAGCCTCAGTGTTGACCCAGATTGAGGATGCAAAAGTGAGTGCCCAAAATGAATTATGAGGTCTTATTTCGTCAAAGGAAAGCTACAGCTTGGTGGAACCAAGAGGTGAAGGAAGCCATCAAAGAAAAAAAGCAGCTATATAAAGCTTGGGCCAAGACCAAGACAGAAGAGGACTAAGCCAAGTACAGAATCGCAAGAAGACATAGTAATCGTGTTGTGAAAGCCTCCAAAGAAAAATCTTGGGCGACTTATGGAGAGAAGTTAAGTGAAATTTGCAAGAACTCCCCAAGAGAATTTTTCACAAGTGTGAAGACGATAGAGTAAGAGTTTGAGCCTTTCAATCCAACAACAGTATGAATGATGCAAATGGAGGGGCATTTGCACAAAGAAGAGGAAATTCTGAAACGATGGGAAGATTACTTTAAAGATCTTTTATACCCATCGGGAGTACAAGCTTCCAGCTCTAAATTCTCACCAGGGCTATAAAGACCATTAGAGCCCAAATCCTTGAAGCTGAAACAAGAAAAGCAATTAAACCAGCCCAAAGGGCAAAGCGGCAGGTGATGACGGCATAACAACTGAAGCCATCCTTGCATGGGGAGAAACGGGAGTAAAGTGGCTCAAAATCATCTTCCAGAAAGCATGGGAAGAGAGAAAGTACCAATGGACTGGCAAAATGCAATAGTGGTGCCAATTTGGAAGAAAAAGGGGCAGAAGAGAGACTGCAGCACCTACAGAGGCATTTCACTTCTCAGCCATGTAGGGAAAATGTATGAAAAGATTCTGGAACAGCCCACAAGACCAAAGCAGAACACCTACTGAGCAATGCCCATTTGGCTTTCGGAAAGGAAGAGGGTGCACAGATGCCATTTTCGCACTCCGACAGCTGTGTGAAAGAGCCATCGAATACAACCAAGACCTGCATACAGTATTCGTTGACCAAGAAAAAGCTTTCGACCGAGTCAACAGAAAAAGCTCGGGAAAAGATCCTGGAGCAGTACCACCGTGAAGGGGGCAGTTGCTTGATAACATTAGAGCAATCTAGCCAACAGTATGAGCGCAGTCCGAACAGCCAGTGGAACATCCGACTGGTTCCCGGTTACATCAGGCTGCATACTCTCTTCCCTTCTCTTCGTAATCTACATGGACCAGATCACAAAGGAAGCCAACCCAGATCATGAGGCCCTGAACGAACTTTTATTTTGCTGACGACCATCCCTGATGAATCAAACAAAGCACTCTTCAAGATCACACAGACCAACTCAACACAAGCTGCGAGAGGTATGACATGAAGATCAAAATCCCAAAACAAAAAGTTATGTCTGTCAGCAGAAATCCAGGAAAGCTGGACATCAACATAAAACGGCACCCAGCTGAAACAGACCAAAGAATTTAAATACCTTGGCAGCCTCTTCACTGAAGATGGAAAATTGGACAGAGAGATAGAAACAAGATGCCAGAAAGCGAACGCATCAGTTACCAACTCACCCCCTTCTAAAACATTCCAGCATCCCAATGAGCCCCAAAGGGCAAAACTCATCAACGCCATCTTCGTTCCAACACTCCCCATACCAGTGTCAGACATGGGCCCTAACAAAAACCCTTAGAGAGAAAATTGGTCACATGTGAAAGGGCCTGCCTGAAAAAGCTGTCAACAAGACCAACGCGACAAGATCAAGAATGAGGTGATCAGAGACATGGTCAGACTAACACAATTTCTCCACCATATCGAACAACAAAGGATCAGGTGGTTTGGTCACCTCACTAGAATGCCGCCCAACCAACCAGCCCTACTGGCATACACCACCAAATACAATGGCTGGAAAGCCAGAGGTAGACCAAGGAGACGATGGAGCGACTCCGTGGCTGACACCCTGGAGCCCATGACCTGTCACTACATCAATCCTCCCGCCTAGCTGCAGACAGACGTCTGTGTCTCCCCACGATGCCGAAGGGCACCAGCGGAAGATGAAAGAAGAAGAAGATTGCCTCAAAAATGGACGCACTTCACTCCCTCACTGATTCTCTGAAATCTGACATCTCCCAGTTAGATAAGCAAGTCAGGGTACTGAAGAAGGAAAATCAGGTCCTCAAAAGTGTGCTGGGAATCATACATGCAGACCAAAGAAAAGCCAAGTCTGCTGGTTCATGTGACACCAGCAGACAGTGTGAAGGCAAAGGACTGAAGCCTGCAGCAGATATCAAGGCCCCTTCTGCACTATCCACCTTGTCCACTGTCACCACAACCTCAGCTACCACCATGCCTTCCTGCAGTTCTTCACCTCCCTCTACAATGAAGCTGCAAGATGGCCACAATGTCAACTTCTGTGACACTACCCAGAATAACCCAGACTCTTTGCTGTCAAGTGTCCCACAGAAAAGCTCTTCATGGATATCATTGGCGTCCATGGAAAACCAGATCACTTACCCAGAAACTGATCCTCTCAACCTTGTGCAGAACAAAAATCATGAGAAGTGTATGTACAATGTTCAGACAGCCAACCGCTTTCACCCCTTGAGTAAGGAAGCCAGTGCTGAACAATCCCCTGTCAACAAAAAACATCAGGCTACTGCTGGTCCCATTGCCATTCGGATTCTGTTCCAAGAGACAATAAAAGACTGAATAGCAAACCATGCGAGGTTCTTTCTTCTCACTCTGTGCCCAGCAAAAGTTCTGTTCTGCTGATTAGTGATTCAGTCATCAGAGACATACATCTACACAGAATGTCAAGTCAGCAAGGCTCCACAAAAATCTGTGTTAGTGGCATGTCAACAGATGATTTGTCCGATTGGTTACAGCATCAACGTGGCCCTCGCCATCTCAAATACCTGATTATACATATTGGTGTTAATGACTGTAGAACTTTAGGACAAGTGACCAGAGAGACCTGGTGTGCCTTTTTCACCTGGCCAGTCAGGTGTTTCCAAAGCCCGGATTATCTTAGCTCAATAATCCCAGCCTGAGGCAAACACCATCTCAATACCCTGATATCACCATCTAACCACAACATGCAAAAGGCTTGTAAGCTGCTGAACTTGGAGTTCATTGATAATACTCCCACTTTCACACAACCAATACAGGAGGACCAAAGCTAGCTCTATGCTAACCTCATTCACTCTAGTCCTACAGGTACTGCCAAACTGGCTCTGAACTTGAAGCCATATTTGTCTCCCCCACCTTATCATGTCAGTGACCAAAGACCGAATGAAACCATGATATCCAACCAAGATTTTAAATCCCCTCATACTGACCACCTTCCTCCCCAGTAGATTCCATGACACATTAGCCAAACCTGATCAGAGGCTAACACTATTCCACAACAAATTGCATCTCCCCGACCAGATGGCATTTGCAGCAGAACCCTTGAGTTCTACTGAGCTTGCCAGCATCTTTCAGCACCTGTTCCAAGCCTCGCTGGACACTAGCCAGATACCAGATTTTTGGAAGACTTCCAATGTAATCATCATCATCATCAGACCCGTGACCTTGGCGGCGTGGGGGAGACACGAAAGACGATGCTGTGGTAAGCCTCCTCCATCCATCTCGGTCCTCGGCTCTGCGCAGTAGTGCCGAGTCATTCATCCTGGTCCATTCTCTGATGTTGTCCATTCATGACTTGTTCTGTCTTCCCCTCTTTCTGCCACCTTCGAGTGTTCCCTGCAGTACTGTTTTTGGCAGAGTGTTGTGGCGGGTGACGTGGCCGAACCATGTCACTTTTTCTCTTGATGATGGTGAGAAGGGGTTTTCCCGTGATCCTGCCAGCTGTGTTATTTGACTCTTGACAAATTCATTGGTCTTTGTTCTCTTTCCCGGATATGGCCCGTAGTTTTCTATGGCATTTTGTTTCCAATGATGGATTCGCTTGCGTTCAGCAGTCAATGTCCAGGTTTCACTTCCGTACACAGGATCGTCTGAATTAGGGGTTTGTAGAGCTTTATTTGATTGGGAAACTGATCTCTTTACTTTTCCATAGGTGGGGAGTTTTGTCATGGAGGATGTTGCCCTGGCTATTCTGACTTTGATTTCTGTCGTCGATCGCGTCCTTTTTGAGTGTAGCCCAAGGTATTTAAAAGCGTCTACCTCCTCCAGTTGTTTGGGCCCTTCAGTAAATTTAGCAGTGGCGTTGCTCGTGCTGTTCACAAGTACTTTACTTTTCTCCCCAGCTCACCTCCATCCCCTAACTAAAGCTCCACTCTGTTCTCAAGTCTGGTTGTAAGATCTTGCAAACTCGTGTTACCATCCGCCCATGAGGTCAATGTCATCGGCAAACAGTAAGTTGTTGAGGGGTCTGCCGCCAATGGAGGTGGTAGAGTGAAATCATGGAGGGTCTCTCTCATAATGTTTTCCAAAAACAGATTAAACAGGCCCGGAGATAACAGGCATCCTTGTCGACCCCAACTGTGGTTTTTTAAGTAGTCTCCGACCTGATTGTTCAGAAGGACTGCACTGCTTGCGGGGTTGTATAGTACTGAATGGTTTGACTAGTCCTTCTTCAATGCCAAACATTCTGAGGACCTCCACAGGCCCTTTGTGCCATACTCTGTCGAAAGCCCTTTTTGAAGTCAATGAAGTTGTGGAACAGGGCTCTCTGATGTTAAAATGTTTTTCCATCCCGGATGTGGCAGTTAAAATCTTTCGATTGTGCTCACTGCCTGCCCCTGAACCCAGTTTGGGTTCCTCTGCAAGGTGTTCTTCTGCCTCCTCTTGAGTCCCATTCAAAATAACTTTGAGCATGATCTTTTCGGCGTGGCTGAGAAGCTGATTTTTCATAGTTTTTTGCATTGGCGTAAATTCCCCTTCTTGGGCAGGGTATGATGAGTGATTGTGTCCATTCTGTTGGCCACTGTTTTGTCTCCCAAATCTTCTGACAGATAGCTGTAACATATGTGATTGACTGTTTCGCCCCCCATGCTTGAGCAGCCTGCTGGTATATTGTCTGCTCCTGGGGACTTTCCTACTGGTAAGCTGGGGATGGCTTCTTGACCTTCTTCCCTCAGGTAATGGTGAGGGTACTCTTGATGTTGCTGCTTTCTCTTCTATTATGCTCTTGTCAGGGTGTATTGGGTAGTTGTACAGTTCTTGACAATATTCAGACCACCTGTTCAATGCAGCTGAGCTTTCTGTGAGGAGGTTTCCGGAGCTGTCTTCAATGACTGATGATTTGGTTTGAAGTGGGTTTTGTGAGTTTCTTTTAGGGTGTCGTATGCCTTTTTACTGTTGCCCACCTTTCATGCTTTTTTCGATCTCTTCACATTGATCACTGATCCACTTCTCTCTGGCCTTTAAAATGACTTCTTTACGAAATTGTTGGCCTCCCCGGTATTCTTTAGGGTTGGAAACCTGGTTGGTTTCGTGTTCTTCTTGTATCGCAGAGTCCAAGATGTCATTGGTAGTCCATGGCTGGTGTTTATTCCTCTGACGACCGAGTACCTCCTCTGCTGTTTCTCGGACTGCCTCATTAAAGTTGTGGTGAGGTCATTGATTTATTGTCCAGAGGGTTAATGCCGCAAAACGTCCCAAGCTTATCTTGGGAAAATCTCCCGACATCTGGATCTTTCAGTTTGTCCACGTCAAATTTGATACGTGGGTTTGCAGGCTGTTTGTTTTTCTTCAGCTTCATTTTGAATACCAGCAGCACAAGGTCGTGGTCGCTGCCTATGTCAGCTCCAGGGTAGGTTCTTGTTCTGGCTCTGTTGATGCTGGATTTGAAGCGCCGTGGTGTTAAGATAAAATCTATTTGGTTATGGATCTTGCCGTTTGGCGCATGCCAGGTTGTCCTCCTTGACTGCTTGTGGGGATACCTCTGAGCAATGTCCAATGTAATACCTCTTTCGAAAAAACAAATCCTTCTCGGCCCAACGATTTCAGACCTGTATCCCTCACATCACTTGTGATGAAAACATTAAAAAAATCATAAAATCTCTCATTCTTTCCACTACAGAGAAAGACCTTGACCCACTACAGTTTGCCTACAGGACAGTCGAGGTGTCGAAGATGCCAAACTGTTCATTTTAAACAAGTTGTACAACCACTTAGAAGCACCTAACTCTCATGCCAGAATATTGTTTGCTGACTTTAGTTCAGCTTTCAATACAATGCAGCCTCATGTTCTTGTTCACAAAATACTTTCAAAATTTGATGTAGACTATCAACTTGTTTGTTGGCTGATGGAATTTTTAACTAATAGACGGCAGTGTGTTTTTTGCCAATAAAGTATCTTCATCAGTTAGATTTACCTGTATGGGTTCTCCACAGGGATGCCACTTCTGTACATTTTATACACAGATGATTGCAGAAGCAGCTATGAAAATTCCTTTCTTGTAAAATTTGCCAATGACAGTGCTCTTTTGTCTCTCTTATCTGGATCTGTCCAAAACCATGGTCCACCCTCACTGATTTCGTCAGTTGGTGTGATGAGGCAATCTGGAGCTAAATGTCTCTAAAACTAAAGTTTCTACCTATCGATTTCAGAAAGATCGGTCATACTTCTGAGCATATTATCATCCATATCGAGAAGTTGATCATGTTTCGGAAATACAAGTTCTGGAACTATTTTTGATCACAAATTAAACGGATGCTAACACTGACCTATTGTCAAAAAGGGACAACAACCTATGTTTTCTAAGGAAGCTTAACTCATTTTTGTTGACAAAAAGATTCTTTCTTTGTTCCCCAATCCTCCTTAGAGAGGTGTTCAAAGTTTTGCTTTCATCTGTTGGTATAACAACCTTAGTGTTAAAAACAAGAATAGTCTTCGGAGAATTGTTAGAATCTGCTCAAAAACAATTGGAGAAGAACAGAGATCTCAAGCCCTACTGGGATCAGCAAGCAGCCTGGCCACAAAGAGACTGCCATCTTGGCTGATCCATCCCATGCTATGAATTTCAGTTATTACCTTCAGGACACCGCTTCGGTGCTCCAAAACAAAAAAACCAAATAGAAATAAAAATTCTGTTTTTCCCGGGTAGTCTTTTCAAATTCTAATTAAAAACCCGGGCATTGAAAAAAAACAGTTTTACATTCTCTTTTACCCCCCCCCCCCCCCTGAAAAAGTGCATGTTTTGTTGTGTGTGGTAATGAAAAAAAGTACTCCTGTATCTTGCTTTTGCTTTAAAAGAATGTTTTTTAAAAATTAAAGTGTGTGTGGTTTTGGTGTGTGTGTGTGTGTTGTGGGGGGAATTTTATGTCTTTACTAGCCAATGGTCATTTTGGTACGGGGTGCACGTATTTTTGCTTTTTTAAAGTCAATAGGGATCAGGGGTTTTAAAGGGGTAATCGCCTGTCTAAAACAAAAAGTCCGGGTGGGAAAATTTGTGCGGCGGTTAGCCCCCCCCCCTTTTGGACCCGAAACTTTTTCCCACCCCATTAGACCATGGTGGGGTTCGGGCCCGCTAGTCTTTGGGATGAGCCCGAAAAAACCGAGTTCCCGTGTTTTTAAAAGAATTATTTAGCGCTTTGTAAAAAAAAAAACCCCCACTGCAACAAAGGTTGCCCCTTTTGGAAAAATTTTTAAAAAAAAGCCCCCTCTGATAGGGAAAAAAAATACATTGGGAAAAGGGAAAAAAAAAAAAAAAAGGGGTGGGCGTTTGCTCTTGGGGGACCGTTCTCCCCGGGGGGGAGCACCCCGGGAATTTTCACAGGAAAAATCTTCCGTGCCCTTTAAAAGTGGTATAAATGAAATCTGAGCGCTTGTTTTTGTTGCTTTACAAGATTCAGAAATATAAAACTCCATACATTTATTATTTTATTTTTATTTTAAATTAATGCCCTTTAAAAAATTTTTTTTACATTTTGGGTTTGTTTGCCTGCACGCCAAAAAAAAAAAAGAAAAGGGTCTTTCCCAATCAATGGTTTTCACTTTAAAGTTCCTTCATTGGTGTTGTGTGGGCGATCTTTTTTTAAAGCTATCTTGGAGTTTTTAGCAATTAAATGTTTTTTTTCTTGCTCTTTTTAGGATAATCATGGGTATAAATGTGTCCGTCAGTTTTGGGTAATTGCCCTTCAGGGGAATTTTTAAATTTTTGATTTGATCTACCTGCTCCTTACACTTTTCATTAAATCAAGGGCAGTTTTAATCCCCGGGTCAACCTCTGTTTGGGGCCCTGGGGAGATCTTTGTCCGGGCTATTGGGCAAAAGTATTTACTGCGGGTTTTAAAGGACAGCTTCTGAACCCCCCCCCCAATGGTGGGCCCCAGGGGGGCAAAAAAGTGGGTTTGGGCGTTTTCCCATAAAAAATGTTTCATACTTTTTAAAGACTCCAGTTACTGTCCATGGTAAAGAGTAGGGGGGTTTTTGACAAAAAAGTTGGTTTTTTTCGGGAAGAAAAGCTTTTTAAAGTCATAGTAAAAAGCTTTTTTTTGATTAAAAAAACCACATCAAGGGAAGTTTAACATTCATTCTCAGTTACGTGTAAAACATCTAAAACGAAATCGGGAAAGATATTCAAAATGCAAATATGGTCGGGGAAGGGAATTTGGGAACTGGCTAGATTTACATATTTAATTAACTTTTTTAAAATGTTCAAAATTTGGGAAAAACAAAATTGGGGGAAAGCCCCATCAAAAGAGTGCAAATTTCACTTTTTCCCAAAAATCTTTGGGGTTTTTTGGTTTTTTTTGGGGGTTTTGGGTTTTTTTTTGGGTTGTTTTTTTTGTTTTGGTTTTACAATTTTTTGTCTGGTTTTTCTTTTGTTTTTTTAAAGGGGTTTTTCTTGAACTCTTTACGGGGCTATTTTGAGAAGGAAAGGGTTTTCCCTGGGTGTCTTTTGCATTTACATACAGCTTTAATTTTTTTTTAAAGATACTTTCATCTTAAAAACCCAATAAAAAGATCAGTCTTATCAAAAACATTTTTTGATGGTTTAAAAACGATTTTAAGTTTCTATAGTTTTTCGTCCCAAAAGTAGATTTGATGCCAGTCAGAATCGTGAAAATTCAAATAAATTTTGATTTGTCAAAAAGTAAACATCTTTTTTGCTGAAGTTTAGTGAGGACACCACCCCAGTTAAGATTTAAAATGCTCAGAATAAATTTGTATCCTTAGTTTTTGGTTCAAAACCTCTTCATGGTTTTTTTTTCTTAGTGGTCATAGGGGGGAAGGGGATAGCCGGGGTGGTTAGAGTGAAGATGTACGTGCACTCATAAATTGCTGACTGGGTTCCAATCTCTTTCAAAAAGGATTTTTCCTGGGGGTTAAATTCATTTCCAACCCACTTTTCCCCAAAAAAGCCCTTTTGGGGAAAAAGATTAAAAAACCTGGGTCCTGCGCGCAAACACCGCAGAACATCTTGCCACACTTCAAAACCCCTTCGGGTTTTTTGGGAAAAGTAGCCAATGTGTGCCGGGGGGGAACGGAGGGAAAAAAATTGAAAAAAGTGCTTTACACTGGGTGAAAAAAAAGCCATGAGTGCTTTTTTCCTTTTTATCCTTGAAAAAAAAAAAGCACATGAGTGCCCCATTCCATTATCCCCCCGATTTTAAAAGATAGTAAAAAAAATGTATTTTTTTTTCAATTTTTTTCAGTCTTTGTTGTTTGGGGTGGTAAATTCTGTCTCTGGAAATACAAATTTAAAAGAGGGCCTGTATTGACAAGGGCCTTGCTTCTTTCGTTTAAAGTCGGTTTTAATTTGGGGCGTGCACCAAAAGGGAAAAAGCATCAAAGGGAGCCCCATAAAAATCACCTACAATTAATAGGGGGAAAAATCGGGTGTTTCCCAAAAACACAGTCAAATATAAACACAAACCCCTGCCATAAAATTAAAAAGGCCACCCCCCTTTGTCCCTCCAAAAAAAGACTATTAAATTTTGAAACACAATGCACACAACACAAAAAACACACACCTCTCTTTTTTTGGGTTTTTGGTATCACTTTTTCCCTGGAAAAGGGCAGTTAAAACTGAAAAAGTCTCCACAACACACACACACACCCCACACACACACACAAAACAAAGAAGAAAAAATATATGAAAGATCTTTTGAGGGGGGGTAGAGAGAGAGAGGGGAGAGAGAGAGAGAGAAGAGGAGGGGGAAGGGGGGAGAGGGGAGGAAAAGAAGAAGAGAGGAATGAGAATGAATGATCTTTTTTTTTCAAAGGTTGAGAGAAGAGAGAGGGGAGAGAGAGAGAGAAGAGAGAGAAAAGGGGAGGGGAGAGAGAGAGGGAGAGAAGAAAACGGGGGAGAGAGAGAGAGAGAGAGGGGAGAGAGAGAATGAATGATCTTTATTTTTCAAAAAATTTCAGAAAAGCATTCCACTAACTTTTCTTATTTTAGGGTCAGGAAGGGGAAGGGGAGAGGAGAAGAGAGGGAGAGAGAGAGAGAGAGAGAGAGAAAAAGAGGAAGAGGAGATGAAAAGAGAGAGAGAGAAGGAGAAAGAATGCCCAAAAAACAAAAATTTTTTTTTATTTCGAGGGGAATTTAATAAGCACCCCTGGGGCTTTTTTTCAACCCCAAATTTCCCCGGGCCCTTTGGGATACATTATATGATAATGAATAAACTAAACCCCAAGTTTAAGTCAAAAACACTTTTAAAACACCCATGAAGGGCCCAAATTTTTAAAGTCAGTGAGTGTGCGCCACATGAGCAGCGCCACCTTAATACCCTTTCACAGTGAAAAGGGGGGGTTTGGTTTAAGGGGGGTTTTTTTAATTTTAAAAACCCCCACACAAAAAAAACAACTGAAAAGGGAAAAAAAGCAACAAAAAAAAAAATAAAGCAAAAATAAAGCACAAAAACAAAAAGGGAAAAAAAAGAAACCCCCGAGCAAAAAAAAAAGCAAAAAACAAGGGGAGAAGGGACAACCAAATAATCCCCCCCCCCCCCCAACAACAACAATAAACCAAACCCCTCCATAATAATTATAAAGGAGAACAAACCATGTAAATAGTATCATTTTGGGTAACCGAAAGATAACGTCCACAAATTCATTGTACTTTATTTATTTTTATATAGGGAAAGCAACAGGAATAGTAAACTACAAAAACAAATATTACATAAGCAGACTTAGGAGATTACATAGAAGCAATTTACACCCCATGCACACCTACACGTACCCACTTGCATTCAAACATGTCTGGAAGAACCAAAGTACTCTTGATGTTCATCCGTAGAGTTATGCTGTTCAAAGAAAGCTTGAGGACATGTATAAAACATTTTGGATCTACCAGAAGAAAGAGTTTTCAAAACTAACATTTTACGATTGTGCTACCAAAGAATACAGACTGGAACCATACTTAATAAACTATGAAAACAAAACCCATAAGAAGACGTATTGTAAATTTCGCACAAGCTGTCACAATTTAATGATAGAGAAAGGGAGGCACCAAAATATATCTAGAGAGGACAGAAAATAATAATAATAATAATAATAATAATAATAATATATGGAATTTATATAGCGCTGGATCTTGTAAAACAAACAAATCGAAGGGCTTGAATGTAAAAATGTAGATACTGTAACAAAATAGAAGATGAATTTCATTTACTGGCATGGCTGCTCAAAACAGGAAAAACCCGACTCTTTAGTTTGCGGCTGGAACTTTCACTCCCTAACCTAAATACCATCTGGCTGCTATCTAGGCACCACGTGGTCAGGGGTCCAAGTCCAGCGTCTCGCGGTGCCAGCACACATTCCTTCTTTGCTGTCTATTAGCGACTGGGCGAATTTTTATTTGAAAGGCTTATTTATCATTCGCTGCTGGATGTGCGTGCGTGCGTGGGCGCGCACGTGTGCGTTTGCGCGTGGTGTGTGTTCGCGCACCCGTGTGTGCGTGCGTGTATGCGTATGTGCCCGTGTATGCATGTGTGAACGTGTATGTGTGTGTGTGTTTGTGTGATCGGCCACAGCACCTACATGTGCCAGGTGCTTCCTGGCTGTGTCAGTTTCAAGTTGTTAGTTATCTCAAGCACATGGCACGTGCGCTCATGTGTGTGTGTTTATTTATTTTGCTTATTCTTTTATTTCAAGGATAATGGAATAAGCACTCATGTGCTTTTTTTAAAATCTAGTTCCCATGTATATGCAGTTTTGTAAATTTTGTCATCCGTTTTGTGTGTGTGTGTTTTCTTTCTGCTTTTTTTTGTGGATGTTTCTTTGATGTCAAAGTGTAGGCCTGTGTGCAATTTGTTTTGTTTTTTTACACAACACAGGACTGATAAGTAGATAAACATTTGATCACAACAATTTCTTAACAGGATCAGAAAATGCTTTTTGAATAGTATCAGAAACATCAGTGAAATAAAAACCTGAGCCATTGTGAGGTATCTTGGCTTGATGACAGTATAGGATACTGACAAGACATTTGTTTTCTACTGTGTTCTGGGGTTATAATTATAAGCTGTACTGGAATTGGTTCATGAACAAACCTTCAGCTGTAGCAAGGATACCGCTAAAAGCTGATGAAACAGTAGACTGTGTACGTGCTGTAACGCCTGACCAGCAGGAGTGTTTATAAAGAAGTCAGATAGCTGACACTAATGACTGCCCCAGACTCTCTCCCCACACTCTCCATCACCCTGCCTCTCACGGCGCTGGCCACACTCGGTAGCTGGTAGCCGCTACGGTGTGTTTATTTATGGCCTCGTTCTGCCAACAGGTTCAATTCCGCAGCCCCCCCAAAAGGTTAGTCTGCATGCAGACATATTCAATGTTTTCTCTATGTTCATTGTTTATATAATATAAATATATGCTTTTTTAGAGAGAGAGTTAGAAATGTCTGTTTTTTGTGATTGTGTTTCTTCCTGCACCTCTCCTGTTTATCTTCATGTCTGTTTGAACTGCTGTCACATCAACCAGTATGATAGAAAGTACATGGAGTTTGGAGTCAAAAGAAAGCTCGTTTAAAGCTCATTTTAAAGAGTGCTTTGCTTGTCGTTTTTAAACAATTCACTGTGCAAGAGGATGTGTGAAAGACACAAGGGTAATTTATGGCTGAACACGGCTACAGCTGCAAGCGGCTAGTGCTGCCTTTCCTTTTGCCCTGTTTATTTATATCCACGCCCTGCCAGCTGCCAGTCATGAACTTTGGCTGGGAAACTAAACGGAGGGAATGAGAAGCAGTGCGCCAGTGCTTGAATTTTCTTTGTGTATTCACACATGCAGAAGATCACATATGCACATTAGATTTGCTGTATTTCATATCAGCGTTTAATTAGGTATTAAAACATGAACAAACCAAAAATGCATTTGTA
>CM054166.1:12173698-12192134 GCA_028751875.1 Rapana venosa
CTGCAAGGAACATCAGGGAAGAAGACGGGGCAGACAGAAGAGAAAGTGGGCCGACGACATCCGTGATTGGACAGGGGAAGACTTCAGTGTCACCCAGGCACTCGCCCACGACCGCGCTAAGTGGAGCCAGCTGGTCCACCGTTCGTCCACCATGCAGCGCCCCTACGACCCTGGCGGGTTACGGGACCAGTGAACAGTGTGATCCCTAAGGCCGGGAATTGGATGTAAAAAAGCGCATGGGTGCTTATTCATTATCCTCGAAATAAAAGAATTTGTCTTTGTCATTCTCTCTCTCTCTCTCTCTCTCTCTCTCTCTCTCTCTCTCTGAGGGCGAAATTTTGCTGTGTAAATTTTGTGTTTAAATTGCCAAATAAACCAGCACCATGCCAGTTGTCGGGTTACCAACAACGCTGGAAGTGACGCTAGGTGCCCTGCTGCAACAACACTGCATCACCTCATGGAAGGTCTGTGGAGAAGGCGAGCAAACGACTGTTGTGCTTCGACTGAAGGCTGGCTCAAGTGATGGGAACATGGCGGGTCAACAAACACCTGTGTACTTCCGCAGAAAGCCTCCCAGTCAGACCAACAGGGACCGACGAAGGACAGAGGAGAGGAGACAGGCAGAGGAGAGGAGACAGACAGAGGAAAGGCAAGAAGACAAGGCAAGTGCATTGTTCCCATTCGAAACTTCGCCAAGTTTGTTTATGCCAACACCCCCCATCACCCAGTCTGTCTCACACACCAACACCCCAGCCTCTCCAAACCACATGCCTTCGCAATCGCTGCTTCCCACACATGATTATTGCAGTGCGTCAGGTGCTGTCACAGTGTTGGAAGCTGACACAGTGGCTGAACAACAAGGTGGAATTGACCTGGTTGAGGTGCCTGTACCTGACATTATGATGGAGGGGGAGGACTGTGACGAATATCTAGATCAGATTCGGGATGCAGGCTACAGTGGAGATACTATAAAGAACCATGTGGGTGGGCTGAGAAACAGATCCCTGCAGAGAAATCTCAGGGACGTTTCTAGAAACAAGGACTTTCTTAATGTGTATACCTCTGATAAAAATACCTGATACTATCATTTGTGAAAGTGAAGATATGATTTTTCAGTTTATCTGGACAGATGACACTCACAACCCTGCTGATTACTTTTGGTTTGCAAAAAAGAACACCAGGCAACTGACTCAGGAGGAAAAAGACATTTATTCCAAGCTGCAGCTGTGGACACCTGCCGATCGTGACAGAATCAAAGACAGAATTAGTGCTGGACTGGATGTTTTACATGTTATGATGGATGCTATCAGATTTTTTCTGGGTTAGAAGTGACTGTGGTTGCCTGTATATGTACGTGTGTGAGTGTGTGTGCATGCGCACCCTCTTGTGCGTGCGTGCGCGCGTGTGTGTATGTGTGTGTTGTGTATGTTCGTGCGTGTGTGTGTGCGGTGCGTGTGTTGTGCGTTTTTCGTCGTGTGTGTTGTTGTGTGTGCGCTGTGTGCATGATATGTGTGTGCATATGTGGGGTTTTGTGAGGAGAGAGAGAGAGAGAGCAAAACAGGAGGTTAGGCATATTGTGGTAGGTTTTTCACGTGTTGGAAAGGCATATTTACCGGATCGGGACGGAATGTAGGGACAGGAAGCCTGTCACAGACTCGGTGTTTAAAGATGTGTTTGTGGTTGTTGTTACCCTCCCCCCTCCCTTTCCCCATTAGCAATGGGCGAAAGTGTTAGGCACCAATTCATCTGAATCGTAATGTAAAACACTTCACCATGTCGTGGAATCCATGCCATGTCGACCATTTGGGCTGTAGAAATGATACATCTGTATTTCTGAAAATACGTGTTTTGTGCCCAGTCCCCTTCCCACTGTCCCCTTGTAAATGGGCTTTAACAGCTTATTACAATAAAATATTGTCATATGTCATATATGTCATGTCATGTCTCTCTCTCTCTCTCTCTCCTGACCAGATGAAGAAAAGTTAGTGAATGCTTTTCTGTAACCTTTGAAGAATAAAGATCATTCATTCATTCATTCATTCTCTCTCTCTCTCTTTCTCTCAACCTTTGAAAAAATGAGATCTTCATTTCATTCTCTCTCTCTCTCTCTCTCTCTTTTCTCTCTCTCTCTCTCTCTCTCTCTCTCTCTCTCTCTCTCTCCCCCTCTAAGATCATTCATATCATTCTTTCATTCTTTGTTTTGTGTGTGTGTGTGTGTGTGTGTGTGTGTGTGTGTGTGTGTGTTGTGTGTGTGTTGAATGACTTCTTCAGTTTTAACTGTCCTTCCACGGAAAAGTGATACCAGACCGTTAAAAGAGAGAGTGTGTGTGTTGTGTTGTGTGCATGTGTGTTTCTATATTTAATAGTCGTTTTTTGGAGGGACGAAGGGGTGGGTAGGCCTGTTTATATACTGGCAGTGGTTGTGCTATACTTGACTGTGTTCTTGGTACAGCCGACTTTTCCCCTATTAATTGTAGGTGATTTTTATGTGGCTCCCTTTGATGCTGTTACCTCTGACGTGCACGCTCCAATTGAACCGACAGTTAACAGCAAGAAGCAAGACGTTGTCAATACAGGCTCTCTTTCAAATATGTATTTCCAGAGACCAGAAATGACCACGCAAGACAACAACGACTGAAAAAGTTCGAACCAAGTACATTTATTTATCTATTCTTTTATATCGAGGATAATGGAATGAGCACTCATGTGCTTTTATATATCGAGGATAATGGAATAAGCACTCATGTGCTTTTTTATATCAAGGATAATGGAATAAGCACTCATGTGCTTTTTTTTCACCCAGTGTATGCACTTTTGTCAATTTTGTCATCCGTTCCCACCGGCACACATTGGCCTACTTTTCCAAAAACCAGAAGGGGTTTTGACGTGTGCGCAAGATGTTCTGCGTGTGTTCGCGCGCGGGACCTAGGTTTATAATCTCATCCGAAGGACTTTTGGGAAGAGTGGAGTTGGTACTGAAGTTAACTCCAGAGGAAAAATCCTCTTGAACGAGATTGGAACCCCAGTCAGCAGATCATGAGTGCTACGCTACATGCTTCACTCTAACCACCAGGCTATCCCTTCCCCCTGTATGACCACGTAAGAAAACAACGACTGAAGAGGTTCGAACCAAATCATAAGGATACATTCAGTTCTGAGCTATCAAATCTTAACATGTGTGTGTGTCCATCACTAAACTTCAGCAAGAAGATGTCACTATTGACAAATCAATAATGATTTGATGTCACTGATTCTGACTGGCATCAAATCTACTTTTGGTACGAAATCTATAGATCATTAAAGTCGTTAAAAGCCATCAAAAATGTTGTTTGATACAGACTGATCTGTATTGGGTTTTTTAAGATGAAAGTATCTTTAAAAAAAAATTAAAGCTGTATGTAAATGCAGAGACACTCCAGAAACCGTTTCCTGCTCAAAATAGCCAGTAAAGAGTTCAAGAACACCATGAAAAAAACAAATGAAAAGCACAGACAAAAAATTGTATCAACACAAACAAACAACCAAACAAAAACCAACCCAAAAAAAGCAATCCCAAAGATTTTTGGAAAGAAGTGAAATAGCACTCTTTTGATGACTGCCCCAATTAGTTTGCCTACTCTGAACATTTTAAAACGTTAATTAAATGATGTAAATCTAGCAGTTCCCAACTTCCTTCCAGACGATAGTCGCACTTTTGAATATCTTCCAGATTTCAGTTCAGATGATCTACACATAACTGAGAATGAAGTGTAAGCTGCCATTGATGTGTTTTTTTTTAATCAGAAAAAAAAGCTTTTCACTTGACTCTAACATAGCTTTTCTTCAGAATAAACCAAAGTAAATGTCAACACCACTTTACTCTTCCATGGATGAATGGGAAGTTAACAATATGAAACAGATGGAAAAAACGATATCCTTCCGACCCCAACATGGTTCAGAAGCGTCCCTGAAGAACTTGCATAAAACTTGGCCTATAGCTGCAGTGATCTCCCGCCCAAAGCGATGGTGACGGTGATAACTCCCCTTGATTGAATGAAAAGTGGAAAAGGCAGCAGGTTTGAGTCAAGTCAAAACATTTTTTCATCCTGAAGGGGCAATTACAATACTGCGGACACATGTACCTTGATTATCTACAAGACGCAAAAAAATTAATTTCAGATGCTTTTAAACACTCCAAGATAGCTTTAAAAAATGATCGTGCGCACCACAAAAACAACCATGAAGGAATATATGTAAAAAACCATTGTTTGGAAAAGACTTAATTTTTTTTTTTAAGGCGTGCAGGCACACAAACACAATATGTGAACAATTTTATAAAGAATAATTAATATTATTGTAGGGAATTATATAGCGCTAAATTTGTAACAACAATCAAAGTGCTTATTTATTTCATACCCTTTAGTCACGGCAATTTCTCTCTGTGAATTGGGCTGCTCTCCCGGGTGAGACGCGTCGCCACAAGAGCAGCGCACCTTTTTTTTTCTTTTCCTATCGAAACTGTATATTGTTTCCCTATCAGAGTGGCTTTTTTCTAAGTATTTTGTAGGGAAATTCTCTTTTTTGCCGTGGGTTCTTTCCCGTGCGCTAATAATTACGTGTAACACCGGGACCTCGGTTTACGTCTATCCAGACTAGGCCAGACACCACTCATGGTTAATGGATGGGAAAAGTTTCGGGTACAAACGGGTACGAAACCGCCGCACACTTCTACCGGATTTTCGCTTTTAACAGCGCGTTCCCTCTAGACCACTGATCCACTATTGACAAAAAGCACACATACGTGCACCCCCGTCCATAATGACCATTGTCTAGTAAAGACATAAACTTACACCCACCCCACAAAACACACAATTTAAAAATCATTCTTGAAAGCCAAAAGCAAGATACAGGAGTACTTATTTTCATTACCACACACACACACACATGCACTTGACAAGGGAGGGGGGGGGGGGGGGGGGTATCAGAGAATGTAAAACTGTTTGGTCAGTGCTGTTTTGAATTTAGAATTTGAATGACTACTGGAACAACAGAATTTCTATTTCTATTTGTTTAACTGTTGGAGCACCGAAAGCGGCCTCCTGAAGGCAATAACTGAAATTCCGAAGACATAGCATGGGATGGATCAGCCAAGATGGCAGTCTCTTTGCCACAGGCTGCTGATTCCAGTACGGCTTGAGGTCTCTGTTCTTCTCCAATTGTTTTTGAGCAGATTCTAACAATTCTCCGAAGACTATTCTTGTTTTTAACACTAAGGTTGTTGTACCAACAGATGAAAGCAAAACTTAGAACACTCTCTAAGTAGGACTTGTGGAACAAAGAAAGACTCTTTTTGTCAACAAAAAATGAGTTAAGCTTCCTTAGAAAATACATAGGTTGTTGTCCCTTTTTGACAATAGCATCAGTGTTAGCATCCCAGTTTAATTTGTGATCAAAAATAGTTCCCTGATACTTGTACTTCGAAACATGTTCAACTTCTCGACTATGGATGATAATATGCTCAGAAGTATGACCCGATCTTCTGAAATCGATAGGAAGATCTTTAGTTTTAGAGACATTTAGCTCCAGATATGTCTCATCACACCAACTGACGAAATCAGTGAGGGCTGGACCATGGTTTTGGACAGATCCAGATAAGAGAGACAAAAGAGCACTGTCATTGGCAAATTTTACAAGAAAGGAATTTTCATAGCTGCTTCTGCAATCATCTGTGTATAAAATGTACAGAAGTGGCATCCCTGTGGAGAACCCATACAGGTAAATCTAACTGATGAAGATATTTTATTGGCAAAAAACACACTGCCGTCTGTTAGTTAAAAATTTCATCAGCCAACGAACAAGTTGATAGTCTACATCAAATTTTGAAAGTATTTTGTGAACAAGAACATGAGGCTGCATTGTATTGAAAGCTGAACTAAAGTCAGCAAACAATATTCTGGCATGAGAGTCAGGTGCTTCTAAGTGGTTGTACAACTTGTTTAAAATGAACAGTTTGGCATCTTCGACACCTCGACTGTCCTGTAGGCAAACTGTAGTGGGTCAAGGTCTTTCTCTGTAGCGGAAAGAATGAGAGATTTTAGGATCTTTTCTAATGTTTTCATCACAAGTGATGTGAGGGATACAGGTCTGAAATCGTTGGGCCGAGAAGGATTTGTTTTTTCGAAAGAGGTATTACGTTGGAAGTCTTCCAAAAATCTGGTATCTGGCTAGTGTCCAGCGAGGCTTGGAACAGGTGCTGAAAGACGCTGGCAAGCTCAGTAGAACTCAAGGGTTCTGCTGCAAATGCCATCTGGTCGGGGAGATGCAATTTGTCGTGGAATAGTGTTAGCCCTATCACCGCTGTTAAGGTTTGGCTAATGTGTCATGGAATCTACTGGGGAGGAAGGTGGTCAGTATGAGGGGATTTAAAATCTTGGTTGGATATCATGGTTTCATTCCATCTTTGGTCACTGACATGATAAGGTGGGGGAGACAAATATTATGGCTTCAAGTTCAGAGCCAGTTTGGCAGTACCTGCAGGACTAGGGTGAATGAGATTAGCCTATAGAGCTAGCTTTGGTCCTCCTATATTGGTTGTGAAAGTGGTAGTATTATCAATGAACTCCGAGTTCAGCAGGAGGCACGTGGTCGAGTGGTTTAGGCGGTCAACTCGTGATCCAGAGGTCGCGGGTTCGATCCCCGCTCGGCTCGGTGTTGTGTCCCTGGGAAAGACACTTTACTCCTATTTTCCTCACTCCACCCAGGTGTACAAGTGGGTACCAGCTCTGCTGGGGAAGTATCTGGCGACAGACTAGCGTCCTGTCACAGGGGTGGTGAAAAACCATCAGTTCGCTTAACGCTACAGAAACCGGGATAAGCTCCGGCTCTATGGGCCTTCTGGCTCGATAGAACATACTCTTATTACCGAGTTCAGCAGCTTACAAGCCTTTTGCATGTTGTGGTTAGATGGTGATATCAGGGTATTGAGATGGTGTTTGCCTCAGGCTGGGATTACTGAGCTAAGAATAATCCTGGCATTGGGAAACACCTGACTGGCCAGGTGAATAAGGTCACACCAGGTCTCTCTGGTCACTTGTCCTAAAGTTCTACAGTCATTAACACCAATATGTATAATCAGGTATTTGAGATGGCGAGAGCCACGTTGATGCTGTAACCAATCGGACAAATCATCTGTTGACATGCCACTAACACAGATTTTTGTCGAGCCTTGCTGACTTGATATTCTGCGTAGATGTATGTCTCTGATGACTGAATCACTAATCAGCAGAACAGAACTTTTGCTGGGCACAGAGCGAGAAGAAAGAACCTCGCATGGTTTGCTATTTAGTCTTTTATTGTCTCTTGGAACTGAATCCGAATGGCAATGGGACCAGCAGTAGCGTGATGTTTTTTGTTGACAGGGGATTGCTCAGCACTGGCTTCCTCGCTCAAGTTCACAGGGGATTGCTCAGCACTAGCCTCCTCATTCAAGTTGACAGGGGATTTAAGCGCTTCGATTTGTTGTTGTTTTTTAATTGATTCAGCGCTATACAAATTCCATATATTATTATTATTATTATTATTATTATTATGATTGCTCAGCACTGGCCTCCTCATTCAAGTTGACAGGGGATTGCTCAGCACTGGCTTCCTCATTCAAGTTGACAGGGGATTTCTTGGCACTGGCTTCCTTACTCAAGGGGTGAAAGGGGTTGGCTGTCTGAACATTGTACATACACTTCTCATGATTTTTGTTCTGCACAAGGTTGAGAGGATCAGTTTCTGGGTAAGTGATCTGGTTTTCCATGGACGCGAATGATATCCATGAAGAGCTTTTCTGTGGGACACTTGACAGCAAAGAGTCTGGGTCATTCTGGGCAGTGTCACAGAAGTTGACATTGTGGCCATCTTGCAGCTTCATTGTAGAGGGAGGTGAAGAACTGCAGGAAGGTGTGGTGGTATTGGCGGTCGTGGTGACAGTGGACAAGGTGGATAGTGCAGAACTGGCCTTGATATCAGCTGCAGGCTTCAGTTCCTTGCCTTCACACTGTCTGCTGGCGTCACATGAACCCGGCAGACTTGGATTTCCTTTGGTCTGCATGTATGATTCCCAGCTCACTTTTGAGGACCTGATTCTCCTTCTTCAGGACAATGACTTGCTTATCTAACTGAGAGATGTCAGACTTCAGAGAATCAGGGAGGAAGTGAAGTGCGTCCATTTTTGACGCAATAAGAGCTCCTTATTCATTTTTGGCACTCACTTTTGCATCCTCAATCTGGGTCAACACTGAGGCTAGAAATTCAGACTGATTCTGCTGGAGATCAGCCATTTCATCTTGCAGCTGCTGGATCCTCTTGGTGTAGCATGTCGTGTTACTGCTGCCCTTGACTTACTGATTTGGGGGTGATGCATAGGGTTCTTCTAGTTTATGGAGTTTTAGTGATTGTGTGCTCCTCTCTTTTACTAGGGAAGTTGAATGGATGTGGGAATCAGTGCTGACCATGTCATTGGGGAGATGATCCTTCATCATGGTCAGATCCTGAGAATGTGTCTTGTGGGAAGGCAGAAAGGATGATGTTCAGTTGGGATGAGGCAGAGCTCATGGCATCATCTGAACTCTCTCTCTCTCTCTCTTTTCTCTTTTCTCTCTCTCTCTCTCTCTCTCTCTTCCCCTCTCTCTTGTGTGTTTTGTGTGTGTGTGTGTGTGTGTGTTTGTGTGTGGGGTTGTGCGCGCGCGCGCGCGTGTACAGGCATTGCATAAAATTTCACGTGGGGGGGGGGGGGGGGGGGGGGGAGAACAATAAGGTTTACGTTCGTGTTTTGCATAGCGCGGTGGCACCTCTTGTGTTGTGTAGCCAGAACGCGCGCGTGTGCAGAAAAAAGGGTATGTTTATTTGTTTTGTCTACAACGTGGGAAATCACTGGGTATCCCATATATATATTAATTGGCCCCGGCCTGCCTTAGAACTTGTCTTTAAAACGACACTGTCATGGGCCTGGCAGGTTACAGCCCACGTTGTTGTGGTAGAAACATCGTGGGTGAGTACTAGCTAACTGGACTGTTCTGGTTTCAAAAATGTAATATCAATAGCAAGGGAAGCAGTTTGAAATGAAGGCAGAAGGTTGTGACGGATATGACATTTCAGGTAGAAATGCTTTTGTTTGTAATTGGGCTGAAGCTAAGGAGAGCACTTGGGCGGCTGTGATGGCTGCGCAATCATGACGGATGCCATCTTGGTTTTTCGTCTGCTACGACAGAACGGCCTGACCGAACGGCATGTTTTGTTTTGATAGATGTTTAATTTTCCCCCATCGCAAGAAGAGTGCGACTGGCAAAGTGGAAATTGATGCTTAGGCGTGGTCTTTCGGCGTTTTTCCTCCATTGCTTTGGGATAGAGGGAACACTCAGCACATGAATTCTCAATGATTTTTTGTGTTTTGATCGAGAAGCGTTAAACTATTAAAAAAATTTAGATGAACGTAGTATGATGTGGGGTCCCAAAAAATTTTGTTATTTGTCAGAATTGGTGTGTGATGGGAGGGTGGGGGGTGCAAGTGTGGGGTGGGTGTGTTTTGGGGGGTTTTTATTGGAAGGGGGGTATTTTGGGGGGGGCAGGGGGATGATGAGTTGTGATTGTTTTTATTTTATTGTATTCTAATTTTAAAGTCAGGGGCAAATTTTGTTTTTTTTTTTACTTGATGTTTTTTTACATGTATTTTTTTTTTAATGATCTAATGGTGTTTTTTAATTTGCTGTTGTTTTTAAAAATTGTGATTGTTTTATTTAATAGATTTAAATTTTTAAAGTCAGGGATTAGTTGTTTTTTTTTTACCACGATGTTTACATTTTTTGTTTAGTTTAAAAACTTATAATTGTGTTTTTTTTTTTATAATTGCTGTTGTTTTTTAAAAATTAATGAATGATTGTTTTTTGTGTACGTGATGTCCTGTCTACTTGTTGTGCACCAAAAATAATTCTCTCGTGAATAAAAAAAGTATTCTGATTCGATTCTAAATTTCTCATTACATTTTTGACAAGAAAGGTGTCAGTGGCCCCCCCAAAGTCGGCTAAAGTTTTTAAAATTTTTGCAGTGTATATCTTTGTTTTTTGATTGATTTTTTTTTTTGCAGGCTGATTTCTCTTTTTTTTTTAAATTAAAATTGAAAAATAGCAGATATCATTTACTAGATTTCAATTTTAAGGGAAAAATTTTAAACAATTAAATTAAAAGTTTGGGGGAAAATAAGTATAGGAGACAGAAAATAAAATCTGTTTTATGCATAAATTAATAATGTATTTGGAGCAAAAAAACTTCATCATTTTTTTAAGAAATTCATTTTTTTTTTTTTTCATTACTTTTTGTGTTTTATTTTGTATATTGTTTTTGATTTTCATTTAAAAGTAGATGTCAACTGCTTAATGTTTTGCTTGGGGCCCTGCACAATATTTTTCATACTTTGGAAATAAACTTGTTTAAAGAAGAAGTGACAACAACAAAAATTAATTTGGGGTCACAAAAACAGAAAAGGCGTCTTTTTTTTTTGTATTGTCAACTCAGTGTCCCCAAAAAGAAAAATTTGTAAAAAGGACATAACTTGGGGAAATACACATCCTGAGCAGCCATCCCAAGACGAGTAAAAAAACCCCAAGTGGTTTGAAAGGAATAAAGGGGGCAGAAAACCATTTGAACCCCCACCCATGTCCAACCTTTGTGGAAAAATGTGCCAGCATCTCTTTGATTTCGTTCTTGTTTTTTTGAGAAGGGTTTTGAAAATGCGGCCACATTTATGGTAAGATTTTTTTTTTTTTGTTCCGAAAGAGAGAGAGAGAGGGGGGGGGGGAGGGATAGTCAGGGGGGGGGAGAGAGAGGGAGGGAGAGAGCTTGTGTGTGTGTGGTTGTGTGTGTGTGAGAGAGAGAGAGAGGGGGGATAGACAGGGAGGGGGAGAGAGAGGGAGGGAGAGAGCTTGTGTGTGGGGAGAGAGGAGAGAGAAAGAGGGGGGGGGATAGACAGGGAGGGGAGAGAGGGGGAGGGGGGAGAGGTTGTGTGTGTGTGGTGTGTGTGTGTGAGAGAGAGAGGGGGGGGGGAAGGGATAGACAGGGAGGGGGAGAGAGAGGAGGGGGGAGAGGCTTGTGTGTGTGTTGTGTGTGAGAGAGAGAGAGAGGGGGGGGGGATAGACAGGGAGGGGGGGAGAGAGAGGGGGGAGAGAGCTTGTGTTTTGTGTGGTTTGTGTGGTGAGAGAGAGAGAGAGGGGGGGGGGATAGACAGGGGGGGGGAGAGAGAGGGAGGGAGAGAGCTTGTGTGGGTGTGTGTGTGAGAGAGAGAGAGAGAGAGAGAGGGGGGGGGGATAGACAGGGAGGGGGAGAGAGAGGGAGGGAGAGAGCTTGTGTGTGTGTGGTGTGTGTTTTGTGAGAGAGAGAGAGAGGGGGGGAGGGATAGACAGGGAGGGGGTGGAGAGAGGGAGGGAGAGAGCTTGTGTGTGTGTGTGTGTGTGAGAGAGAGAGAGAGAGAGAAAGAGGGGGAGGGATAGACAGGGAGGGGGAGAGAGAGGGAGGGAGAGAGCTTGTGTGTGTGTGGTGTGTGTGAGAGGAGAGAGAGGAAAGAGGGTGGGGGAGGGATAGACAGGGAGGGGAGAGAGAGGGAGGGAGGGCTTGTGGTGTGTGGTGTGAGAGAGAGAGAGGGGGGGAGGGATAGACAGGGAGGGGGAGAGAGAGGGAGAGAGCTTGTGTGTGTGTGGTGTGTGTGTGTGTGAGAGAGAGAGAGAGAGAGAGCGAGAGAGAGAGAGAACAAAGACGCACACACACGGACTCAGGACACCCACCCACCCCCCCCACCCACTTCAGGTGCAAAAAGATGGAAACTAGAACTACCGGTACCTGCGTAAAAAGCTACAAAAACGATAATAAAACATTCGAGGGATATATCTCTCAGTTTGTGAACTGGAGATTGCTTTTGTTTCAGGTTCTACTCCCGATGAATGGCTGTGCTGTGTGGGGAAGGGTCTGAAGGATGGCTGCTGTCCAGCACATTGTCTGGGTACTTGATAAAGCTGACAAGGTCTCCGATACAACGGTTTTTCTGTGTCTTAACTTAGCAACCATCAATGACTCACAGGACTCCAGCGCAGACGACCCATCCGCCATATAAAGAGACTGAATTTGTTGTAAATGTTGGACGAGAGAACAGCGGCACATTTATAGGCACCAGCACCAAGCCCGGGAACCATTGGACCCTGGTGTCTTTTCAACTTAGAGAACAAGGGGTACCCAGTCGCCTATACTGCGACACACTGGGGTGGGAGCCCCAGCAGATCTGGGCGAGAAGCTTTGGCCTTTTCTGTCTTTTTTTGACTGTGGCCCTTTGCTCCATCCACATTTCCGTAGCACATGATATGTCACAGGTGCGAGGTAGGCCACATGCCCCAAACTGTGCCTGAATTACCCAAATTTCAGGTGTGCTCGATGTGTGTGGGGTAATTCCCCTCATCTGCGCTGTCATCTCTGCTTTTGGGCCATGGGACTGTTCAGGGAACTGAATGGACCATGCACAAGCCCCCCAAATTGTACGTACCTCCACAAACCATCAAGGTATGCGAGGTATTTCAGAAGGGTTTTGATGACATGGTTTTGCTGTGGAAGTTGACATGAATTCATTGTGCCAGCTACAAACAAACCCACAGACACAGCTACAGGAAACACAACAGGCACAAGCACTTCCCCCCCCAACACATCAGGCAACACATCAGGCACAAGCACTTCCAAACCCAACACATCAGGCAACACATCAGGCACAAGCACTTCCAAACCCAACACATCAGGCAACACATCAGGCAAAAGCTTTTCCAAACCCAACACATCAGGCAACACATCAGGCAAAAGCACCTCCCCACCCAACACATCAGGCAACACATCAGGCAAAAGCAACGCCCCACCCAACACATCAGGCAACACATCAGGCAAAAGCACCTCCCCACCCAACACATCAGGCAACACATCAGGCAAAAGCACCTCCCCACCCAACACATCAGGCAAAAGCACCCCCCCACCCAACAATCAGGCAAAAGCCCCTCCCCCCCCAACACATCAGGAAAAAGGGCATCTCCCACCAAACCATTCAGGCAACACATCAGGCAAAGCAACACCCGACCTAACACTCAGGAAAACACAACAGGCACAGGCATTCCCCACCCAACACTGCAAGCACAAAACCACCCTTAGAGAATGTACACCACCAGTATCTTCAGAAGGCAGTAGAAAGAAATGTCCTTTACTGCTCTGCTTCACTGGCAAGTAGGTCTGGCCTTGTAAAGCATGGGAAACAGAATGCATCAGGAAAACTGACCCCTAGTCCCTACAAGGTACCGTGCAGCATTTTATGTAATAAAAAGCTCCTGTACAAACAAAAGCTCTTGTTTTTCATTACAACAGTTCACTAACAAAGATTTTAAGTTGAAAATGAAATCTTTTGACAACAGAGAGGAGTTTAAAAGATGGAAAGGAGACAATGAAAGAGGGGTCCATGTCTCTGTTTGTTAAGCAAAAAAGGGTCAGTAAATTTACTGAAGAAAAAGTCATTGATATTTACAAATTGTAATCGGTCTTGCAAAAGTAACCCCCAAAAAATCAGTTCTACCCAGAACAGAAAAGAGCAGAAAGATTAAAAGGGTCATCCAAACTGTGCAGCAAGTGCACTTCTTACTTGAAAGTAACACACTTTAGTGAAAATGACAAGGTGGTTGTTGAGTACTGTTTGGAACACATGGGACATGAATAGAGCTTTGTAAACTTGAAGTGGTCACAGAACTACGCTCTGTAATGCAGCTAAACTTGTAGTGGTGTGGAAATAGTGAAAATATCAGTGATATTCGGGACAACATACAAAGCATTAACAGAGAACCTTACTTACAAGAAAAGATATACAAAACATCAGACAACAATATAACTATCTCGCTTTCAAAAAAATGCTAATGAAGCCAAAAGTGTGCGTCTCTGGGTTGAAGAAATGAGAGAAGAAAACCATAACCCAATCATTTACTTCAAAGCTAAGGGGAGATTGACATGCAAACAGTTTTAGAAACAGATGATTTTCATATGTATTCAGACTGCCTTCAAAAAGAAATGATGATTAGGTATGCAAACAAAATGATCTGTGCAGATTCCACTCACTCCAAACACAGATGACTTTCTTTAACATCAATTCTAGTCATTGATGACTTTGTGAGGCATTCCTGTTGCATGGCTTTAGTAAAAGAGAGGTACACTAGGTTTTTAAATGTTTTATGAGTGATTTGAGAAAGGCCAATAATGGTGAAGACTACTCTACCCATATATTTATGAGTGATTTTAGCAAACGGGATTTATGGTGCTTGGTGTAATGTTTTCAGTCCTGAAAAGAGATTGACATGGCATGTTGCAAACATGGAACAAAAATTAAAGGAGTTGCTGCCGAGTAGGAGAGGAGCGCAAGTTGAAATTTATGCATACCTCTGTATCTTGACAAAAAGTTTTAAGCCAAGTTAGAAAATGGGGGACTGAATTTAGTGGAGTACTTGATTTTCCAAGCAAAAGCCCTTTTTTGAGGTACTTTCAAAAGAGTATGTAAAAACGACAAACTGAAAATCGGGCAAGCCTGTTTCGCCAGGGTTGTGCTTTCAAACACAAATATTATGCTGAGGCTTTTCACCGAGTTTAAAAAGATATTTATTTTAACGGGAAAAAAACAACAAGGGTGGATCGTCTACTTTTGTTTTATTTAGGGTATTTAAGAGGCAAAGCGTGAGAATTAATTTAATGTGAAAAGGAAAGACCACTCACAGGCACAGAGAAATTCGCAAAAAGACATAAAAGTGCCTGAGTGTTAGTGGTATCTGGTTCAGGGACAAGAAAGTGATGGTTGTACCGCTCATCAGATACATTATGGCTCTTTTGTGCAAAAGTACCTGACTACAGAAAAAGTGTCAATGTAAACTAGTATGCCAGACTGTAAGTTTGCATACCCCATGTTTACTGCACATGTACAGAATTCTATCAAGACTCTACCATGCAAATATCCATGCAAATTCAAAACCTTCTTTTAGATACACATTTAAAAGACCAGCAATTTTAACCCGGCACCAAAAATGTGGTTAATGAATTGTAGGTAATATTGACATGACGAGCCTTTTTTTGTTCATCCGAACAGAGAATATTTTAAACCCTTCATCTGCAAACAAGTAGACAGTTTGAAAAATATGAACAAAATTCGAAAAAGAGCTTTAAGTGAAATGAATGGCTTGATGAGTTGATTAAGTAATTGGAACAGTGTGAAGCACTTAAAAGTGTCCATTGAAAAAATTACATCAACAATGGCTGTTGGATGGACTCAAGTTATAAAGCTAGTGAGAGAATTGGGCAACGTTTTGAAGTGCGTGAAAGATAACGGTACAAAATTTGAAGTCAGAGAATTGGGTTTAAAGTTTTTTTAACAAGGAAATCAAAGAAAAAGGCTTAAATTTGTAAACCGATACTGAAGAAGTAAAAGGTTTTGTGAAATTCATAAACTGCACCGTCCAAAGTTCACTTGCATGTTTGAGGAAGGGCAATGTAAAGTGAAGAATTTTTTTGGGGGGCAGTGTTGACTGCCATTCCTGGCTGCATGCAAACTGTGATGACTCAGTGTGAAAGTGATTATATTTTGTCCCTTTCGAAAATCAGAATAAAGATAACCATGTATCAATAGGTCTATCAGGTTTTTTGACAAAGGTCATGATAGGCTTTGGGTAGATATTTGTTCTTTATGGTTTCCGTAAGCCCGTTGAAGTGTTAATATGACCCTGTGATAGCAAGCAACTTTGATTATATTAATTTTTTAGCAACAAATTTTCTGCATAGAGTTTCAGTAAACTCATTTAAATGCATCTTTAAAAAAAATGCATAAAAGCAAGAGTTGTTATAAAGCTGCTCTGTTTTATTATATTTGTTCCTCAGTAAGAAGTGTGTTCAAATTTCTATTTTGAGTATTTTGGGTTTTTAGAAGTTCGGCTATCAATGTAACAAAATGTCTGTACACATTTTTTGCCTCTACTCTCTGAAAATCAGCTAGTATTGCTTTACATTTCATTTACAACTTAAAGGGATGCTATAATTTACTGTTGTTAAAACAATATGATTAGCATGTGTTATAACACTGTTAGTTTGCACATTTTACGGGTTGTGTTCATTCATGCTTTGTATTTTGATGTCCTGTAAAGAATTGTACAACGTACAACGAATACATGCAAATGTCTTGCATGGGTATATGAGTTAGTATATCACTGCCCGTGATCTTGAACATTTAGGTACTTTTCTTTTTCATTTTATTCACAATCTGAAAGTTCAAGTGACATTGTATGTTGTGAGAAGCATTTTTTCAAAATAATTTTGTGCCAACTGCCAAATTAAACAATTCAGACTGCTTGTGCTTACTCCTGATTCTGTTTGTGGTTTATTGGGTACTGAATTTGCTGATTTGGCTAATAAATTTTATTGTCTGATATTAAACTTCTTACCAAAAGATTGTCCTTTCAGGATTTTCTTTCATTTGTTATTTTCTGTTCATTTTTGTTTTTTGATGTTTATTTTAATTTTCTCATTGTAAAGGGTTTAGAACGTGAATTGTTTTCTGATGACAGAATGGATCTTGATTAATGAATCAGTTGGCAATTCATATTTGAAATTTAAAAGAACTTGTTGGCTGGATTCATATGATTTTGTGTTGTGTTGTGTGTGTGATTGTGTGTGTGTGGGTGTGTGTGTGTGTTGTCAAAGTCAAGTCAAAATCAAAGTCAAACTTTTTATTTTCAGTGTAATGGAATACAGTGCATTTGCTTTTTTCATCCAGCCATCTATCTAAAAAGAAAAAAAGCGACAAAAAAAAAGATAATGTATATGCAGACATAGAATTTGAAAAAAACCAATCTAATCTATGGTAAACCATACAAATTTAAACAAAAAAACCCAAAAACAAATGCATATGTGGAATTAAATAAAAAAAAACCCAGAAAAATATGAGACATACAATTCAAATAATTCAAATTCCCGGAAAAAAATTTCCCCTCAAACACAACAACAAGCAACAATAAAAAAACCAACCAAAAAAAAAGAAGAAAAAGAATAAAAATATTAAAAAAACACACCAACTGCTTCCCTTCCCCCCCCCCCCCCCCCCACCCCCCCCTTCCCCCCCCCCCAAAAACCCCCCACAAATCCCCCCCCCAAACAAACCCCCCCCCCACCCTCCAAAACCCCCCCCCCCCCCACCCCCCCCCCCCTCCCCCCCCCCCCCTAACCCCAAACAAACAAACCTCACCATACAACAATTAAAAAACAACAAAGGATGATCAAAGGACAACAAAAAAGGAATAAAACAATCAAACAACCCAAAAATCATAAAAATCAGGTTATTTATTTGGAAAGAATAAAGCCCAAGGGAAAAAGACAAAAGACTAAAAAGAGAGAAAAGAGTCCAAAATTTACTCCCAAAAATACCCTAAACCCAAAAAACAAGGCAAAATTTTCCCGCCACCCCAACTCCAACAATTAACAACACAACCAAAATTTTGATTCGAGCTGATGTATTCAATTTAAACTTTTAAACAACTCTCACCATATCCCTTTACAATAATTTTTATGTTTTGTGTAAGTGTGTGTTGATGTTTAGTAAAAAGGTAGGAACGAGAAAAAGGGGGAGTGAGAGGAAAGAGTCCAACAATGTACTGAAAAAAGGCCTTTAGGAACAAGATGAGTTTTAGTTTCAACTGTGGCAGATTTGAAGTTTCAAAAATAGGCCTATCAACTTGCTTAATTGTGTGCAGTTTTATTGTTTTAATAACACTGAAAATTTTTCAAGTAAAAGTGTAACTATTACTTTATCCACTCTAATATATTAAGATAAAGCCAAGATTCGTTAATGGAGGAAATTAAACAGAGTCATTTATTAGCTAGAAACGAAAAAAAAAAGGGATTCCAACTAGCAAGCAATCCCAAAACAAATCTCTCCTTTGTATAGACTTGATTTTGTGGTTCGATCTTTCATTGGATTGTTAGATGCAAATAATTACATTTTTACAAATAAATCTCTTTTCTATGGTTAGGGTTGAATTTGCATTTTCGATAAATTTTCCTGAAAATTTTGTTTTGTTTTGACCCCCCAATTAAACGTTGTCACTTTATTATTTTAAACCCCCCATTTCTTTTATCTTTATTTTTAATTTATACGGGTTTCTTTTTTATGGTGTTGATTGTGTTGTTGAAGGAAAGGGGGTTTTTTTTTAAAAAAAAAAAAATTTTGTTTTTAAAATTTTTTTCAATTTTGGAGTTTGTTTTGGGGGGTTGACGTTTGATTGGTTTTTACAAATTACCCAATTTTCCATTTATTTTTTTTTTTTAATTTTTACATTCAAAAAAAAAGGGTTTAATTTTCAAAAATCAAAATTTTAAAAAA
>CM054166.1:12195134-12197634 GCA_028751875.1 Rapana venosa
ACACACACAGCACACACACCAACACAACGTTTTTTACACAACAAAATCTCTCCTCTCTTCACTTTTCCCCTTGTGTTGCTTCTCTTCCTCACAAAACCCCAAATCCCACACAAACAAAAAAGTTTTTTACACAACTCTCTCTCTCTCTCCCCCTTTCTCTCTCTTCCTCTCTCTCTCTATTTCTCCTTACTGTGCGTCTGCCCTTTCGCACACGACACAAACACAAACCTCACACAAAAACCCCTCACACACACACACACCCCAACCAACACACAAAACCCTGACAAAAACTGACGCCCACAAAACAAAACGAAATAATACGATCCAAAGAAAATTTTTTTAAGGGGGGGGTTTTTCCCCGGCAATAAAAGAAGAAAACACCACTCACACATAAAAACACACACAACACACACACACATACACCCCAAAACCACACACTCTCGACACACCCCTTATACAACACTCACACAGACACAACCACACCACAAACCCTAAAACACACAGAGCACAAAAACAAACACAACAAGACATAACACCAGACACAAACACAACCCTCCCAAAACACAACACAAAAACAACGTTATTTTACAAACAAACTTTTCCTTCTCTTTTTCTCCCTCCACACACATCATCACACACACTCCACACATACACACGACCACACACTTACAACCACACACAACCAACACACAACACACACTCCCCCTTCTCTCTCACACACCCAACACACACACAACACAGACACCAACACAACACAGACACACACAGACACACACAACACTCAAAAAAAAAGGCACCTCCACCCCATACCACAAAGACTTAACTTTCATGTTTTTCAGAGAAGCGGTGTGGGGGGAGTAGTGCTTGGGTTCTCCTGTTTTACCTATTTCTATCAACTACGTTTATATATATATTTTTTAAGGGGGACTATAGCAGAACCTATCCCCTGGTGTGTGTGGTTGTGGGGTTTGGTGGTGGCTGTGTGTTGGGTGTGTTTATTGAGAGAGGTGTGTTATGTGGTGTGTGTAGTAAAGAGTGTGTGTTGTGTGTGTTGTGTTTGAGTGTTGAGTGTGTGTTTTTGGTTGTGTGTGTGTGTGTGTGTGTGTGTGGTGTGTATTGTTAGTTCTTCATTTAACGCCCCTTCCCAAAACCAAAAAAAAAATTTTTAGGGGGTTTAAGTTTTGGTGGTTGTGTGTGTGTGGTGTGGTGTGGGTGGTTGGGGTTGGTTGGTGTGTGATGAGTGTGTGTGTGGTGTGTGTGAGTGTGGTGAGTGTGTGTTGTGTGTGTGTCGTGGGGTTTAGTGAGTGGGGGAGGGTGTTTGTTTTAAAGGCGTATTTTTCTGTTTTTTTTTGTAGGCTGTCGGTCAGTGTGTGTATGGGGTTTTGGTGTGCGTGCGTCGTGCGTGCGCTGTGTGTGTGTGTTGGCGTGCGTGTGTTGTGAGTGAGGTTTTGAGGAGTGTGTGTGTGAGTGTGTGGAGAGAGACAGACAGACAACAGAGATGTTTGTGTTTGTGTTGTGTGTGTCTGTCTCTTTTTTTGGGGTGTCTCTCTCCAAACTCTCCACCCCAAGATAAACTGTGTTTAAAAATCCTTAAATAAAAATTTTTTTGGTGATAATCATAATTAATTACTGCCCTCTCTTTTTCTTTTTTTCTCCGTTCTCCCCTCTCACTCCAACAAAAAACCACCACACATAACAACCACTCCACCCCACCACGACCTTCCCCCTCAAATACACACACCCCTCCCCCCCCCCCCCCCCCCCCACCCCCCCCCCCCCCCCCCCCCCCCCCCCCCCCCCCCCCCCCCCCCCCCCCCCCCCCCCCCCACCCCCCCCCCCCCCCCCCCCCCCCCAACCCCACCCCCCACCCCCCACAACCTTTCCCCACCCAACCCCAATTTACAGCGTGCCGTGAAAAATGACCATCGCCGCGGCCAAGACCCCTGGACGGGGGGATGGGGCTGGGCTGGCCGGGTGGCTGACGCTGTGGGGTTTAAATCCCTAAAACCCACAAAAACACCCCCTTCCCCGTTTCATAAAAACCCAACCACACAACTCTATTGTTTTCCCCCCCCCCCCCCTCTCCCCTCTCTCTCCCCTCTCTCTCTCTCTCTTTTTGTGTCTCGTCTGTCTGTCTGTCTCTGTGTCTGTCTCTCTCTGTCTCTGTCTCTCTCTCAGTCACGCATGCAGAACATCTTGCGCACACGTTAAATCCTGTTCCGCTTTTCGAAAGAGTAGGCCATTGTGTGCCGGTGGAAACATGACAAAACTTACAAAACCGCATACACACGGGGACTGGATGTAAAAAAATGGCACATGAATGCTTATTCCATTATCCTCGATATAAAAGAATAAATAAAATAAAAATGAATAAAGAAATTCATTGAAGCGGGCGCATACACATATACCAAAATACATCACGCACACACTCACATTCACTCTCTCTCTCTCTTCTCCTCTCTCTCCATCCCATCTCTCTCTCTCCTCTCTCTCTCCTCTC
>CM054166.1:12202634-12237634 GCA_028751875.1 Rapana venosa
ATATTATATATATATATATATATATATACACTCCTTACACACATACACATACACACACACACAGACACCACACACACACACACACACACACAACAACAGACACACACACACACAGACACAGACACAGACACACACACTGTTCATCACGTTAGCCTTAATTAACAAACAAACACACAACAAAAACCTCCAACCCAATCGACTCCCGTTCACTCTACCTGTCCATTTTTTCTTCCTCCAAAAAAACACACCAAAAATACCTAGGCTACTGGGTCGTGGTGACATAACTGACAAGCCACGAACGCAAGCAACATTTTTTTTTAAAAGGTAGCGATACCGTTACAGTTAAACACAGTCGCTATAGTAGTCCTCGTAGAATACTTACTACTACTACTACTACTACTACTACTACTACTACTACTACTAGTAGTAGTACTGTTGTTACTGCTGTGTGTATGTATGTATGTATGTCGTCAGCGCAATGTGCCGTTTGAATAATCTTGGTCATGTCCACTGGATTTGGGGGGGGGGGGGGGGGGGGGGGGGGGGAGGCTGATTATGTTAGACTGTGTACATAGCTGACATTTTTGTGTATCTTGTTGTTTTGTTCTTTTTTGTTTGTTTGGTTGTTGTTTTGTGTGTTTTCTTTTTCTCTTCTCTGTTTTGTCTTTTTGTGTGTGGTGGTGGTGGTGGTGTGTGTATGGTGTGGAATCCCCCCCCCCCCCCCTCCCGTCTCTCTTTCACACTCACGCAAAGACAGACATACGCGTGCACGCACACATGCAAAGACAACAGTCAATATTTCATTTTCGAGTGTGTACTACACACACACAGAGTCACACACACAGAGTCACACACACACACACACACACACACACGACACACACACACACACACACACACACACACACACACACACCACACACACACACACGACACAACACACACGACACTTCAATCAATACGTTCAATTCTTTTTCCAAGAGGCATGTTCTTAAAGTAACCTATCCAAACACCTGCCTTTCCACAGACATTCATAACAATCTATCCTAACAAATATTTGTTGTTGCTGTTGTTTAAAAATCCAAAACGAAACATAACTTACCTTTATGTCACGATGTTGTAAAAAAACAAAAAAAAATCCTGGCGTGATATTGTAGCCATAAAAGACACCAAAGGTTTGGTGTTGTCACTCTTAAAAAAAAAACACACACAAAAAAAGGTTTAAAGAATACAAAAAACCGCACCCACACCCGTTTTTTCCCTCCTCTCATTCCCCCACAGGTTAAAAAAAAAAAACTTAAACATTTTTTTTTAAATACCCCACACCACCACAACCACATCTACAGCCACCACACACTTAAAAAAACAGGAAAAAAAATTCGAGTCATTTTCCAATACAGGCACCCGCTTTCCATCTTTCAAAAAAAACCCAACCCAACTAACAAAAGATCCACAAATACCAACTCGTAGAGCAGCTAGCTCCTCGATCATCTAGCCTGGAGAAGACTAGTAGGACTAGGGACTAGCCTACCAATTCAAATCCCCTCCCTACTGCCCTCAAACAACACACGCACAATCTTTCGCAAAGCTAAGGCTATTTGAGAGCGAGTGTGTGAGTGTGAGTGTGTGTGTGTATGTCCTTGGCCGAGTAAAAAAAAAAAAAAAAAAAAAAAACTGAACCGGGAGAAAAAAAAGAAAAGGAGAAAGAAAAGAAAAGAAAAGAAAATCTCTCTCTCTCTTCTCTCTCTCTCTCTTCTCTCTCTCTCTCTCTCTCTCTCTCTCTCAGAGTAGCGTGGGGTTGTGTTGTGTTGTCGTCATCTGCATGTAAGTACTTACTTACTTAGTAGATCATAATTCGAGCGCGTTTTTTGTGTCTCTGGTGCGCGCGCGCGCACGCGTGTGTGTATGTGTCTCTCTCTCTGTGCCGTGTTGTGTGTGTGTGTGTGTGTGTGTGTGTGTCGGTCTCTCTCTCTGTGCCCGTGTGTGTGTGTGTGTTGTGTGTGTGTGGGGGGGGGGGGGGGGTGAGTGTGTGTGTGTGTGTGTGCCTGTGTGTGTGTGGTGTGTCTGTGTGTTCGCCTCTCTCTCTCTCTCTCTCTCTCTCTCTCTCTCTCTCTCTCTCTCTCTCTCTTCGCAGTTCTATCTTTCTCACTATCACTCTTGTCTGTCTGACTGTCTGTCTGCCTGTCCGTCTGTCTGTCTGTCTCTTTAGGGTTACAGATAAAGATTACAAACTCATTCCATTCATTCATTCATTCCCTCTCTCTCTCCCCCTCTTTCCCTCCCTCCATTCCTCTCTCTCCCCCTCCCTCTCTCCCTCCCTCTCTTCCTCCATTACTCTCTACTACCCCTCCCTCTCTCCCTCCATTCCTCTCTCTACCCCTCCCTCTCTCCCTCCATTTCCTCTCTCTACCCCTCCCTCTCTCCCTCCATTCTCTCTCCTCTCTCCCCCTCCCTCTCTCTCCCTCCTCCCCCCTCTCTCTCTCCAAATACTCCAGCAATCAACGGCACAAGCTAGCATGCAGGTTGCTCCTCCCTCGCTACTAATGCTCTACTGTGCTTGCAACAGATAAAGCCTCATGTAAAAAAAAAACCCGCCATTCCTTTCTCTCTTTCTTTCTTTCCTTTAAAATAGCTGTGCAGCTGTCTCTCTCTCTCTCTCTCTCTCTCTCTCTCTCTCTCTTCTCTCTCTCTCTCTCTTCTCTCTCTCTCTCTCTCTCTGTGTCCCCTCTCTCTGTGGGGGACGGGATAGCCTAGTGGTCAGAACATTGCGCTCGCAATTGACGACCCGGGTTCGATTCCCGTTCAAGGGGATATTTTCACCTGGAGTTAACATCAGTGCAGACTCCACTCTCCCCAAAAGTCCTTCGGATGAGACTATAAACCGAGGTACCGTGTGCGAACGCACGCAGAACATCTTGCGCACACGTTAAAATCCTGTTCCGCTTTTCGTAAGAGTAGGTCATTGTGTGCCGGTGGGAACATATGACAATTGACAAAACCGCATACACACGGGGACTGGATGTAAAAAAAAGCACATAAGTGCTTATTCCATTATCCTCGATATAAAAGAATTTTTTTTTAAATGTGACTGGGATGAAATTAAGTTCTCACTACATATTACGTGTTTTGAGAGAGAGGAGAGAGAGATGGAGAGAGAGAGTGAGAGACGAGGAGAGAGAGAGAGAGAGAGGGGAGGGAGGGAGGGCGGGAGGGAGGGAGAGAGAGAATGCGAATCGAATGCGAATGTTTATCATAATGGCCATGGCCCTCATGACGATGGTTATCGGAGAGAGAGAGAGGAGAGAGATGAGAGAGAGAGAGAGGGGAGAGAGAGAGAGGAGAGAGAAGAGAGAAGAAGAAGAGAGGAGGAGAGAGAGAGGAGGGAGAGGGGATAGACAGAAGGAGAGAGAGCAGAAGGGCGGAGAGAGAGAGAGACAGAGACAGAGAGGGAGAGAGAGAGGGGGGAGGGCGGGAGACAGAGAGACAGACAGACAGAGAGAGAAGGAGAGAGAGAAAAGAGAGAGAGAGAGAGAGGAGAGAGAGAAAAGAGAGAGAGAGAGAGAGAGAGAGAGAGAGAGAGAGATAAAGAGTGAGAGCGGGAGGGCGGGAGAGGAGAGAGAGAGAGAGAGAGATAGAGAAAGGAGGGAGAGAGAGAGAGAGGGTGGGAGACAGACAGAGAGACAGACAGCCCGACAGAGAGATACAGTCACAGAGACAGACAGACAGACAGGCAGACAGACAGACAGACAGAGAGATACAGTCACAGAGACAGACAGACAGACAGAGAGATACAGTCACAGAGACAGACAGACAGACAGACAGAGAGAAAGAGGACTGTACATAGCAGTATCAGGTTCAGGGACAGTAGTACCATAGTAAAAATGCAAATCCATGTATGTGGTCTTTTCTTTTCCTTTTTCTTTGTTTCTTTCTTCTTTCTTTTCGTTTCTCTTTCTTTCTTTCTTTCTTTCTTTCTTTTTCTTTTCTTTTTCTTTCTTTTCTTTTTTCTTTTCTCTCTTTCTTTTCTTTCTTTCTTTCTTTTCTTTCTTTTCTTTCTTTCTGTCTTTTCCTTTTCTTCTTTCTTTTCTTTTCTTTCTTTCTTTCTCTCTTTATTTTTTTCCTGTTCATTTCTTTTTTTAATGACATGCTCACTCACACGGCAAAGCATTATAAACTATGCACACAACCCAGCTACCTACACATACATGTATACATAAATTAGACACTGGGCATGGGGGTATGTAAGATACGGGAGGGAGGATGGAGGGATGGGGGAGGGGGCATACATGCCTTTAACTTGACGTGGCGATGATTTCGTTATTTTTTAAAGGAGTAGTAGAGAGATAATGTAGAAGAAGGATATTATGGGTTTGTCGCGCGCGCGTGTGTGTATAAAAGGAGAGAGGGGAGAGAGATTGAGAGAGAGAGTGTGTTGTGTGTGTGTGGTGTGAGTATGTGTGTGAGAGAGAGAGATGAGGTGAGAGGTGGCGTGTTGTGAGTGTGTGCGTGTGTGCGTGTGTGTGTGAGAGAGGAGAGAGGGGGGGGGAGAGAGATGAGAGAGGAGGAGAGAGAGAGAGAGAGAGAGAGAGAGAGAGGGAGGGAGTGTGGGTGTGTGTCGGAGAGAGAGAGGTGAGAGAGAGAGAGAGAGAGGGTGTGGAGAGGATGGTGTGTGTGTGGGGTGGGTTTTTGTTGTGGGGGTTGGTTTTGTGTTATGTGTATGAGAGAGAGGAGAGAGAGAGGATGAGAGAGAGAGAGAGAGAGAGAGAGGAGTGAGGAGAGTGAGTATGAAAAGAGAGAGAGTGAGAGAGAGAGTGTGTGTGTGTGTGTGTGTGTGTGCGCTCGCGCGAGTGCGGTGTGTTTTCACAACACGGGATTTTATTTTTCAATTATGTTGATGTCAGGGAGTATGCACGAATTGCGTTAGCATTTTTATGTTCGTGCGTTCTCCACACACACACACACACACGTGCATACCCCCCTCAACCCCTTCTCTCCCCCTCTACACACACACACACACGTGCATATCCCCACCAACCACGCACACTGATACCCTCTTCCCTTTCCACCTCCTCCCCCTCCCCTCTCCCAACTCCCCCCCCCCACCCCTATCCCCCTCCCGCGACTCCCCCCCCCCCCCCCTTCACCCCTCCCCACCCTACCCCCGGACCAAGCTAAACATACAAAATCAATACAACATCACGTCCATGTCTCATATTACCAGAAGTTGGCAGAAAACTCACCAGAATGTCGGTACCCGTAGTGTGTGTGGCATTTTCCCTCAAGGGACAAAAGAGTATATGTATATACGTGTCCACATTCTGACGTCAATGCAATATCCACAGATAACGTCATCCCCACGCCATGACAGATTCCCAGTTGGCACAAAATTAATGGCGAACATGCTGTGCTATGACCTTTTAAAAATGTGGGGGTTTTGTTGTTTGGTTTGTTTGTTATTTTTCATCATCATCATCGGGCATGCACTGCAAAGGTGTTTTTGCAGTTCAGTTTTAGCTTAGCGCTCGGGTTAAGAGAGAGAGAGGAGAGAGAGAGAGAGAGAGAGAGGATGAGGAGAGAGAGTGTGTGTGTGTTGTAGTGTGTTGTGTGGTGTGTGTGTGTTCGGCGTTATTCATTCCTCCTGAAGTTAGGGTTGGAAATGACGTCACTGCCAATGTTGACGTTACTCAAGTAATTATGTAAAGTTCATGTATGCCAGAGTTTTTGTTGTTGTTTGTTCTGTGTTGCTGTTTTTTGGTTTTGTTGTTGTTGCTGTTGTTGTTGTTTTAGTGGAAGAGGAAAAAATGTATGTATTCATTCTGTTAACAAGAAAGAAAAATAAATATTGATGGTGACGTCACTCCTGACCTGACTTGTTTCTTTTTCCCCCCCATATGTCTGTCTGTCTGTCTCTCTGTCTGTCTGTCTCTCTGTCTGTCTGTCTCTGTTTGTCTGTCTGTCTGTCTGTCTGCCCCTCTCTCTCTGTCTCTCTCTCAATGAAATTTCCGAAGATTCCTACTACATCGTGTTCCACGCTAATATTGCTCACTACGGTGGATCGGTGGTCTAGAGGTAACGCGCCTGCCTAGAAAGCGAAAAATCCGGATCGGAAGTGTGCGGTGGTTCGAATCCCGTTTGGGCCCAATATTTTTCCCCCCATCCATTAGACCATGAGTGGTGGTCTGGGTGCTAGTCTTTCGGATGAGACGATAAACCGAGGTCCCGTGTGTTACACATAATTATTTAGCTCACGTAAAAGAACCCACGGCAACAAAAGAGTTGTCCCTGGCAAAATTCTGTAGAAAAAGGCCACTCTGATAGGGAAATAAATACAGTTGCAGACAGGAAAAAGAAAAAAATAATGGGTGGCGCTGCTCTTGTGGCGACGTGCTCTTCCCCGGGGAGAGCAGGCCGAATTTCACGCAATCTGCCGTGACTTTAAGTGGTATAAAAAAAAAAGGTATAAAATTATATCTATCTGTATATATACAAATCGGCTCGCTGTCACTCTTTATGACCAGAATTTCATGCTTACTGCCCAAATTGGGAAAAGGGCGGGGGGGGGGGGGGGGGATAGCCTAGTGGTCAGAACACTGCGCTCGCAATCTTGCGACCCGGGTTCGATTCCCGTTCAAGGGGATATTTTCCCTGGAGTTAACATCAGTGCAGACTCCACTCTCCCCCAAAAGTTTTTCGTATGAGACTATAAACTGAGGCCCCCGTGCGCGAACGCACGCAGAACATCTTGCGCACACGTTAAATCCTGTTCCGCTTTTTTCGTAAGAGTGGGCCACTGTGTGCCGGTGGGAACGGATGACAGAATTTACAAAACCTCATACACACGGGGACTAGATGTAAAAAAAAAAACCACCCACATAAAGCACTTATTCCACTATCCTCGATATATAAAGAGAAATAATTTTTTTAATCAAAATTAAAAAAAACTCTTTTTAACCTCAGAGACAGAGAAATTCCGGAGGGGGGGGGGGAGGGGGGGGAAGAAAGACATACATACATTAAAAAAACAAAACAACCCAAGCTAAACGAGGCAGTGATAAAAATAGAATGTCGCGTCACAGTCTAAGGCCCTACGCGGAAGGTCCATTTCAGCGCTGCCTTGTGATCTAACCTTCTCCAAAACAACAGAAACAGAAGAAGAAAAAAAAACACCAACCCACCCTGGTTGGTACCGATCTCCATGGTTAGCTGGGAAAGTGACCATCTGTGCACCACTACTGGTCAGTCAGTGTTGACTGACTTGACTGACCAACCTGAGGACTGGAGACAGAGAGAGAGAGAGGGAGAGAGAGAGAGAGAAGAGAGAGAGGTGAGAGAGAGAAAGAGAGAGAGAGAGGGAAAGAGAGAGAGAGAGGGAAAGGAGAGAGAGAGGGAAAGGAAAGAGAGAGAGAGAGGAAGAGAGAGAGGAAGAGAGGAGAAATGGGAGAGAAAGGAGAGAGAGAGTGAGAGAGAGAGAGAGAGGGAGAGAGGAGAGAGAGAGGAAAAGAGAGAGATGAGTGAGGAGAGAGAGAGAGAAGAGAGAGAAGAGGAGATAGAGAGAGGGAGAGAGAGGGAGGGGAATGGAGAGGAGGAGAGAGAGAGGAGAGATTAAGAGAGAGGGAGAGAGAGGGGGAGAGAGAGAGAGAGAGAGAAAGAGAGAGAGAGGATAGAAGAGAGGGGAGAGAAAGAGAGAGAGAGGGGAGAGAGAGAGAGAGAGGAGAGGGGGAGGGGAGAGAGAGAGGAGGGAGAGAGAGAAGAGAGAGAAAAAAGGAGAGAGTGAGGGAGAGGAAGGAGAAAAGAGAGAAAGAAAGAGAGAGAGAAAAGAGAGGGAGAGAGAGGGGAGTGGGAGAGAGAGAGGGAGAGGAGAGAGAGAGAGAGAGATAAAGAAGAGGGAGAGAGGGGGAGGTGGGAGAGAGAGAGAGAGAGAAAAGAGGAGAGAAGAGAGAGAGAAGAGAGAGAGAGTGGAAAAGAGAAAGTGAAGAGAGGAGAGAGGGAGAGAGAGAGAGAGAGAAAGAGAAGAGAGAGAGAGAGGAGAGAGAGAGAGAGAGAGGGAGAGAAAGAAAGAGAGAGAAAATAAATGAATAAGAGAGGAAATAAATGAATGAGAGAGAGAATAAATGAATGAATGGAGGAGGAAATAAATGTTTGAGAGAGAGAATTTAAATGAATGAGATAGAAAGGATAAATGAATGAAAGAGAGAGAAAATAAATGAATGAGAGAGAGAAAATAAATGAATGAAGAGAGAGAATAAATGAGAGAGAGAGAATAAATAAATGAGAGAGAGAATAAATGAATGATAGAAAATAAAATAAATGAGAGAGAAAATAAGGGAATGAGAGAGAAAGAAAAAATGAGAGAGAGAGGAGGAGAGGAGAGGAGAGAAGAGAAGAGAAGAGAAGAGAAGCTATTGCGACTATGTGTGTTGTGTGTGTGTATATATAAATATTAATATTATATATATATATATTTTTATTATATATTATAATTTTATATGTGTGTGTGTGTGTGTGGTGTGTGTGTGTGTGTGTGTGGTGTGTTGTATGTGAGTGAAATGTTGTGTGATTGTGTTGTGTGTATGTTGTGGGGGTGTGTTGTGTCGCGCGCGCGCGCGCGTTTAGGATTTCCTGCGTCAATTTAAAAGTGGATGAAGACCTGCTAGTGCCTTCATTTGCATGCGAAGAAACTGTGTGAGTGTGTGAGTGTGTGCGTGTGTCTGTCTCTCTCTATCTCTGTCTCTCACCCCTTCACTCCATCCCTACCGTTCTTTCCTCACTTCTAGTTAGTAAATTCAGGGAGGGGGGGGGGGGGGGGGGCGTAGTTACAATAATAGCAATTAAACATCAAACAATTTTCACCTAAGCAGTTAACAGAACCATTCCTTAATACACACACAAAAAAAGTTTGTCAAATTAGGCCACATCCAAGTCTTACAAAAACATACCTCCTTCCAAGATCTCTCTCCTCTCTCTCTTCTCCTCTCTCTCTCTCCTCTCCCCTCCTCTCTTCTCTCTCTCTCTCTCTCTCCCTCCCTCTCTCTCCCTCCATCCCTCTCTCTCCCTCTCTCCCTCATCCCTCTCTCTCCCTCCCTCTCTCTCCCCCTCCTTCTCTCTCTCTCTCTCCCTCTCTCTCCCCCCCCCCCTCTCTCTCTCTCTCTGGAAAACGATGTGGACTCAAGCATTTTTATTAAATAACCGTTACGATTTGAGAAACACCCAATCAATATGCATGATTTTTCTTAGACACCATCTTTCTGTGATTAGGTGACGGTTGATTTAAGGGTCATATAATGATGAAAAAGAATGATTTATGTTTTTTCTTCTTTTTAATCAGTCATAAATCACTACTCGTTTGTTGCATTTGCTTTAACAATGATGTGAATGAATGAACTCATTGTTCCATCCCAAGCCCAAGAAATGTATTGTGGCCCAGGGCCAATGTCCGTTAAATCATTTCAGAGCTCAGTTCTCTCTCTCAACTTCTTTTCTGGATGACAGATGAGGAAGATAACATTCAAACAGAAAAAAACTTTCATCAAGGCAATGCAACAATTAAAAAAAAACCAAAACCACATTCCTTAACATTTCGTCATCGAAGGTCGGTGGCAAAAAACAAAAACAAAAATACTTCTCAGATCTTTCCCTCTCTCTTCCCTGCCCCTCTCTCCCGCCTCTCTTTCTCTCTCACCTCCCCTCTCTTCTCTCCACGCTCTCTCTCTCTCTCTCCCCACCCCCTCTCTCTCTCTCTCTCCCCCCCCCCCCCCCCCCCCCCCCCCCCCCCCAGCCCTCCCTCTCTCTCCCCGCCCCCTCTCTCTCTCTTACCTTTTCTTTCTCTTTCTCCCACCCCCGTGTTTATTAAGGAATATTTAAAATTAACATCACCATCAAATATACAAAAAAAAACCCCGATTTTCATTCAGTAACATTAAAAAAAATAAAATAAAATAAAACACTTCAACGAAAGGGCCTCGCCAAAAAAAACCCCCCCCAAAAAAACCCCACCATAAAACTTTGCCACAAGATTTCCCCTTTCCCCCCCCCCCCCCCTTCTCCTTTCCCCCCCCCCCCACCCCCTTCCCCCCCCTTATTTCTCCCCCCCCCCCTTCCCCATTCACAGGACACGTGGTCAGTGCTTTTTGTTGTCGTGAGAGGGGGAGGGAGGTGGGAGGTGGGGGGGGGAGGGAGGGAGGAGGGGTCAGCAGCAGTAGTAGTATAGGAAGGAAGGATGGGGGGGAGGAGGACAGTTAAGTTGATGTGGTCGTGATCCATTTTGTCTGAAAAACAAGTTTCACCCTTTATGGAGGAGGGATGGATGGATGGATGGATGGTGGACAGAGAGAGAGAAGGGGAGAGAGAGAGAGAGAGAGGAGAGAGAGGGGGAGAGAGGGGAAGAGAGAGAGAGAGAGGGGGGGGAGAGGAGAGGGGGGGAGAGAGAGGGGGAGAGGAAAAGAGAAAGAGGAAGGAGGGAAAGGGAGAGAGAGGAGAGGGGGAGAGGAGCAGAGAGAAGTTTGGGGGAGGAGAGGAAGAAGAGAGGAAGAGGAGAGGACAACGGAGAGAGTGCGATGGGGAGGACGAGAGAGGAGAAAGGGGAGGAGAGAGGAGGAGAGATTTGAGGCAGAGAGAAGAGAGAGGGAGAGAGAGAGAGGAGAGAGAGAGAGCGAGAGACGAGGAGGGGCGAGAGGGGAAGGAGAGGGGGTGGGGGGGGGGGAGAGAAAAGGAAGGGGAGGGGGGGGGGGGGGGAGTGGGGGGAGTAGTGATGTGCTCGGGTTGACGGAGAGTGGGCATTCAGTTGGCGCATTCCCTTTACCGTTTGCTTTCCCCAGGCTCTGTAACCTCCCTCCCTTCTTCTGCAGGGCTCAAGCCCCCCTTTCCCCCCCCCCCCCCCCCCACCCCCGACCCCCCACCCCCTTTTTAACCCCCTCCCAACCCCCCCCACCCCGACCCCCTGTCCCTTTCCTTTGCAAATTGACACTTCTTTTGGGACCGCTAGTGTCAAGAACGCATTTTTTGAAAGGCGGTTGGGAGGGAAGGGGAGATTTCGAGGCATGAAAGAACGTCAAAAAATAGAAGGATTTATCGTTTATTTGGTTTTTTTTGTTAAAAAAAAATCTCTAGTTCATTGTACAGAGATTGCGTATGCTTAATTAAAATAAACGTTTATTCCGTTTGGGGTAGACTCGTGTTCAAGTTAGTAAAAGAAGAAACATGTTAAAAATAATTAATTAACTGGCCATAAGGTTCTTGGTAGAGAAGCTACATAGTTACTATGTAACTACTTTTAAAAACACACACACACACACCACAACACCAAAACACATACACACACCACACACACTACACACCCCCACACACACACACACACCCCACACACACAAACACACACACACACTCACACACACAACACACACAACACACACACCAAAAACACACACACACACAACAAAACACACACACAGAGTTATTTTGTCTGATATCCCCTTCATGTGTAAAGACGTTAAATTAAAGAAAACACACACACACACACGTACTCATGTACGTACAACATTAATAATAGCCCCTTAAATATATTTTTGTGTGTCAAAGAAGTCTACATGATTTAAATGGCAATAAAATATCTGAATCTGAATCTGTACACACACACCTCTCTCTCTCTCTCTCTCTCTCTCTCTCTCTCTCTCTCTCTCTCTCCTCTCTCTCTCTCTCTCTCTCTCTCTTCACACACACACACACACACAAACCAATGTACCACCTGAAAATTTAAAAAAAGACTTCACACAACACATACACACACACACACGTATCTCATACAAATACGCACACGTCTCTCTCTCTCTCTCTCTCTCTCTCCTCTCTCACACACACACACCAATGTATCACCTGAAAATTAAAAAAAAATTGACTTTGACTTCACACACACACACACACACGCACACACACACACACACACGTATCTCACATACAAATACGCACACGTCTCTCTCTCTCTCTCTCTCTTCTCTCTCTCTCTCTCTCTCTCTCTCTCTCTCTCACACACACACACACACTACTATAAAATTCTGCCTTTTGAGGCAACAGACTGACCATACCCAGTCACCCACCTGTAGGCCTACTACCCCTACTCTGCACAAAAGCTAGAATCCTTCCTTCCTTCCTCATCTCCTACTGTACTGGGGGTGTATGTCAGGGTGTGTGTGTTCCTGGCCAGTGTTACTCAATTCCTTGTTGACCACCCTCCTTTCACAAGGCTGCTTACTACCCCAGAGACTGAGAGAGAAGCAGTGACAGTGTGTGTGTGTGTGTGTGTGGGGGGGGGGGGGGGGGGGGGGGGGGGGGGGGGAACTCAACTCGAACTCAAAGATTTATTCTCAAAAAGGCCATTGGCCCATACATGAAGGAGGGTTGCCAAACTGCTTAGTATTTTAGTGAGAAAAATAAGTAACACAAAAAAACCAAAAAGTTATCGTATACCTACAACTACCACAATAAAAAACAGTTCCAAAAAATATGACTTAAGAAACCAAGATATCTCTTATTCTAAAGGCTTTACACAAATATAAAGCAAGGCTGCGCACAATCTCAGGGTGACTAGATGCCATGAGTAGACAGAATCTAAATAAATTAGGCTGTCTACTGTACTTTACCGGAATGTAATTCTGTCTACAATCTTCTAATACTGGACAGCACAGCACAAAATGAACTTCATCTTCCACTGTTTGCTTACATAATGGGCATAGCAACCTGAGGTCATCATCATCATGTTCTATATATCTAAATTTATGAACATTTATGTCTGATACACCAAGTCTAAACTTAGACATAATTCTTTTCAAATGTATGTCCATATCAAGCTTTAGATAAGGTTGACATCGTGTGAACCTATAAATTGTCTGTACATTTGAAATCTTTCACTGTTTTGTATATGACCACTTCACTGCTGCCAACGGCAGTCAATCAGTCTTTGCCTGAAAACCTTGATAAACTCTCTACAATTTCCGACACTTTGAGCCAAACAAACCCAAAGCCAAGTTCACATAAACAGGTACGTATTTGTGAAGCCCAGGTACTTTTCCCCTTGACATCTAGATCATAAAGCATCTTGTAAGACTTAAAAGGTAACCTGCACTCATCCATATGCAGAATCTTAATCCAATATCTAATGCATCTTAAGGAAGAGGGGGAAGAGAGAGAAAGAGACACAGAGAGAGAGAGAGAGAGAGAGAGAGAGAGAGAGAGAGAGAGAGAGAGAGAGAGAGAGAGAATGAGCAAGACAAAGAAGAGAGCAGAGAGAAGAATTTCATTAAGAAAAAGGAGAGAGAGGAGAATGACAATGCAATAAATTTTTTTTACTTTGAGGATAATGAATATTTCATTTATTTATTTATACCACTTTTAAGTCACCAGATTTCTCTGCGTGAAATTCGGGCTACTCTCCCCGTGTGCTTTTTTTTTTTTACATCCAGTCCCCGCCCTTAAGGATATATATGATAATAAAATAAAATAAAGAGAGAGAGAGAGAGAGAGAGAGAGAGAGAGAGAGCGAGAGAGAGAGAAAGTGAGAGAGTGAGAGAGAGAACGAGAGAGAGAGAGAGAGAGAGACACACACACACACACACACACACACACACCCACACACACACACACACACACACACACACACAAAACACACAAATATGGGGGACGGGATAGCCTGGTGGTTAGAGTGATGCACATTGCGCTCATCGTGATCTGCTAACCCGGGTTCGAATCTCGTTCAAGAGGATTTTTTCCCGTGGAGTTAACATCAGTGCCGACTCCACTCTACCCCAAAAGTTCTTCGGATGAGACTATAAACCAAGGTCCCGTGTGCGAACGCACGCGCAACACACACACACACACACACACACACACACACACACACAACAACACACCACACACACACACACACACAACACTCTCTCTCTCTCTCTCCCGTTCTGCTTTTTTGGAAGAGTAGGCCATTGTGTGCCGGTGAGAACGGGTAACAAAATTTACAAAACAGCTTACACACAGGGACTGGATGTAAAATAAAGCACATGAGTGTTTACTCCCTTATCCTCGAAATAAAAGAATAAAATAAAAAAAATAAATAAATATAAATTAACATACACACACCCACACACACCACTAACACACTCACACACATACACTAACACACACACAAACCCCCCCCCCCCCCCCCCCCCTAACACACACTCACATACACACACACACCCTAACACACACACTCACACACAACACACACCCAACACATACTCAACACACACTCTAACACACACACACTAACACACTCACTAACACACTCAACCCCCCCCCCCCCCACACACACACACCTCAACACACACACTAACACACACTACTCACACACACAACAACACACACACTAACACACACACACTACACACACACACTCACACACACACACACACACACACACACACACACACACACACACACACACACACACACACACACACACACACACACACACACACACACACACACACTCAGTACGGCTTTCGAAAATCCTGTACTAGAAAAATTGTTTCTCTAATCTACAGATTGAAATTAAATGCCTTTCGAGCAAAATTTGCCAAAAATATACAATGTATATGCGGTGAAAAATTTTCCAATGTTCATGTTCTGTATCAATGTCAAGGTTTAAAAACGTTTTTACCATCATTTCAAGATAAGTCTCTGCAGGAAGTTTTAACCAATCCAGAGTTATTATGTGAGATAGCCTTGTCTCTCTTGCAATCCCCAGTATTCTCTTTTTTTTAAAAATAAAATATGATCGTCGGAATCTACATTTTGCTTGTTTCACAGCTGCCATTACAAGTAGTTCACAATTGTTTGTTTTCCAACTTTAGAGTATTTTTCAATTGTTCGGGGTTTTTGTTAATTTTTGTATTTCTTTGCCATGTTTTTGCAACATACTGTTTATATCGTTTGGAATAGTCTTTTAATGTGCATTTATACCAACACGTATCTATTCTACTTAAAGCCCTTATCTCATTATGCTTTCCCCCCCCCCCCCCCCCCCCCCCCCCCCCCCCCCCCCCCCCCCTCCTCCGCTAATATCACTTTAAGTGAACAGACGTAAAATTGAAGAACACACACACACCACACCATCATACCCAAGAGACAGAAACAAAGAAGAATTCCCCTGGGAAGTCAGTTGTGGGCAGTAAGCAGGTGGTGTTGGTGGTGGGTGGAGGTGGGGTGGTGGTGGTGTGGTGGTGGTTTGGGGGGGGGGGGGGAGGGAGGAGGGTGGCTGACAGGACAAAACGTCCTTGAAATGCCAACAGCAACTGGTGTCCTCTATGTGTGTGTTGGGGGAAGGGGGGGGGGGGAGGGGGGGGGGGAATGGGGGGGGGGGGGGGGAATGGAAGGGGGGAGGGGGGAGTATGTGCGTGTCCACTGCAACTGACACGCACATAGCTAATGTCCGCTGACCCAGTTTGCCTTGCATTGGTCAGCTTTACACTTATGCTACCTCACTGACCACACACATACACACACACACACATAAACACACGCGCGGCACGAGCTCGCACGCACACACACACACACACACACGCGCACACACACACGCGCGCGCACACAGAGCCAACACACACACACAATTTAATAATAATAATAATAATAATAAATGGAACTTATATAGCGCTGTATCTTGCGCAGACAAATCAAAGCGCTTGCACTCAACTCATTCTTACACAGTCATGCAACCAATAGCAAGTAATAGTTCTAACAAGTCCAAATGCACACACACACACACACACACACACACACACACACACACACACACACACAACACCACACACACACAGGTTATACACTTTGGCAAGGTGATGGAATCTTTGGCTGTTGAAAAGCAGGGGTAGCTATGAAATGAAACAGGAGAGGAAATTCTTAGGTTTGAAACAAATATGTCTTGAGGCCAGATTTAAAAATGTCACAAGAAGGTCTTTGGCGAAGAGAGATAGGGAGGCCATTCCAAATCGATGGACCAGAAACAGAGAAAGAGCACACACACACGCACGCGCACACAGAGCCACCAAACACACACACACACACACACACACACACACACATACCCCACACTTCGTTCAAATCACATTATGTGCATGGACGTTAATTCAAAGACTGGTACTACGTCAGTCTCCCTCCCTCTCTCTCTCTCTTCCTCTCCCTCTCTCTCTCTCTCCCCTCTCTCTCTCTCCCTCCCCCTCTCTCTCTCTCCCTCCCCCTCTCTCTCTCTCTCCCCCCTCTCTCTCTCTCCCCCCCCCCTCTCTCTCTCTCTCTCTCTCTCTCGCAAACACACACACACACAAACCACACCTGAGATAACAAGCTCTGCAGTACAGTAAGTAGTATGGGTCAGTAGTGGTAGTAGTGGTCGGCCTAGTAGTTGGTTGTCCACTACTGACTGCTTGGACACTGCTGTCCATGTGGACATATTATTTCATAGATTTTGTCTGCAGCGTACCATGTTTGTGAATATCTGCTTGTTTAAACTATTGATTATTTATCATTGATTGCATGACTGTGTAAGATTAGGTTGAATGCATGCGCTTTGATTTGTCTTTGCAAGATATAGCGCTACATCAGTTCCATTTATTATCATTATTATTATTATTACTATTATTATTATTATATGCTGTTGTTATTAGATAAACATTTGGAGATATGTTGTTGTTGAGATTAGATGAACATTTGGAGATATGAAAAGATGAACATGTAAATAGTGTGGTATGTGTGGTGGGAAGAGTCCTATTTTTTAGGTTCTTTGGTAGTGGTATGTGTGTGTGTGTTGCGTTGTGTTGTGTTGTGTGTGTGGTGTGTGCGTTGTGTTGTGTGTGTGTGAGGTTGTGTTGTGTTGTGGTGAGAAAGAGACAGAAAAAGACATTAAGAGCAAGAAAGGACTCACAGCGAGAGAGAGAGAGAGAGAGAGAGAGAGAGAGAGAGAGAGAGAGAGAGAGAGAGAGAGAGAGAGAGAGAGAGAGAGAGAGAGAGGAGCGAGAGAGAGACAGACAGACAGACAGACAGACACAGAGAGAACAAATAAACAGAGACAGGAGAAATAGAGACAAAGGCAGACATTCATCTGTTTTATTCGCGAAGGCCACTATCGCTTTGAATGAAGAAGTCACACAGAAAGGAAACCAGACTAACAGACAGACACATACAGACACAGAGACAGACAGACACAGAGACAGAAAGAGAGACAGACAGACACAGAGACAACGACAGAAACGGAGATGTTTATTTCAGGAAGGCCACAGTGGTGGTTTTGAATGAAGAAGTCGCTCAGAAAAAAACAAAAAAAGCCCGCCACACTGTAATGGGTACACTGAATAATACATCCGAAAGAAAACAAAATTACTTCTCTCTTTTTACAATCATCATTCTGTGTAGAAGACACATAATCACAACCGTTTAAAAACACCAACAACAAAAACCTTTTCGTACGTACACAATAATTATGCTCGCACCAGAAGAAAAACAAAGTTTGTGAACTGTAGATTTATCTTGGAATGTTTAAACCAACATGAAATGTAGCTTTCTTGTGTCTTTCGAGATTATGATACACACACGACAATGTGCCTGCCAGTGTTGTAACTGCCTTTCATGGGATGATTAAAGTGTTTTTGACTTGACTTGACTTGATTACACGACCGTTTATGATGGTAGCTAGCCGCATTCTGGCTTCGGGAATGTTTGAAACTTTTAAGAACTTTTTGCTTTAAAAAAAACAACCCACTCAAATGTTAAAAAATAAAGTGTAGTACGAAGCTATTGAACATTTTGCACACACACACACACACAAACAAAAAAGGAGAAAAAAAAGGAGAAGAAATGTTGATACCAGAAAAAAATTTTTAAGGCCCCCCTGGGAAATGATTGGTTTTAAAACACATACCACATATACCACACACAAAACACATAACACACACACCACACACAACCAAAACCCCACCAACCCCACACAAACCACACACATACACACCACAAAACCCCCCCACACCAAAAACACACACACCCCAAAACACACACAACACAAACACCCCCACACCCCCCTTTCCACACACACACTACACACACCTTCATCAAAACATCAACGCTACACAAAAACCCAAACCCCCCAAACCAAAACCCAACCCCAAAAAACCACCCACCACCCCTACCACACCCCAACCCTTCCCCTCCCCTCCCCCCCACCCCCACCCCTACCTCCCCCCCTCCTTTCCCCCCCCCACCCCACCCCACCACCCCCCCCTACCCCCACCATACACCAACCAACCCACCACCTACGCCCACATTTCAAAGCAGCAATGCAAAGCTGGGAACATAGGTGGTCAAGGGCCGGGGATCCCCAGGGGGGAGGGGGGCAAAGGGCCCTCCTAGCGGCAATGTGCACACAACAAAAAGCATTATGGCGTGTCAAAAACATGCTGGGGCAAAGCGGCCCTGTGGGGGAGAGGGAGGGGGGGGGAGTGGGGGGAGGGAGGGGGGATGGGGGAGGGGGGGGGGAGAGGGAGGGAGGGGGGAAAAAGGGGAGGGAGAAAAGAAGGGGGGGGGGGGGAGAGGGTAAGGGAGAGAGGTGGAAAGGGGAGGGGAGAGGGAGAGAGGGAGGGGGGAGAGGGGGGGGAAGGAAAAGAGGGGGAGGGAAAAGAGGAGGGGGAGGGGGGGGAAAAGGGGGAGAGGGAAGAAAGGGAGGGGAGAGAAAAGGGGAGGGGAGGAGAGAGAGAGGAAGGGGGAAAAGGGGGGGGGAAGAAAAGGGGGGAAAGGGGAAAAGAGAAAGGGAAAGAGAGGGGAAAAGGGGAGGGGGGGGAAGGGGAGAAAAAGAGAGGGGAGAGAGAGAGGGGGAGAAGGAGAGAGAGAGGAAGAGAGAGAGAGAGGGAGGGAGAAAAAAGGGGGGAGAGGGGAAAAGAGAGGAAAAGGGGGAGGGGAGAGAGGGGAAGGAAAAGGGGAGGGGGAAGAGAGAAAGGGAAAAAGAAAAAGGGGAGGGAGAGGGAGAGGGAATTTAAAAAGGGGAGGAAAGGGGGGGAGGAAAAGAGAGGGGGCAGGAAAAAAAAATAAAGGGAAAAAAAGGGAGAGAAAAAAGAAAAAAAAAAAGGGGAAGGAAAGAAAAAAAGGGGGAGCAGAAGGGGAGAAAAAGAGGGAAGAAAAAAAAAAAAAAAAAGGGGGTCTTAAAAAAAGGGGTTAAGGGAAAAATTTTTAAAGATTAAGGGGGGAGGGGAGGGGGAAAGGAGAAGAGGAGAGAAGAGGGGGGGGTTGGGGTGGAGAACATTTTAGAGAGATTTTTGAGAGAGAATTGAAAAAGACCGTGGGGAAGAGAGAGTAAGGAGAAGAAAGAGAGAGAGAGAGAAAGAGAGAGTTTTAAAGCAAAAAGAAAATTAGTTGTTATTTGGATGATGAAAAAAAAATTGGGGGTTTGGTATTTATTGGGATGTATTGGGGATTATGTATGTTGTATATGGTTGTGTGTAATTTTTATTTTATTTTTATTATTATATATTTTATTTTAATATTTTTAAATTTTTAATTTTTATTTTTATTATTATTAAATTTTTTTTAAAATTTTTATTATAATAGGAAGTTTTAAAGCACAGAAAGGGGAGAATGCAAAGGAAGTAGAGATGATGCTTTTTCAATAAACGGGTTTACTGGGGGGGCTTTTTGTGGTTTTTGTTTGTTGTATTGTTTGTTTTAGTGTGTTTGGTGTGTGGGCTGGTTGTGCTTTGGTTTGGCGTGTGGTTTTTCTTTGTGGGGTGGTTTTTTTTTTTTCTTGTTGGGGTGAGGGTGAGGTTTTTTTTGTAATTAAAGTGTTGGTCCTGTTGTTTAAAAGTTTGTGTGTTTTTTGTGTTTTTTTTCATTGTAGGGGGTGTGGCGGTCCGGGTGTGTTTTTTTTCTAAAAATTTTGGGTGTTGGGTTTTTTTTGGGTGTGTGGGTTGTTTTGTGTGTGTTGTGTCGGGTGTGTGTGTGGGGTGTGTGTGGGGTTTTGTGTGGGTGTGTTTTTGTGGTCTGTTGTGTGTGGGGTTTTGGGGTTGGGGTGTGTGTGTTTTGTGGGGTTTTGTTGTGTTTCTTTTTGTGGTTTTTGTGTTTTTTTTTTTATTTTTTTTTTGGGGGTGTGGTGTGTGTGTGTGTGGTCTGTGTTGTGGGTGTGTGTTGTTTGTGGGGTGTGTGGGTGTGTGTGTTTGTGTGTGGTTGTTGTTTGGTGTGTGTGTGGGGGTTTTGTGGGGGGGGGGGGGGGTGGGGGGGGTTGGGGGGTGGGGGTGGGGGTGTGTGTGGGGTGTGTTTTTGTGTGTGGGGGGGGGGTTGGGGGGAAGGGGGGGTGGGTGGGGGGTGAGGTTTTTTTAGTGGGGGTGTTGGGTTTTTGTGTGGGGGGGGGGGGGGGGGTGTGGTGTGGGGGGTGTGGCGGGGAGTGATGTGTTTAAGTGTGTGGTTTTTGGGGGGTGTGTGGGGTTTGGGGGGGGTGGGGTGTGTTTTTTTGTGTGGTGAGGGTGTGTTTTTTGTGTTAGGAGAGGGGTGTGTGTTGGGTGTGTTTTTGTGTTGTGGGGGGGGGGGGAGGTTGGTGTTTTGTGTGGGGGTGTGTGGGGGTTGGTAGGGTGGGGGGTATAGTGTGGTTTTTGGTGGTGTGTAGGGGGGGTGGGGGTGTTTGGTTGTGTGTGTGTGTGCGCGCGCGCGCGCGGTGTGTTGGTTTCCTTTTTTGACATGAAAAGGGGGGGGGGGGGTATTTTATAACGATATTTCAAACCCGGGAAAAACAAGTGGACAAAAAGGGGGGGGGGGGGGGGGGGGGGGGGGTGGAAAGGGGGGGGAGGGTTTTGGGGGGGGGGGGGGGGGAAGGGGGGGGAATGGACCCCAATAATAATCATTTCTGTTAAAAACTAGAGCAGCTGGGTCTATCTTTACCTTTGGTTAGGGGCTGTGCGGTTTTTGGGGTGTCCAAAAAAGGAAAGGGTTTTTGGGGGTTGGTTTGGGTTTTTGTGTTTTTGTTTTGGGTGGGTGGGTGCGGTGTTTTGGGGGTGGGGGTTTGTTTAATATTTTGCTACGGGGGAAATTAGGGGAATTTAAGATACAAACCCCCCCCCCCCACAACCCCCCCCCCCCCCCAACCCCCCCCCCCCCCCAAAACCCCCCCACAAACAAACAAAACCCCGGGGGTCTTTTTTGAAGAAAAGGGGAAAATTCCCAAAACCTCCCCCCCTCTACTTTCAAATTTCAACGACGGCGACGACGATGCGCCCCCAAAAAACCCCCCCCCCCCCCCCCCCCCCTCCCCCTTATTTTCTTTATAACCATATTAAAAAACGAAAATCTCCCCCTTTTTAAAAAAACCCCGGGGCAAAACCCCCCAAAAAAAAAAAAACCCACCAAACCAACCCACTTTCTTAAAATAAAACCCAAAAAATTCCTTGCACAATTAACCCCCCCAAAAAAAAAAACCAAAAAACCCCAAAAAAAAAAACCCAAAAAACAAAACACCAAAAAAAAAAAAAAAAAAAAAAAACCAAGGGAACCCCCCTAAGGGAAACCCCCTCCCCCCCCCCAAATTTCAAAGGAAAAAAAACAGGAAAAAAAAAAACCCCCAAATGGTTAAAAAAAATCAACCTTTTAGGTTGTTTTCAAACCCCCTAATAACCAACCCCTTTTTAAAAAAAATTTTTAAAAATTTAATCCCCAACCCCCGGGGGGAAAAAGCACACCCCTAAAAACCCCGAAACCCCCCCAACAAAAACCCCCTCCCCCCCCAAAATAATAACCCACAAACATAAACCCCCCCCCAAAACCCCAACATTCCCCACACTTTAAAAACCCCCTTTCCCCTTTTTCCCAACCCCTTTTCCTAACAATACAAATTTTTAAAAAAACCCTCCCCCCCCAAAAAAAAAAAACAACACAAAACCCCAATTCCAAAAAAAAAACCCCCCAAAAAAACCAAACAAAAAAAAACAAAACCCCGGTTCCCCCCCAAATGGGCAAATACGAAACCAGCACTTTTTTACATAAAAACATGGGCCAACCCTCCTCCAAACAAAAGGCAGACCTGCCGGGGCACGTGCACCACAGGCAAAAGCAGGGTCTGTGTCTGTGTGTGGGTGTGTGTTGTCAAAGCAAGTGCCCCCTCCAGCGCTCAAAAGAAAAAAGTCCACATGATAGCCCCCAACGGCTTTTGACGTCCAGCGCGGGCGCGCGCAAAAACAAACCAAAAAAAAAAAAAATCGGTTAATTTTTTTTTCTTTTCTTTATTGAGGGGCCTTACTGCTATTTTCTATGGTTTTGAGTATGTAGTAAAAAAGTGCATGATCGAAACCTCCCTCCCTCCCTCCCCCCCTCCCCCCCCACCCCCCTTCCTCCAATACATGCCCGTTTCCGATTTTCCGACACCCCCCCCCCCTCCTCCCCCCCCACTTCCAAAACACAACAGAGTAAAAAACACACACACACACGAGACCACATACTCGGTAGCCAAATAGTGCAAGGGCAGGTAGGCATGTGGGTTGGTTTAATTTCACACACACAACACAAACACAGTACACACACGCGCGTGCGTGCGAGCGGAGCCGGGGGGGGGGGGGGGGGGGGGGGGGGGGGGGGGGGGGGGGGGGGGGGGGGAGGGGGGGGGAGGGGGGGGGGGGGGTCATGTAAAAAAAGCAACGACCGCGGGGGGGCTAATTTGCTTATCCTGGAAATAAAAAAAAAAAGGGAAAAAATAAAAGAATAAACACACAACATCCCACCATAATCCCCACACACGGGGGGGGGGGGGGGGGGGGGGGGGGACGTACCAACAAGCTCCAGAGTACTTATTCCCTTATCCTCCCAAAAACAAAGAATAAAAACAACTAAAAGACAAACAAACCCAAAAAACCACTTCCCTACACACTATCTAAAATCCCTTAATGTAAAAGAGTTAAACAAGAAGAACGCGGGCGCGCGCACGCTGCCCCCCCCCCCCCCCCACACACACCAAAACCCCCACACCCCACAAATCATTTCCTCCCCACACCAAAATTCCAGATACTTTTGGAAAAACATTCAATAAAGAAAGCCCCCCCCCCCTCACACACCCAACACCGCTATCTCTCCTCTCTCTCCTCTCTCTCTCCCACACCCACACACCCCCCCCCCCCCCTTTTTTTTTTCCCCCCCCCCAAAACACAAACAACGCAAAAACAAACAAACACACAACACAAAAGCACTCAAGGTTAATAAAAAATAAAAAAATTTTAAAAAATTGGAGAGCAAAAAAAACAACCCCACAAAAAAAACACAGGTAAGGGAACGCAAAGGCAAGGAAGGGGTAAGGAAGGTAGGAAAGGAAGGGGGGGGAAAGGGAGGAGAAGGAGGGGAAAGGAGTAGGAGAGGCAAAAAAACGCCCCACACCACTCAATGCATGTCGCTTGCGCGTCATAGCTCGTCCGCTTTTTTTTCTCCCTTTTTTTTTCTTTTTTTTTTTTTTTTTTTTTTTTTCTTCAAGGGGAAAGTTTGGTTTGTGCGGGGCGGTGAATTGTAAAAATGCACTGCAAACACGAGTCAAGAAGGTCACGGTCCCCCCCCCCACCCCCCCCCCCCCCCCCCCCCCCTCTTCTCCTTGCTCTCTCTTTTCCTTCTTCCCCCGGGGTTTTTTTTTTTTTTCTTTTCTATGTTCAGTTATTTTTAGTGTCCCCCCCCCCCCCCCCCCCCCCCGTCCCCCCCCCCCCCCCTCCCCCCCCCCCCCCCCCCCCCCCCCCCTCTCTCTTCTCTTCTCTCGTTCCCCCAATTTTTTTCACTTTTCGTTTTTACGAAAAGGGGGGGGAGGGAGGGGGGGTGGGGGGGGAGAGAGGTGGGAGGGTTTTGGGGTGTGTTGGGTGTGTGTGGGGGAGGGGGGGGGGATTAAGGGTGGAGAGAGATTTTGAAGCTGCATGTTAAAAACTGTTTCTTTTTGTATGAGGCACACACACACACACGCGCGCGGCGCACGAACGCGCAACGACCGTCCCCCCAACACACAGCTCACACCAACACAACACACCTTCTCCCCCACCCATTACCTTCCTCAACACCCCCACCCCCCCCCCCCCCCCCCGCCATGCCCAATCATCCAACACACACAACACAACCTATGGCTTTCTCTTCATAACGAGTTTCCATAATCAATTTACAAAACCATCTGCTTCATGCAACACTATCGCTGTTGTCAACTGTTCACCCACCCCCCGCCCCCCCCGCTCCCCCCCCCCCCCCCCCCCTGGCCCCCCCCCCCCCCCCCAACCCCCCCCCGCACCCCCGCCCCCCCCCCCCCCCCCCCCCCCCCCCCCCCCCCCGCCCCCCCCCCCCCCTCCCCCCCCCCCCACCCCCCCCCCCCCCCCCCCCGCCCCCCCACCCCCGCACCCCCCCCCCCCCCCCCCCCCCCACACCCCCCCCCCCCACCCCCCCCCCGGCCCCCCCCCCCCACACCCACCCCCCCCCCGGGCGCCCCCCTACCCTAAATCCCCACCATCAGATCGCTCTCTCTCCCTTCTCACACACCGCTCCGCCCTCCCCCCTCAACCCCCCCCCCCCCACCCCCCCCCACACATAAACACAACAACACGACACCTACTCTCTTCACCGTCTTTCGGCCTACTAGCCCACATATACCTACCGCACACACACACACACACACACACACACGAGAAATAAAAAAGGTTTGCGATTTTATTTCTCACACCACAACCACCAACCCCCTCCATATCTCCATCTTTCCTTGCTGTACTCTCTGCTCTTTCCCCTCTCTCTTTCCCACCTCTCTGTCTCTCTCGCTCTGGCTCTCTCTCTGGTCTCTCTCTCATCTCTGCACTTGTGTCTCTGCGGGTGGTCTCGCTGTCTGTATATCTCTGTCTCTCTCTGCCCCTGTGGTGTGTGTGTGTAGTGTGGGTGTGAGATGTGGTGCGTGCTGTGGGTGTGTACTTTCGTTTGTTGGTGTGTGCTCTTTTGGGGGTGTGTGTTTGTGTGTGTGGTGTGTGTCGCGCGCAGGGTGCTTGGTGTGATTGTGTGCTCTTTTGTTGTGTGTGTGTGCTTTTGTGTTGTTGTGTGTGTCGCGTGCGTGTTGCTGTGTGATTGTTGTGTGGTGGTCGTGTGTGTGTGTAGCGCGCGCGCGCACGCGTTAAATGTTTGTGTTTGTGTGTGCTTTAATTATTGTGTGTGTGTGTGAGTTAAGGCGAGAGAGAGAGAAAGTGGTGTGTGTGTTTGTGTGTGTGAGTGTGTGTGTGTTGTGAATGATGTGGGTGGTGTGGTGGTGGTGTGGTGGTGGTGGTGGTGTGTAATCGTGTGTGTGTATGCAATGCAGGCATACAGAACAATATAGGCGCAGTGCATAGTATTTATAGCGCAGTGCATAGTATTTATAGCGCAGTGCATAGTATTTATTTGAACACGTGTGTGTCATATCATGCAACGTGTGCGTGTCTGTCAAAGTCACACGCGCGTGCGTGTGCGTTCGTGTGTCGGCCATACTGCGCGTACTTTAGACACGTACCTGTGCTATGCCGCGCGATACAGCCACAACGCATGTACTGTACACGTATGGTGCATTCATGCGTGTGCGCGCGCGCGCGGCATGGTGTTAGTGTGTGTGTGTGCAAAGGGTCGGCACCTCGTAGTACAGCTGGATGACTATCTCTGCATTAACCCCTGTGCTCTGTCATTCCCTCTCCTCTGTGTGTGTGGTGTGTGTGTGGGTGTGTGTGAGTGCGTGCGCTGTGTGTGTGTGTCTCGCTCTCTATCTCTTTCTGTCTCTCCCTCTGTGTCCTCTGGTGTGTGACACTCTCTCTCTCTCTGTCTTTCTCATTATCCTCGAGAAGAAAAAGAATTGGTCACTGTCATTGTCTCTCCCTCTCTCTGTCTCTCTCTCTCTCTGTGGTCTCTCTCTCTCTGTCTTTTCTCCCACTCTTCTTGTCTCTCTCTCTCCTGTCGCTCTCCTCCCCCGCTTTCTCTCTCTCTCCCCTCTCTGTCTCTCTCTCTCTTTCGCTCTCTTCCTCTCGCTCTCCTCTTTCCCACTCTGTGGCTCCCTCTCTTCTCCTCTCTCTCCGCTCTTCTCTTTCTTTATCTCTCTCTCGTCTGTCTCTCACTCTCTCTTGTCCTCCACTCCGTCTCTCCCTTCCCTCCTTCGCCCCCCCCCCCCGCCTCTCCTCTCATCATTCGCTCTTTCTCCAACCCTCTTGCCTTTTCATTTAGTCTTTGTTTAACCGAATAACCAGGAGAATGTGACGACCGATTTTATAGTGTATGTGCCCCCCGCCCACCCTCATCTCCTCTCCTCTACTTCCTGAAGAGACACAGCGATAGAAGACAGAGGCCAGAGAGAGAGAGAGAGTTTGTGTGTGTGTATGTATGTATCAGATATGTATTATGTATGTATGTGTGTGTTAGAAACACTTTCCGCCTTTCCGGAAGGAGTAGGCCCAATACAAGCCGTGGGAACGGAGAAAATATTCCTCCCCCAAAAGCACACCATACGAGACTGTATGCAAAGAAAATAAGAAGCACATAGAGCGCGTAATTCCATTATTATCCCCACAGATTAAAAGAATAAATCAACACACACGCACACACACGTATCCACCAACACACACACACAACACAGACACACACACACACACACACACACACACCCGTAACCCCCTCACACCAACATCCACACACCAAGAATTAAAAACCACCAACCACCCAACTTCTACACCAACGCCACCACCACCCCCACCACCAACTACGCCTACAACTAACATACCAAAACCTATAAAGAAGCGCCCAGAAAAGACATGATAATCTCCAAACAAGTTACCGGAACACCCAGACTACTACCACCCCCCCCCATCCCTCCCTCTGATTTCCCCCCCCCCCCCACTTCCACTGTCACACCGCCCCCCCCCCCCCCCCCCGTCATCCTTCTTTAGTATCCGGCTCAGTGTCCACTTGACCTCAACCGGGGATGACCCAGGGTTTAATTCCAATATGGCGCATTACAGCATAGAGAGAGAGAGCTAGACCTATAGAGAGCGAGAGAGAGAGAGAGAGAGAGAGAGAGAGTTAGAGAGACGAGAGAGAGAGGAGAGAGAGCGAGAGAGAGAGCGAGAGAGACAGAGAGAGAGAGAAGAGAGAGAAGATTTGAGATAGAGACAGTAAGAGGATAGAGAGCGAGAGAGACAGAGAGAGAGAGAGAGCTAGACGAGAGCGCAGAGACATAGACAACAGAGATGAGAGAGCGAAAGCGAGCCATAGAGAGAGAGAGACAAGAGAGAGAGAGAGAGAGAGAGAGAGCGAGGGAGAGAGAGACAGAGAGAGAGAAAGAGAGCGAGAGAATAGACAGACAAGATGAGAGATAGCAGAAGATGAGAGAGACAGAGACAGAACAGACAGAAGAGAAGAAGTCGGCACTACCGCGTGAGCAAGGATAGGCGTGTCAAAAAAGGAAAGGAAGAAAAAAGGTTTCTTACAGGGGAGAAGAGAGGAGAGAGCGGGGACGAAGGGGGGGGGGGGGGGATGGAGGATAGAGAGAAGAGCGGGAGAGGAGGAGAGGGAAGGAGGAGGAAAGTGAGGAGGAAGGAGAGGAACAGGAGGAGAAGGAGAGGAACCGAGAGAGGGAGGGGTGAGAGAGAAGGAGAGGAGAGACAGACTGATGAGACCGAAGAAAGAAAGAAAGAGAGAGAGAGTGTGGTGTTTGTTGTGAGAATTGAGAGAGGAAGGAGAGTAGAGAGAAAAGAGAGAGAGAGAGAGAGAGAGAGAGAGAGAGAGAGACAAGCCAAACAGACAGACAGACAGACAGAGACGCAGAAAGAAAGACTGTAGAAAACGAGAGAGAGCGGGTGTGTGTGTATGTGTGAGAGATTGAGAGAGAGAGAAGGGAGAGAGAGAGAGAGAGAGAGAGAGAGAGAGTGGAGAGAGAGAGAGAGAGAGAGAAAGCTGGAAGAAAGAGAGACTGAGGGGGGAGACAGATATAGAAAGACAGAGACAGGACAGAAACAAGAAGTAACAGAGAGATGCATCAGAAACATCACAGAGATAGATACTACACAAGAGAGAAGACAAACAGAGAGAAGAGAGAGAGAGAGAGAGAGAGAGAGAGAGAGAGAGAGAGATGAACAGAGAGACAGCGTCAGAAACAGAAAGACAAGCAAGAGACACAGAGACGAGAAACTAAGAAAGTAAAGAGAGAGAGACTGTGACAATCAGAACACACGGAGACAGATACTACACAGAGAGAGAGAGAGACAGAGACAGACAACAGACAACAGAGAGAGACAGCTTCAGACAGACAGAGAGAGAGATGACAGAGAGACAGCATCAGAGACAGAAAGAGAAGACAGAGAACTAAGAAAGTAACAGAGAGAGAGAGAGTGACAATCAGAAACACACGGAGACAGATACTACACAAGAGAGACAGACCAGAGACGACAGAGAGACAGAAACAGACAGTCAGACAGAGACAGCAGAAACACACACACAGCCCAGTGTACTACTATATCATACATACATACATACATATATATATATATTATATATATATATAATATATATATATATATATATATATAATATATACACACAGCACCACCGCCACACATACTTTTAGCAGGAGGCAAAAGGTTAATCACAATACGCTGGCTGCTTTGACAGTAATGTATGCATGCAGAGCGGGGTCAAACACCCGGGGCTTTGCAACTGCACGCTCACACCTCATTATGTATGATAATGTATGACTCCACTATGCCCAGGCACGTCTCCACGACCTTCGCTTTCTAGTAGCTGAAGCGTACGCATGCACGTACGTGCGTGCGTGCGCGGTACAATGCATGTCGGCATGCATGTGCGAGTTCCGCCCGAATAATATGTTGGGGAAAGGAGGAGGACGAAGAGAGTAGACAATGGGTTGTTGACATGCGGAATACCGATTTCTTCTTTTTTTCGTCCTCGTCGAACGAACACTCAGACAAGCAAGTGTTGTTGTCTGTCATAATGAGCGAACTCCTCCAAGATCCAGACCTTAATCAAGGATGTCTCCGGCAGATCCTTCATCTCAGATGGTTCGACAGAGTGCCAAGTACCGACCTGTGGATGAGGGCGAACCAACAGCCTATGGAAGTCCAAGTAAGGCGGCGAAAGTGGCGTGGGGTCGGCCACACCTTTCGGAAGGAGCCTTGCAACATCACCAGACAAGCGCTCGAGTGGAACCCGCAGGGGAAAAGGAAGAGAGGGTGCCCCAAACAGACCTGGAGGAGAAGCCTGCTAGTGAGCTGAGAGACTCCAGCCTGACATGGGAAGAGGCCAAGACCCTTGCCAGAGACAGGAGAAGGTGGAGGGACGCTGTTGAGGCCCTATGCTCCGCTAGGAGCTATAAGGAATAATAATAAGAAGAAGAATGAGCGAAAATGCGTTACGCTGACCGTGAATTAAGCGCGTGACAAGTCAGGAGGCCCAGCGCATCCTGTGACTTCTGTGTGAGAGAGAATTGTTGTCTTTTAAGTCTTTCTGAGGGGGAAAAAGGGCAGGAGAAATGGACCAAGAAGGCAGAAGAAAATAGACAAGAAGGAGGTGACAAGAAGACAAGGAACATGGCAGTAAAAAAAAACCCGCATAAGAATGGACCTAGAAGGCAGAAGAAAATAGACAAAGAAGGTGGGAACAAGAAGAAAAGGAACATGGCAGAAACGAAAGAAGAGGGATAGAAAAGAGGGAATTCCTAGCACAGAATTTCCAGAAGTTGCTATTTATACTGACAGACAGCCCCCCTTCCCCCCTCCTCCATCCCTATTCCCCCATGTGGAGAGAAGACTGCATGATAAACAGGGGTCTTACCAACTAACTCACAACAGCCTTGTGTGTGCGCTCTCCCGTAAGAGGGGTCAGATACTTATGCAGCAAGTAGACAGAAATCAGATTCAAAATATCCCGGAAGTCGGAATGCGGATACTTTCATCTCTGTTGAGCACACTATAAGCTTTTAGCTTGTTCTATTGTGGAGGGACGGGATGGCTCAGTGGTCAGAGCACTCGCTTTTCTCCCAGCTAAGGTTAAGCAGCATCGAGCGTGGTTACCAGTTGGATGGGTGACCGTTTGCGTGCCTTGGCTTCAGTACAGTTCCCCCAGTTCACCCAGCTGTAAATGGGTACCTGCCCTCTTTAGGGTCAGGGAAGGTAAAGCAGCGAGGGAGAGGAGATGGGCGCCGCCCTTAATATGCTGGCTCCTAGAGATGTTGAGGTCTCTGACGCCTCGCTCCCCTACGACCTCATAGGTTATGGGACACATACCTTACCTTTGTTCTATTGTAAAGTGTGCGTATGTATGATTTTTTGGGGAAGAAAATGTTTAAATCAATACGGTCACCTTGACAATCATTAGGGTGGACAAAGGAGCGGTTGTGCACACAACAAAAATCTCACCATTGGTAAAAATCGGAGCACAAGCCAAGATATGGAAAATAAAAAAGAAAGAAAGAACACACGAATAAAAAAAATTCACATTTTTTATCGAGGGAAAAGAATCAACACAATGGCCGATAGTTTTGCATCCAGGCCTCAGTGAAAAACAAGTAAAATCAATCAACCCACCATTTCATTCATTAATCAAACAATCAATCAAATTTATAAAATGTCGCGGGTGGGGTGGCAATAACATTAATAAATAAGGGGGGGGAGAGACCGTCACAAACATGTGAGACACATCAGAGAGAGAGAGAGAGAGAGAGAGAGAGAGAGAGAGAGAGAGAGAGAGAAGAGAGAGAGAGAGAGAGAGAGAGAGAAAGATAGAGAGCATGCTGCGTGTGTGTGTGTGTGTGGGATGGGGGGGGGGGGGGGGGGCGTGCGTGCGTGTATGTGTGTGTGTGCATGTAAGTAGGGAAGGGTATAAAATCTATTTTATGTGGCCTTGCCCTGCCCTACCTTGCCCTGCCCTGCCCTACCCTACCCTGCCCTACCCTACCCTGCCCTGCCCTGCCCTACCCTGACCCTACCCTACCCTTCCCTGCCCTACCCTACCCTGCCCTTCCCTGCCCTACCCTGCCCTGCCTTACCTTGCCCTGCCCTGCCCTGCCTTGGGACCCGTGACCTTACCGATATTATATTATATTGTGTTTTTATAATGCCCTTCACTGTGGTGCAACCAGAGAGAGAGAGAGAGAGGGGGGGGGGGGGGAGAGATAGAGACAGACAGAGAGAAAAAGACAGAGAGACAGAGAGTGGAGGAAGGGGGGGGGGGGGTGGATGAGGGAGGAGGAGGAGAGAGAGAGAGAGATTGACAATCTCCATTCCCAAGAGAGGGGGGTGGGGGGGATGGAGAGAGAGAAAGATAGAGAGAAGGACAGAGAGAAAAAGACAGAGACCAAGAGACAGAGAGTGGAGGAAGGGAGGGGGGAGGGAAAGGAGGGAGGAGGGACACACAGAGAAATAAATAGAGAGAGAATAGAGAGAGAGAGGAGAGAGAGAGAGAGAGTGAGAGAGAGAGAAGAGGAGAGAGAAGAGAGAGAGAGAGATTGACTGAGAGAGAGAGAGATTGACTGACAATCTCCATTCCCAAGAGAGAGAGAGAGAGATTGAGAGAGAGAGAGTGAGAGAGAGGGGAGGATGGGGGAGAGGAGAGAGAGAGCGAGAGAGAGAGAGAGAGAGAGAGAAGAGAGGCAGACAGACAGAGACAGATGGAGAGAGAAAGAAAGAAAGAGAGACAGAGAGACAGATAGACACACTGGGGGATGAGAAGTTTGCGTGTATGACTGTTTTCAAGTACCTCGCCATATAGGTAGGTAGCAATATTCGGCTTCCTAGGGTAGTTTTTTGTTTGTTTGTGAGGGATTTTTTTTTAAAAGATCCTTTCAAAATAGAGACTGCAGGTTGGTTGTTATGCTATGAACTTATCATGGCTGAAGACAGTATCAACATAACATTGTAAAGCATAACAACATGTTAATGTAGAGCTGAAAATAAAGTTAAAAAAACAACTGACAATGCTTTCAGCCTGAGCCAATCATCATCATCATCATTATCGTCAGCGGCATCATCATCATCATCGTCGTCGTCATCATCATCATAACCATCGGCATCATCACCATCGGCATAATCATCATCATCATCAGCGGCATCATCATCACCATCGGCATCATCATCATTATCATCGTCGTCGTCAGAGGCATAATCAGCATCATCATTCTCCTTTTATCATCATCATCATATTATCATTTCCTATCATCATCCGACCACCACCACCACCACCGCCACCGCCACCATCATTATTATACTGTCATAATAATCATCAACGTCCCTCCAAAGGGCGTCAACCCGAGTCGTCCCACACACAGGGTGGAGAGTTCAAACCCCCTCACCCCCTATCTTCCTTTGTCTCTCAGTGGGGCCTCCACTCCCTCGTCCTTTGTCTCCTTCTTCCTTCCTTCTTTCTGTGTGTGTGTGTGTGTGTGTGTGTGTAGTGTGTGTGTGTTTGTGCTGTACTGCCCTAGTTACCGACCAATGAGAGCACGTGTGTGTGTGTGTGTGTGTGTTGTGTGTGTGTGTGTGCTCTGTGTGTGTGTAGTGTGTGTGTGTGCTGTGTGTGTTGTGTGTGTGTGTTGTACTGCCCTAGTTACCGACCAATCAGTCTTTTCGTCCCTTTGTCTTTGTGTGGTTCACAACAAAAGTTCCATTAGCAGCATGCTCCTACCTCTCCCCCCCCCCCAACCCACCCACCCCAGTGTCAGTTATTGATGTACACAAAGTTCCAGGGCCTACATCAACATGTTTGTTATGTTTTGACAATGTTACGTTGAGATTGTTGTCTTCAGACACGACCAACAAGCTCTTAACATAACAAACCTGCACTCTTCAATAAAAAACCTCTGAAGTCGGAGTACGGCTCAGCTAGCTGCCTATATGACGAGATGCTTGCAACCAAGGCATACCTGCAAACTTCTCATCCAGTGTGTGTTTTCAATCTCACAGTGATTCCCAGGTGGGATGAGTGAGACAGAGTTGTGTTATTCTGAGTGATGACCCCCCTCAGAGTGTTAAGCTGGGGGGAATGTTCAACAACACAAACAATATCTTTTTTCCCCCTTTCCAGTTTCCAAAGATATCGTGTGAAGAATATGACATAAAAGCCACACCACAGCGGTAATAAGAAGCCTGATCATTCAGGTGGGGTTTTTTTGGTGTGTAGTATGTTAAAAGTCAAAGTTTTTATTCAACACTGTTATCTGAAATTATTTTAAATTTATTCTTTCCTTTTCCTTGTTTGGGGTTTTTGCTTTGGTTTGTTGTTGTTTTGGTTGTTGTTGTCGTCTGCTTGTTGTTGGTGTTTTGTTTGTTTGTTTGGGGTTTTGTTTGTTTGTTTGGGGTTTTTTTGGTTTTTTTTTTGGGGGGGGGGAGGACGGGGGATAACTAAATGTAAATAGACGTTAAAATAAAGATACCACACTTCACCAAAAAGGCGAGAAAAAAACCCGACTATATCAAATGCTTGACCAGTGCAGAATACTGTGTTTGTTTCTCTTTCAAAGTGGTTTCCTTTCTTTACGCAAAATTTTTACCAGGGACAACTCTCCATGCTGCCGTGGGTTCTTTTACGCGCGTGTTGCACACGGGACTTTAGTTTACCACCTCATCTGGAGAAAAAGCCCAAGAAACTAGCACCCAGACCTCCTAATTAAGGTCTAGTGGAGGGAGAGAAAAGTTCGGATTCAAACGGGGATGGAACTGATATCGTCTGCCTTTCTACCCAGATGGGTATCAGATCACGGACCCAGCTTACATCATCATCATCATCATCATCACCATCACCATCACCATCATCATCATCATCATCATCAACCATTACACCCAGTGGTGTGTAGGGCAGCAACAAAGCGCTTCCACTCCTGCCTATCCTGGGCCAACCTAGTCACTGATCCCCAAGAGTGCTGCTGCATGGCCTTCATCTCACTTTCTACAGTCCTCCTCCTCCACGTTGCTTTTGGTCTTCCTTTCTTTCTCCTTCCTTCTGGGGTCCAGTGCAATGATGACCCAGCTTCCAGTCGAAGGGAACGTGGCGAACAAACTGCTCTGAGCATAGCTAGCTACCTGGTTTTGTTCTTGCATTAAAGTCATCTGAAGTCGGAGTATGGCTGCCTGTAGGGCAGTTGTTGTTACTGTTGTTAAGCGCTTTGATTTGTTTTTGCGAGATATAGCGCTATATAAATTCAATTCATTATTATTATTATAATTTATTATTATTATTATTATTATTATACACACAAAATATCAATGCCATAGAATGAACAACTTCACATACACCAAGAATATGATAATAACAGCAAAATAACGATAATGATAATAAAAAAAAAGATAATGATAATAGTAATAATAGCACTACTACTACTACTACTACTACTACTACTACTAGTACTACTGTTACTACTACTACTGCTGCTGCTGTTGCTGCTGCTGCTTCTACTACTACTGCTGCTGCTAATAATAGCAGCAGCAGCAGCAGCAGCAGCAGCAGCAGCAACAACAACAACAATAATAACAAGAAGAAGAAGAAGAAGAACAACAACAACAACAACAACAACAGCAATAATAATAATAACAACTCCGACTCCACAAAACTCGAAACCAATCCACAAAAAGACCCTCACTTCTGCAACAGACCTCATACCAAAAAAACACACACAAAAAACCCAACTAAACTTAACAAATTAAAAAAAAAAACCCAACAAAAAACCCAAAACAATTTCCATCCAGAAAACACTCACGAACCAAAACACTCCTGTCCAGAAAGTAAACTTTACACAAAATACATCAACGGAAGCAAAACAATCTAAAAAAAACCACACCAACCAACCAACCAAACAACAAAAAACAACAACCCACACACAACAAACCCAGAACAACTACCACCACATCAAAACAACCCGAATGGTCAATAACACACGATTCTATCCATTTCTTCTCCGATCGTACACACTAAACACCACACACACACACACACACACACACACACACACC
>CM054166.1:12242634-12245134 GCA_028751875.1 Rapana venosa
ACCAAATAAAAAAGTACGTGTGTTCGAAAAAATGTGTACAGAAGGGGGGGGTAAGGAACGTCCCAGCGGGGCCCCGTTCTTGCTTCTCTCTGTCTTTTTTCTTTCTCTGTCTTTTTCTGTTCTCTTAATTTTTTTTTTTTAAAAATATATATATAATTAATATTTTTTAAATATATATATAAATATTTTTGGTGGTGTGTGTTTGTCATCTTCTATCTATCTATCTACAAATCATCAATCTATTATCTCTTCTGTCTTTTTCTGTCTGTCTGTCTTTTTTTCGCTTCTTTTCCTTTTCTCTTCTGGCCGATGATAAAAAGTGTACCGCGGTTTTTTCCCTGAAAAAATTTTAAATCACCATCACCACCACCACACCCCACCACACCCCCCCACCCCCCCACACCCCCAAAACACCACCACTAACCCCCCTCATCACCACCACCCCCTTTCCCGGGGGAGAGCGGGTCCAAAACAGCAAGGAAGGAAAACCCATTTGAGCCTTCAAGCCCAGCCCGGGAAAACTGCTAAACCCATATATATATATAATATATTATAAAAAAAAGCCTAAAATCCCCCCCTTTAGCACAGGAAAAACCTCGGTTTCTACCACCGAAAACCCCCCCCCAACTACAATCAGACCTTACTTACTCAAGGTCAAATGGGGGGGGGGGAAAAAGTCAGGGTTAAAAACGGGGTCGAACCCAGGGTTTCGGGCCTGGATTGAATCGAACGGCAAAACCACCCCCGGTTTTCCTAGCGTCCTTTCAAGGAGGCCCCCCCCCCCCCCCTTTCCCCCCCCACCCCGGGGGGGGTTTAACTGAGGAAACCCAAAACAACGAAAACAAAACACAAAAAGGGGGGGAAAAAAGGTTTGGGGGGGCAAAAAAAAAAATGGAAACAGGGACTGAACATAAAATAATATATTATTTATTTTTATTAAAATCCTCTCCTCCCCCCCCCCCCCCCCCAAAAAAAAAAAAAAAAAAAAAAAAAAAAACGAGGATAAAAAAAAAAAAAAGGGGGGGAAAGGAGGGAGGGGGGGGAAAGGGAAAGGGGAAAAAAGAAAGAAGAAGAAGGGGAGGAGGGGAGGGAAAAGGGGGGAAGAAGAAGAAGGAGGAAAGGGAAGGGGAGGGGGAGGGGGGAAAAAAAAAGGAGGGGAGGAGTATAAAACCGGAGGATTAAGTTTTTTTAGGGGAGGCTAGAGAGGGCATTTCGATTTTTCCACACGACAGTGGTGATATTATAGACGGGCCATTAGCAGATGGACAAAGGGAAAAAAAAAAAAAAAATGGGAGGAGGGGGGGAAAGAAAGAAAAAAAGGAAAAACAGGGGAAAAAAAATAAAAAGAGAGAAAAAAATGCGAAAAGGAAAAAAGGGTGGATTATATATGTGATGGGGATTAGAAAATTTATCACACGCGGTACAGATGAGATTCTGCCGTTTTGCTCGCCCATCTTCTTTTGTCGCCCGTGTTTTTGTGGGGTGTGTGTGTGTGGGTGTTGGTGCCTGGTGTGTGTTCTTTCTTTCTCTGGTGGGTGTGGTGGGGGGAAAGGGGGGAGAGGAGGAGAGAGAGAGAGAGAGAGAGAAGAGAGAGAGGAAGAGAGAGAGAGGAGGAGAAAGAAAATTTATTTTGGCTTAAAAAAAAAAATTTTTGTAGGGGGGGGGGGGGGGGGGGGGGGGGGGGGGGGGGGGGGGGGGGGGGGGGGGGGGGGGGGGGGGGGGGGGGGGGGGGGGGGGGGGGGGGGGGGGGGGGGAGGAGACAGTCCCCTAAGCCTTTATATTAATATATTAAAAATATTATATATATATTAAATATATTTTATATATATATATATATATATAGTGTGTTGTGTGTTGTGTGTGTGTGTGTGTAGCTTGTTTTCTGCATAACTTTGCCAGAAGCAGCTTTTTAAAAAAAATTACAAAAATTGTTTTTGGAAGCTAGTACCCATTACTCCTGGCCCTTAGGAGAACTATCTGAAAGTTCGGACAGAATGGAACCCGCAATCTCCTGCTTTTTTTAATTTTTTTTAATGGGCCCCTTTCCAGAGAACAAAATACACTGAATCGAAGGCGACATCTCACGTGCAAGATAGGGGAGGAGGGGGAAAAAAGCAATTGAATGGAAAGCAAAGCAAAACAAAGAAAACTACCCCCCCCCCCCCCCCCCCCCCCCCCCACCAACCAACGGCAAATAAAAACACCCCAAAACCCCACCACCAACCAACAAAAAAATTAATAAACACACACACGCAACGCATGCACGCACGCACGCACACACCCACACACACACACACCACACACACACACACACCCCACACACACACACACACACCACACACACACACACACACACTGGTGGGACGGGATAGCTGGTGGTTAGAGTGATGCCGCTCATGATCTGCGACCAGGGTTCGAATCTGTTCAAGAGATTTTTCATCAGGAGTTAACCTCAATGCTGACTCCGCTCTCCCCAAAAGTCCTTCGGATGAGACTATAA
>CM054166.1:12250134-12252634 GCA_028751875.1 Rapana venosa
TATAAAGTCAGAGCGTTTTGTCTTCAAGGCATGGGGCAGGGAGATTATTCCTCGTGTTCTTGCTTCAGTCATGTTTTTCTCACTTTGTCAGCTGAACAAGAAGGGACTGTACAGCAGCGTTCTTTAGATTATTATTTCTGTCTTAACTGACTGTACACAGGGCAGGCGAAGATCCTGTGTTTTTCATAAGTCCTTCGGATGAGACTATAAACCGAGGCCCCGTGTGCGAACGCACGCAAGAACATCTTGCGCACACGTTAAATCCTGCTCCGCTTTTCGAAAGAGGAGGCCATTGTGTGCTGGTGGGAACAGATGACAGAATTTACAAAAACGCATACACACGAGGACTGGATGTTTAAAAAAAAAGCCAAAAAAAAAAAAAAAGCACACGAGTGCTTATTCCATTATCCTCGATAAAAAAAAAAGAAGTCATCTGAGCGCTTTGATTTGTTGCTTTACAAGATTCAGCGCTATATAAATTCCATATATTATTATTATTATTATTATTATTATTATTATTATTATTATTATCTTCTACTTCCTGACAGTAGTTCCATAACGTGTCCTCCTCCTTGAAGAGAAAAGATCTGAATGCTGATGCCCTCGATAGCGACATTCCTGGACCAAGTTTGACCAATGCTGCAATCTCTGAAGCATTTTATATCCACAAATTCAAAGTATCTTTCACCCTAGAAAATAAGTCTTTAATGATAATAATAATAAGATATGGAATTTATATAGAGCTAAATCTTGTAAAACAAACAAATCGAAGTCGTGAATGATCTATAATAAGAATGCATATCGGTTTTTTTTTGGTAGTACAGAACTTTCCCGTTCTTGCATGTAGTATGTATCTGTCAGGCGTTGTTTGAAGACAGATATAAATGAATGTTCACAGACAACCCCCTGTTTGCAGCCAGACATATCCAAACCCCAGGACAAAGAAGGAAAAAGAGGACATACAAAAGATAAACAACAACAAGGAATAAATAAATAAATAACTTCAACGAAGAAAAGAACACTAAAAAAAAAACCACACACAAAAAAAACAGACGACAAAAGGAAAAAGGAAACAAACAAAAAAAAACCCAGCAAGAAATCAACCAACCAACCAATCAACCAAACCATCCATCTATCCATCCATCCATCCATACACCCACCCACCCATTCATCATCCATCCACCCACCCACCCAATCCATCCATCTATCCATCCACATATTCTTCCATCCACCCACCCATCCATCCATCTATCCATCCACATATTCTTCCATCCACCCACCCATCCATCCATCTATCCATCCACATATTCTTCCATCCACCCACCCATCCATCCACCAATCCATCCATCCACCCACCCATCCATACACCCATCTATCTATCCATCCTTACCACCCTGCCATCCATCCACCCAACCAACGAACCAAACCATCCACCCAACAAACCAAACCACCCAACAAACCAAACCATCCACCCAACCAACAAACCAAACCATCCACCCAACCAACAAACCAAACCAACCACCAACCAACAAACCAAACCATCACCAACCAACAAATCAAACCATCCAACCAACCAACGAAACTAAACCATCCACCAACCAACAAACCAAACCAACCATCCAACCAACGAAACCAAACCATCCACCCAACCAACAAACCAAACCAAACCATCCAACCAACCAACGAAACCAAACCAACCAACCAACACACCAAACCATCCACCCAACGAAACCAAACCGAACCGAAACCAAACCAAACCAAATCATCCAACTAACGAACCGAACCGAACCGAACCGAACCCGAACCCAACCCAGATCACTCACCTGCTACTCTGCGGTGGTGGGGGGTCTTGGGGGGAGGGGGGGGGGGGGGGACTCCCACAGTGGAGTTGATCACACAGGTGGAGTTGTCACAAACTTCTTCATCTGTGTGTGCGCACGTGCGCGCGTGTGACATTCAGAACCATCACCTGCAACAATCACAGAGAGCAGGTTATGCCAGGCTAATCATATATAATCATAGGATCTGTATACACACATATACGCACGCGCACAGACGCACGCGCGCATATACATGCTCGCACGCGCGCGCGCACACACACATACATGCTCATACGCGCATGCACGCACGCACGCATGCACACACTCACATACACGAGCACGCACGCACGCATGCACGTTGGCACGCACACATACACATGAACACGCACATCTGCGTGCACAGAGAAAGAAGAGGGAGGGAAAAGAGAGAAGAGAGAGAGAGAGAGGGGGGGGGGGGGGGGGGGAGGGAGTGGATGAGAGAGACAGGCAGACAGACACAGACATTATAGGACAGAGAACAAGACAGACAGACAGACAGAGTCAGAGAGAGAGAGAGGAGGGAGAGAGAGTGAGAGAGAGAGAGAGAAGGACGAGAGAGAGAGAGAGAGAGGAGAGAGAGAGGAAGGATGGAGAGGAGAGAGAGAGAGAGAGAGGGAGAGAGAAGAAGGAGAGACAGACAG
>CM054166.1:12257634-12265134 GCA_028751875.1 Rapana venosa
CTGTCCTTTGTTGACACACAATTTTGTATGAAAGTGTGGTAGTTTTTCTGTTGTTGTTAGTTTGTTGGAAAAAACGTGTTGCTTCGCTAAGAATGTGGTTTTTAAGTCTTTTCACTTTTTCTTCATCAAATTCAAAAGGTAGACCCTCTAACGTTGTTTAAAAAATCACAACTTCAAGGTTATTTCCTCTCTCATAACATAAAAAGAGAATCTGGTCTTTCTTTCTTTCTTCTTTTCAAAATCTAGTTGTTGCTTCGGCTAAGGATGCGCAGTTGAAGAAAAGACTTCACTCTCACATCGCTTAATAGGTACCTTCCTCGCAGATCTCTACTTAACTGCTTTTTTTTGGTGGTCAATTGAACTTCTTTTCTCGTTTCATAAATCCTCAAGGTCGTGTGTTCTCTCTCCTTTCCCGAAACAGAGTGACAAATGTCGTGACTCTTGACTAAATCTTTATGTCAAAACATCAATCATTCAAGAGACCGGTTTTTTCCCCCCTCCAATGAAACAACGACTCGCAAAACTCGAACGTTTCTTAAGCCTACTCTTTCTTTTTTGATGATCAGCACAAGCTGTGTCTGTCTCTCTCCCTATCCCTCCCCCCTCTCTGTTTCTCTCCCTCTCTCTCTTTTGCTCTGTGTAAGTCTTGCACTGTTGGAGGCAAAGTCCAAGGAAAGGAGTCTTAAAAAAATACACCACAAATTTCGCAAGGCGAAGAAGACTGTATCGAACGAATTACAGTCGAAACAGTCTTGGAAGTCCACAACAAAAAGGTTTTCACAATAAAAGAATGTCTCGATGTTCACATACCTCGGTTTAATCCAAATCTCTTTCTGCACAGATTTTCTTCCTTTTTTGAGTGTGTGGTTTAAATGCAGTCAGTGGTTGGTTGTGTGAGGATTGAAATTAATAAAATGATAAATTAATAAAAAGAATATTGTCACCACGATTGTAAACGGTAATTGTTGTTTTTTTTTCTAGATATCAGCACCACCACGAATATGTTATTTTTGAAAAGAAAAAAATCCACCAGAGTTTTCCCGTAAAACGATCATCAGATATTTTTTTTAAAAAATCAAAGAAACCCCCCCCCAAACTCTTCACCACTTGTCCGAGCGTGATATGCTCAATCACACAAAAAGCCCCCCAACAAACCAACAGTACAGAGATTCTTCAATCAAACTCTCCGTATAAGTCTCACAACAAACCCACCAAACTCACACCAGAGAAAAAAAATCCGCAATCGAAAACTTTACATAATCACACCAAAACAACAACACTGTACATCAAGGCACTAGCGGTGTCACAATCCTCAAAAACAACAAAAAAACCCTCAACAAGTTTAACAAATCACACCCATGACAAATCATCTACATCCTCAAAATCCTCCTCCCCCTCAATAACCCGTCACCACCCTCCGCGCCATTCTACTACTACTACTACTACTACACACACACCTCCTCCTCCTCATCATCATTCTCCTCTCTTACTATACAGAGAGGGCACAGTCGTCGGCCGAGCGTTTAACACAATGAATTGACGACGACGACGACGACGACGACGGCGACAGCGGCGCTATACTATACACCTGGTAGTGTGGGAGGAGGGTGACATGAATGAGTTAAAGAGGCGAAGCCTTCTTTTACTCCTCATCACTGCAACATAGAACAGGAGTCTGCCCTGCGCTCTGAGTGTCTGGACGCACGCACGCACGCACGCGCACGCACACAGGCAGGCAGGCACACAGGCAGGCAGGCAGGCAGACAGGCTGGCAAGCTTAGGCAAGGCTAGGCACTCGCCACCACACTACCCTTCAAAAAAAATTTTTTTTTCTTCTTTTTTTTTTTGTGGCGCGAGGCTAGCCTGCCTGCAAGTATTCTGAAGGCTCAAAGTCTCTTGTCTATGTATCTCGCGCAACCAATCATAGACAGCGGGGTTTTTTGTTTTTTTTCTTTGGGGTGGTGGTGGTGGTGGTGGTGTGTGTGTGTGTGTGTGTGTGTGTGTTTAAAAAGGAAAAAAAAGAGAGAGAAAAACTCAATTCATTTTTGCTTGCCCCCTGCCCACCCCCAACCCTCTCTCTCTGTATGTGTGCGTGTGAGTGTACGTATGCGTGCGTGTGTGTGTGTGTGTGTGTATGTGTGTGTGTGCGTGTGTGTGTGTTGTGTGTGTTTCTGCTTCTTTCACTCTTATCATTTGATCTGTCTGTCTGTCTGTCTGTCTCTCTCGTCTTCCCTCCTCTGCCTCTGCCTCTCTCTGTTTCTCTCTCTCTTTCCCCAGTGCCTCTCTCTCTCTCTCTCCATCTCTCTCTCTCTTTCTCTCTCTCTCTCACTCCATCTCTCTCTCTCTCTCTCTCTCTCTCTCTCTTCTCTCTTCTCTCTCTCTCAGCGCCTCTCTCCCCTACCCCCATCATATTTCCTTAGCTCCCTTTCTCTCTCCCCCCCCCCCCCACCCAAATTTCTCCTACCCCCTCCCCTACCTCCCCTTTCTCCTCCCCTCCCCCTCTCTCTCTCTCTCATCCTCTCTCGCACATCCATTTTCGGGGTGTAAGGTCAGTGACCAACACTGCGATATACCGCGCAGCATGAAAAAATAAAGAGTAAAAGGGAAAAGAAAATAGGCGCAGACATAGACCTTTTGAAATGGGGAGGTGGGGGTAGGGTAGGGTAGGGTGGGGTGAGGGATAGTAGGAGGAAGATGCGAGAGAGAGAGAGAGAGAGAGACAGAGGAGAGAGAGCGAGAGAGAGCGAGCGAGAGAGAGACAGAGAGAGAGAGAGAGAGAGAGGAGAGAGAGAGAGAGAGAGAGAGAGAGAGAGAGAGAGAGAGAGGGAGAGAAGGGAGAGTGGTGGTGGTGAATTTTACTGGCGAGGTATAAACTGACAAGAGAGGGTGGGAGGAGAAAAGGAGAGAGAGGGGGGGGGGGGGGAGCAGACAGGATGAGAGAGGATAGAGGAAGGAGGAAGAGAGAGAGAGAGAGAGAGAGAGAGAGAGAGAGAGAGAGAGAGAGAGAGAGAATCTGGGGTGGGGTGGGAAGGAAGGGGGAGGGGTCGAGAAAAAAAGGAGAGAAAAAGATGCTAGACTATGAGAAGTAAGGAGGCACCGTGGTCGAGTAGTTTAGGCGGTCAACTCGTGATCCAGAGGTCGCGGGTTCGATCCCCGCTCGGCTCGGTGTTGTGTCCTTGGGAAAGACACTTTACTCCTATTTTCCTCACTCCACCCAGGTGTACAAGTGGGTACCAGCTCTGCTGGGGAAGTATCTGGCGACAGACTAGCGTCCTGTCATAGGGGTGGTGAAAAACCATCAGTTCGCTTAACGCTACAGAAACCGGGATAAGCTCCGGCTCTATGGGCCTTCTGGCTCGAAAGAACATACTTTTACTATGAGAAGTGCAGGGAGGAGGAAGTAGATGGGGGGGGGGGGGGGGGGGATGGGGGGGGGACAGGGTCAGAGAGAGAGAGAGAAGAGAAGAGAGAGAGAGAGAGAGAGAGAGAGAGAGAGATGCTGACGCACGGAAAGTAGGGGGTGGTGGTGGGGTGGGGGGAGGGGGAGTGTGATATGTGCAAAAAAGTCCAAAATCGATTTTAAAGAAACGAAGCTAATATAAAAAAAAACACACCCTTAAAACGTAAAACATAAAAAAATACTGCTACCCACCCCCTCCCCAAACAAATTCACAACAAAAAAGCCCCTCCCCATTTTTTTTTTAAAAAACGAAACCCAAAACCACAAAATAAAACTACACACACACACACAAAACACAGCTCCCCCCCAAAAAAAAAAAACGGAAAAAAAAAAGAAAAAAAGAAAAAAGCAAAACCCAACCACAATACACATAGTCCTTAAAAGCAAAACAAACAAAAAAAACCCAAAAAGCCACCCCCACCCCCTCTCTAAAATCAAAACAAAACACAACAAAACCACACACACACACACGCTCACACACACACACACACACACACACACACACACAACACACAAACGCATGCACACACGCAGAAAAGACATAGAACGGGGAATAGATTGAATAGCTTCATCTCATGCAGCGATGAGAGAGCAAACCATTATGATGATGATTTTTTGGGGGGTGGGGGTGGGGGGAGGAGGAGAGGGGGGGGGGGATTCCTTTTTTTTCTGTCAGGAAGGGGAAAGACATTGAAAATACATTGCCAGTTACAGAGAGAAGAATGGGCAACTGAGAGAGAGAGAGAGAGAGAGAGAGAGAGAGAGGGGGAGAGAGAGAGAGAGGGAGGGAGAGGGAGAGAGAGAGAGAGAGAGAGAGAGAGAGAGGAGAGAGAGAGAGAGAGAGAGAGAGAGAGAGAGAGAGAGAGAGAGAGAGTCCAACTGGATTTCTCAAAGGGGACGGACGAGACGAACAGTAAGTCGTAAATGGTCAGTGACAATGTTGGCGCAGAACCCTCAAAGAAACTACCTCTACATTTGCATTCACATCACTTTAACTCACGGCAGATTTCTCTGCGTGAAATTCGGGCTGGTCTCCCCGGAGAGAGCGCGTCGCCACAAGAGCAGCGCCACCCTTTCTTTTTTCTATCTGCAACTGTATTTGTTTCCCTATGAGAGTGGCTTTTTTTTCCTACAGAATTTTGCCAGGGACAACTCTCTTGTTGCCGTGGGTTCTCTTACGTGCGCTGATTAATTTTGTGTCACACACGGGACCTCGGTTTATCGTCTCATCCGAAAGACTAGCGCCCAGACCCACCACTCATGGTCTAATGGATGGGGGGAAAAGTTTCGGGCCCAAACGGGATTCGAACCACCGCACACTTACTTCCGACCCAGACTTTCCGCTTTCTAGACAGGCGCGTTACCTCTAGACCACCGACCCACTCTAGCTGAAAACGATCACAATAATTATGATCCGGAGTTCAATTCACCCTGAAGGGACTTAGTAGCTGTCTTCCCGAGGGAACTCAAGAGACCTTTGTCAGTCAGTCAGTCAGTCAGTCAATCCGTCAGTCAGTCAGTCAATCCGTCAGTCAGTCAATACATCAGTCAGTCAGTCAGTCAGTCAATCCGTCAGTCAGTCAGTCAGTCAGTCAGTCAGTGTATATATCTATCTTCTTCTGTCCGCTCTTGGCGAGAACTCTCCCTCGAAGTTCACCACCGGTGAATGAAGCTTGTGACTACTGGTTTTCCCACGGATTCAGGCCGCCACATTCCGTCTTCCTTTCTAAGGAAATCGTGTTCTAAACGCGTCACCTTCAAGCTTCAGGGATGTTGTCCACCCCCCAAAAAAAACCCAACAACAACCAACAAACAACAACAACAACCCCCCAAAAAAAACAACAACAACAACCAACCCCACAACCAAACAAACCCAAACAACAACAAAAACCTAGGTAGGGAGGGGAGTACACGGAATTTCATACTATTATTTATAAGAATAAACAGATTCCCTCAGTGGGGATATTAGGGACTTTGTCAGTATAAACAGCATCCCCACCTTTTTGGAAATTATGTGACAGGAATTCCCTCTTTTCTAGCCCTCTCTTCGTTTCTTTATTGCTCCTTTTCTTCCTGCCACCATCTCCTTGAGCGCTTTGATTTGTTGCTTTACAAGATTCAGCGCTATATAAATTCCATACATCATCATCATCATCATCCTTCTTGTCTGTTTACTGCCTTCTTGATTCATTTTCCTGATCCCCCCTTTTTTTGCCAGAAAAAAAAGTGAAAAGATAGCAATGCTCTCTCCCACGCCCAAGTCGGTCGGATGTGCTGGGCTTGACTTGTCAGGCGCTTAACGGCAGCGCAACGCATTTTCGCTCATATGACAGGCAATACTAGTTGCTGTGTGAGTGTTCGACGAAGAAGATGTGGGTGTGTGAGAAAACTCACAGGAATAAGCACACATCATAGTTTGATCCTTTTTCGACATGCAGACCCCAGTCAAGGAAAATCAATGATAAAAACAAAAAACAGAATAAACATGTGAACAAAGATAATTGTGACACAAAACCAGTCATGTTGTACTATCAATATAAAAAAAAGAGCATGTCGATTAAATAATCCGTAAGGAGAGAGAGAGAGAGAGAGAGAGAGAGAGAGAGAGAGAGAGAGAGAGAGAGAGAGAGAGAGAGAGAGAAAGAGAGAGAGAGAGAGAGACAGATAGACACACACACACACACAGAAATACACAAAGAAAGTGTATGTTTGTGTATGTGAGAGAGAAAGAGCGAGAGTGAGAGAGTGAGTGAGAGAGAGATAGAGATACAGAGGTATAAAGTCACATATTTATATTAAATTTTGTAAAAAAAAACAACAACAACCCAAACCCAAGTAAATTAACAACCAAACAAAAACAAAACAATAAAAAAGCTCCCCCCCCCCAAAAAAAAAAAAAAAAAAAGCCACAAAATACCCCAAAAGCATGCACCAGAGCAAAACGTTGGTCAACAAAGAATACACGCAACAACAACAACATAACTTCTAAAACGCAGAACAAACACAATAGACAAAACCAGAGAACAAATCTACAACCCCCAAAACAGGCGACTACAAACAACTCTGGCATCTTCTGACATGTAAAACTCGAATCTATGACGGCACCATAGCTCGATGAGAATGGCAACTTTAGTCTGAAAATTTATCTCCCCCTGAAGCGTCACAGGTCACGTGAGGTGTATGCGGCGTCCTAAAACGGATTCCTTGTCGCTAACTGGATTAAGTACGTTCAAATGCGTAAAACTCAGTCAAAAAAGATTATTTTTGAACTGCTCAGCATATCATTTTTCTATCAACACTGACTGAAAACACGACTCAAAATAATGGCAATTAAAAAGATATTGCATAAAATAAGCCCTCGATCGAGACTGCGAACGTAAAAACAAGTATTTCTCAACTTTCCCATGAAAAATCCGTTGTTTGACCAAATTCGCACGCTCACAAAGACAATAGAAATTGTCAGATTTGGAATCGTTTTTTCTTGCGATTTACAGTCTGTGAATTAATTAGCAAAAGAAAGGAAGGTTTGAGGTTGTGGTGCTTTTTTTCCAACAGGAAGTTTCCAGAACCGGGAAGGACTTCTTATCTCCGTGGAGCCTGTACCACTTTAGGACAATAATCATTTTACGACATAGCAGGTGTACAAGCTCTACACACGTGTTGTGTCCTTAAGTAGCTGTTGTCGTAAAGTGGACAGGTTCAATGGTGATAAGAATTCATCCCTAGTCTGATAACTTCCTGTGAAAACTTTCAGTGGAATGCTGCGTACTGTGCTTCTTCTTCGTCGAACGCTCAGACAGCAACTATTGTCTGTCATATGAGCGAAAATGCCTCACGCTGCCGTTAAGCGCCTGACAAGTCAGGCCCAGCGCATCCGACTTCGGCACAAGAGAGAATTTTTATCTTTTAAGTCTTTCTGGAAAAAAAAGGCAGGAGAATGGACCAAGAAGGCAGAAAATAGACATGAAAGAGGTGACAGGAAGACAAGGAACAAGGCAGAAACAAAGAGAGTGATAGAAAAGTGGAAATTTCTAGCACAT
>CM054166.1:12270134-12275134 GCA_028751875.1 Rapana venosa
CCTCTTACTCTTAATTGATAACATACCATAAGCTACAAGCTTGTTGTTGCTATGATTCCAAAATGCTGTTTGTCTTCAATGGTCACATTCATTTCTGAATATAAAAAAAAAGGCAGGAAAAAGGATGGCAAATGCGAAAAATGAGAGACAGAGAGAAAGAGAGACAGAGAGAGAGAGAGAGAGAGAGAGAGAGAGAGAGAGTAGAGTGTGTGTGTGTGTTGGAGGGGCAGGGGGGCAGTTGTCAAAAATGCCACGATGAAGGGGAAATTTCTCACTTTAATGAATAGTTGAAGAACAAAGCATAAAATACTCTACGTCTCTCTCTCTCTCTCTCTCTCTCTCTCTCTCTCTCTCACACACACACACACACACACACAACACACACACACACAACACACAAGAAAAGAACGAACATTCAACTTAGAAACGACCTTGCGAGACGTTCATATTTTTTTTTTCTCTCTCTCGTTTCGTTTTTCTCTCTCCGTCTACTTATTCCCCACCCCCATCCCCCACCCCCCTCTCCTACTATGCGCGCGATGAGCTTAGGTTGAAAAAGTCTGCAAACAATCTTTTTTTTTTGGCCAACCCACCTCTGCACCATACGCACACCTAACATCCTTCCTCCCTGTCCCCCTCCCTCCCCCCTCCCAAAACTCTCTTGAGCTACCACCTTCCAAAATACATATGCATACCGTATGTTCACAACCCACCTGAGGTCACATCAGAGTATGACGTCAATCACACTATATCTCTCTCTCTATCTATCTATCTATTCTATCTATATATATATATATATATATATTATATATATATATATATATATATATATATATATATATATTATATATAATGTATGGAATTTATTATAGCGCTGAATCTTGTAAAGCAACAAATCAAAGCGCTTTTAAAAAAATATTATGCGTGTGTATGCGGTTTTTAAAACTTTGTCATCATATATATATATATATATATATATTTACAATAGTTGTCTGATAATTATCAAACACAGTCGGGTTTTTTTCAGAAGATATATATATATATATATATCTTCTGAAAAAAATAGCCCAACTCTATTTGATATATGTATATCTTCTGAAAAAAATAACCCAACTCTATTTAATAACTATCAGACAACAACTACTGTTCTCAGCCTTATGAGCAAAAATGCGTTGCGCTGCCGTTAAGCCCCTGACAAGTCAGGCCCAGCGCATCCAACTTCGACGTAGGAGAGAATTTTTCTCTTTTTTTTAAAGTCTTTCTGGAAGAAAAAAAAGCAGAAAAATGGACCAAGAAGTGCAGACAACAGACATAAGAAAGGAGGTGAGAGGAAGACGACAAACAAGGCAGAAACTAAGACAGGGAGAAAAGGAGACGGGAATTCCCGGCACAGAATTTCCAGAAGGTGACGGTGCTTATCATACTGACAGGCCCCTACAGCATCTCCATGGGCTCGGCAAAAAAACCAAAACTTTATTGAAGCAGGAGACAGCGACAGACTGAAGACAGACAGCGCTTCGATTTGTTTGTTTGACAAGATTCAGCGCTATATATAAATTCTATGTATCATTACTATTATCATCATCATCATCATTATTATTATTATTATTATTATTATTATCATTATTAATATTATTATCATCATCATCATTCTTATTATTATTATTAGGTCAGCCTTTTTCTTCTTCTTCTCTTCTTTTTACCGCGGACGGGACAGCTCAGTGGTCAGAGCACTCACACTTTCCCCCCCAGCCAAGGTTAAGCAGCATCCAGCGTGGTTACCACTTGGACGGGTGACCGTTTGCGCGCCTTGGCTTCAGTACAGTTCCCCCAGTTCCCCCAGCTGTAAATGGGCACCTACTCTCTTTAGGGTCAGGGAAGGTAAAGCAGTGAGGGAGAGGAGATGGGCGCCGCTGCCCTCACTATGCTGGCCCCTAGAGAAGTGAGGTCTCTGACGCCTCGCTCCCCTACGACCTTGTAGGTTATGGGAGACACCTTTACCTTTTTACACAAAAAATATTATTTTTTTTTTATACTTCGGACAGGGGAGATAAATGTGGGTGTAGCTAGTGACGTCATACCTCCCAGGACTTTGCAAGGGGGTAGAAACATACAGCCACATGCACCGCACACCTACAAGGAGACTCCATGTCCGAAAGGAGGGGGGTTGGGGAGGAAGGGGGGGAAGGGTATTGGGGTTGGGACCAAACCAGAAAAAAAGCCCCCAAAAATAAAAAGCAGCAGCAGCAGCAGCAGCTCTTAAATCTCTCAACACGGCGCAGCAACCTGTGGGGGCAAAGGGAGGTAAGATATGCAACGGTAAGAAAGAGGAGTAGGGAGAAGGGGGAGGAGAGGGGGGTGGGGAGTGGGGCCGTTGGAGGGTCCAGGGAGGGGGGAAGGGGTTCAAGGGTGATGGTGATGGTGGTGGTGGTGGGGTGTAGATGGGGGAGAGAGAGAGAGAGAGAGACACAGAGAGAGAGAGAGAAGACATGTGTGGGTGATAGTGAGAGAGAGAGAGAGAGAGAGAGTGTTGTGTTGTGTGAGTGTGTGTTTGTTTGTTTGTTTGTGTGTGTGTGTGTGTGTGTGTGTGACAGACAGAGAGAGAGAGAGAGAGAGAGAGAGAGAGAGAGAGAGATACAGACAGACAGACAGAGACAGAGAGAGAGAGATACAGAGAGAGTGCGATGTGTGTGTGTAGAGAGATAGAGACAGACAGAGAGAGCGACAGAGACAGACAAAGACAAACAGAAAGATACAGAGAAAGACAGAGAGTGTACTATACTACAGGAGAAGAGAGCACAAAAACAAAAACCAACTAAAGCGTAGTAAATGAAAGAAGAAAAAAGAAAAGAAAAAAAGAAGAGAAGGAAGGAATGATAAGAATAAAGAGAGAGAGAGAGGGGAGAGAGTCGGGGGAAGGATGGAGGAAGAGGGAGGAGGTGTGGGGAGGGGAGGAGGTTGGGGGGGGGGGGGGGGGGGAGGGGGGGGGGGGTCTAGGGGGCAGGGAAAAAGGTGCAACGTCTGCCGTGGCCTCGCAGATGCAGACGAGCAACAGCAAACTGTCGTCTGTCTGTCTGCGTGTCTGTCTGTTCTGTCTGCGTGTCTGTCTGTCTGTCTGTCTGTGTGTGTGTGTGGTGTGTGGTGTGTGTGCCTGCGTGTTTTTGTTGTGTGTGTGTCTGCGTGTCTGTCTGTCTGTCTGCGTGTCTGTCTGTCTGTCTGCGTGTCTGTCTGTCTGTCTGCGTGTCTGTCTGTGTGTCTGACTGCGTGTCTGCGTGTCTGTCTGCGTGTCTGTCTGCGTGTCTGCGTATTTGTCTGCGTGTTTGTCTGTCTGTCTGCGTGTCTTCGTGTCTGTCTGTCTGTCTGCGTGTCTGTCTGTCTGCGTGTCTTCGTGTCTGTCTGTGTGTCTGCGTGTCTGTCTGTCTGCGTGTCTGTCTGTCTGTCTGCGTGTCTGTCTGTCTGTCTGTCTGCGTGTCTTCGTGTCTGTCTGCGTGTCTGTCTGTCTGTCTGCGTGTCTGACTGCGTGTCTGTCTGCGTGTCTGTCTGTCTGCGTGTCTGTCTGTCTGCGTGTCTGTTTGCGTGTCTGCGTGTCTGCGTGTCTGTCTGTCTGTCTGCGTGTCTGTCTGTCTGTCTGCGTGTCTTCGTGTCTGTCTGTCTGCGTGTCTGTCTGCATACCACTGCACAGAAGAAGAGGAGAAAGAGGAGGAGGAAGAGGAGGAAGAGGAGGAGGAGGCAGGAACCTTTTCCCCCTGCTGTTCACTCACTTATAGTGTCTGACGCGGGCAGTTGTCTGTGGCTCTGTGTGTGTGTGTGTGTTCGTGTGTGTGTGTGTGTGTGTGTGTGCGTGTAAGTGTGTGTGTGTGTGTGTTGTGTGTGTGTGTGTGTGTTCGTGTGTGTGTGTGTGTGTGTGCGTGTAAGTGTGTGTGTGTGTTGTGTGTGTGTGTGTGTGTAGAGTGTGTGTGAGTGGGTGTGTGTGTTGTGTGTGTGTGTTAGAGTGTGTGTGAGTGTGTGTGTGTGTGTGTTGTGTGTGTGTGTAAGAGTGTGTGTGAGTGTGTGTGTGTGTGTGTGGAATGGGCAGTTTTGAGGGCATGTCGTTGCCCTCTGTATTATTTTCTTTTGGTGTTTTATATTTTGCTTTTCCTGTGGGGTGGGGTGTGGGTGTGGGTGTGTGGCGATAGTTGGGTGATGGTAGCGACGGTGGGGGTGGGGGTATTGCTTTTTGTTTGGTTGGGTGTTTTTTTTTCAGTTTGTTTGTCTTATTTGAAGAGTGTGTTTCGTTTCTTTGTTCATTTTTTGTTTCATTTTTTAAAAAAGTTTTTCGTTTTTAGTCTTCTGTTTTGGTCTCTCGTCCCCCCCCCGCCCCCCTTTTTTTTTTCATTTTCTTTCTGTCGTTTTTTGTTTGTTTTTGTTTTTTGTTTTTGTGTAGTTTTTAGTCTTTCCTTCTTTTATTCTTTCTAACTTCTTTCCCTTTTCTTTTAAATTTCTTTTGTTCTTTACTGTTTGTTTGTTCATTCTTCGTTTTTCATTCTTTCTTCTGCGTGATTGTTTCTCTCTTGGGTCCTCCCCCCCCCCCCCCCTCCCCCCTCTTTCTTTTCTTTTCTTTCTTTCTTTTCCATTTTGATGTTTTTTCCTTTCTTGCTTTCTGTTTGTTTTCTTTCTTTTCTTTTCTATTTTTTCTTCAATTTCTATCGTTTCTCTTTCCATTCCCCCCTTTTTTTTGTGTGTGCCGTCTTTCGTTATGTCTTGCACTTACAAATATGCAGAATTTTTCTTTCTGTTTTTCTTTGTTTCTTTCTCTCCTTCTGTCTTCCTTCCTTCCATCTTTCTTGCACATATATCTTATGTAATCCTTCTTTTCCCCCTCGTTCTTTCACCTCTTTCCTTCCGTCCTATTTTCCCTATATATTTTATTACGTTTATTATCATTATGATTACTCTGAAGCGTTTGTTATAACTTGTTTATTTTTGTTGTTGTTGGTTTTTCTTGTAACCAAGGGATGAAA
>CM054166.1:12290134-12305134 GCA_028751875.1 Rapana venosa
GAAAGTTTTTTTCCTGTAGTATTGCACTTGCGTGTTGCGATTCACTGTAGGATCCGCCATACTTGTTGACACTGCTGTGTCAACTGGCTTCAGTCGCAAGACAAAAACCACATTGTCCCCCTCCCCTGCCACCTTCCAGCTGGAGACTGCGTTATCAGTCAGCAGGGTGCTTAAAGTTTTCTCCACAGTCCCTAAAAGTCCAGTAACTGGCATTTTCAGTCAGAATTACAAGTTTTTCTGCAGCTCTGCAAAAGTACGCCCTGTTGCTTTGCGTCATGTTGGAGCGGGCATGAATGAGTCATGAATGAGTGCACCTGGGTAGTTGGGTAGTTGGGTAGGGTAGTTAGTAGTAGGGGGTGGACTGTTAATCTGAAGTTTACGAGTTCAATTCTCTGTTAGGGCCTCATAAAAAATGGCGCGGTCGTTTATTGCGTGTCTGAATGATTGTGTTGTCGTTGCAATTAGTAGGGTAATAAAGAGTTTGTGCCTGATGTTGAAGTCAGTGTTGTGTGTGTTGTGTTCGAATGTGCTGCGTTGTGTTTGTATTGTGTTGTGTTGAATTGTGTTGTGTTTTATTGAATTGTGATGTATTGTATTGAATTGTGTGTTGTGTTGTGTTGAATTGCATTTGTTTTGTGTTTGTGTTGTAGTATCGCATTGTCTTGTCTTGTGTTGCATTGTGTTGAAATGTATTGCATTGTGTTGTACTGCATTATTATTGTATCGCATTGTGTTGTACTGTATTGCATTGTATTGCATTGCATTGTACTGTATTGCATTGTGTTGTAATGCATTGCATTGCACTGTGTTGTTATGTATTGTATCACATTGTATTGCATTATACTGTATTGCAATGTGTTGGAATATATTGCATTGTATGAATTATTTTGTGTTGCATTGCATTGCATTGTACTGTCGCGCACTGCTTTTAAATTGTATTGTATTGTTCTGTATTGTACTGTATTGTATTGCATCATATTGTATTGTTTACCACTTTCAGTCACGGAAAATTTCTTTGTGTAAAATTCAATATGCCCCACGCACTCACCCCCACAGAGCTCGTAGCCACAAGAACAGAGCCACCCATTTTAAAAGAATTGTTCTGTCCGTGTTAATGTTTCTCAGTGAAAGTTACTTTTTTTTCTCTTACAGAATTTTGCCAGGAATAACTCTCCTGTTACCTTGGGGTTCTACAGGGAACAGTACAAAGAGAGAGACGCAGAGGCAGACAGCAGAGAAAACGACATCAAGAGAGTGGACTGACTGGCCTTGATTGGAACGATTCGCTACAGAAAGCAGAGGACAGTGGGCAGTGGAGGAAGCTGGTTACAAAATCTTCAGTGGTGCCCCCCACGGTTCACGGGACCAGGGGATAGGTGAAGGTGAAGAAAGATAACACAGGGAACCTCAGTTTACCGTCCCAAGCGAATGACTAGCGCCCAGACCATGTTTCAGAGGATACGGAAAACGGAAAACGGCCAACGACATCCTTGGTAAACACCAGACATCCTTGGTAAACACGGACCAAAACTAAAAGAAGCCCTGGATCACAAAAGACATACTCAAGCTGTGTGATAAACGGCAGAGAACTGAAGCAAAAGAATAAGGCTGAAGGTGCAAAACTATATGGAGAAGCCAACCGACAAGTTAAAAAAAGGCATGAGAAAAGCAAAAGGAGACATGGATTGAAGAACAATGCAAAGTTACCAACAACAAAAATCCTGTAGAAAAAAAAAATTACAGCCTGAAAGCACTACCAGCTTGTGTCTAAGGCATGACCAGCTCGAGAAACAAGGAAGAAGGGAAGAAGGAGAAGAAGAAGAAGAAGGCGTTTGGACATTTTGGCATACAGCTTTTGGGGGGCAAACTGTGTAGTCTACAATTTATTTATTTTATTTTATTTTATTTATTCTTTTCTATCGAGGATAATGGAATAAGCACTCATGTGCTCTTTTAATCCAATCCCCGTGTGTATGCGGTTTTGTAAATTTTGTCATCTGTTCCCACCGGCACACATTGGCCTACTCTTACGAAAAGCGGAACAGGATTCAACGTGTGCGCAAGATGTTCTACGCGCGTTCGCACACGGGGCCTCGGTTTATAGTCTCACCCGAAGGACATTTGGGGAGTGTGGAGTCTGCACTGATGTTAACTCCAGGGGAAAGTATCCTCTTGAACGGGAATGGAACCCGTCCCCCTATGACAACAACATAATGAGAACGGATCTGAACCACCACACCTGGAGTACGCCAAGGACGTCAGCTCTCCCCCACCCTCTTCAATCCTTAGAGAGAAGAATGGCTGACGCCCTTGAAAACCACCAGGAAGGAACAGTCAGCATTGAAAGGCAGGATAAAATTACAAACTTACCTTTTGCCGCCGACGACATCGCCGGCTTAATAGCTGGAAAAATCAGTAAGCAAGAGCTGGTCAACTTGATACCATCTACACAGATCACATAACTAACGAGGAAGATCTCTATCTTTCTCTCTCCCTCTCTCTCTCTCTCTCTCTCTCTCTTGTGTATCTGTTGTTGTGCATGTGTGTGTGTGTGTGTGTGTGTGTGTGTGTGTGTATATTTTCATATGTATCATAATTATGCTTTTGGTTGGGGTTTTTTTTACTTGCAGCGTTTTCTGTTCATTTTGAGGGCTGGATGACCAACAAAAAAAAAAGTCTTGTAACTTAATCTATTACCCTCGTGAAATAAAATTGCGTCTCTCTCTCTCTCTCTCTCTCTCTCTCTCTGGAAACAGATGACAAAATTTACAAAATCACATACACACGGGGACTGGATGTAAAAAAAAGCACATGAGTGCTTATTCCATTATCCTCGATATAAAAGAATAAATAAATAAAATAAATCTCTCTCTCTCTCTCCTCTCTCTCTCTCTCTCTCTCTCTATGTGTCCCCCTACCCCACACCACCCCGTCCTGTCCTGTACTCCTCCCCCTCCCCCCCCCCCCCTTTACCCCCGGGGCTATGCATATACACAAGCAATGTCCAAGGTGTTCTTCACGGTCGGCTGAAGCCCAGTGGATTGAATGAATGCGCTGCCAGTGTCCGTCCCCCCCCCCCCCCCCCCCCCCCTCCCGGAAAAAAAGAAAAGAAAAAAAAAAAGAAAAGGACGCGCATGACTGAGAGTGTTGTGATGTAGATGGCATTGGGCCTGTCCCCTTTATCTCCCCCTCCTTCCTCCTCCCTCTCTCCTTCCTCCTACCTCTCAACCTCCAAGTTAGTGGATAAATTAGGCGAAGAGAGAAATGGGAGAGGGAGGGGGAAGAAGGGGGTGGGTGGAGATTGGGACGAGTTGGGGGTGGGGGGTAGGGAGGGAGGGGGGAGAGGTGGGGATAGATCTGGGACGTAAATATGATCAGAGAGAGGGAGAGAGACAGAGGGAGAGAGAGAGTGGGAGAGAGAGAGAGAGAGGAGAGAGTGGCAAACAACCACCAAGAAACAGTTACTGCACTTTGATAGAAAATATATAGAAAAAAAACTATAGAACATACTACAGATTAGTAGTGGCATAATACATTTTATTCGGCATGAAAATGTAATTTTTTTAAAAAAACAATTCTTATTTTCATACCCTAACTTGTGGAGATAAATACAAAAGTAGAAAATACTAGATTAGTAGTGGCATATATTATTCGTCATGAAAATGTAATCTTATTTTTAAACAATTCTTATTTTCATACCCTAACTTGTGGAGATACATAGAACATTTTTTGTTTGTTTGGTTGCTTTTTTAATGTGTGTGGTGGGGGGGGGGGGGGGGGGGGGGGGGGGGGGGGGGGGGGGGGGGGGGGGGGGGGGGGGGGGGGGGCTAGTGGTTAGGGCCTTGTGCTCCTGATCTGACAGCTTGTGTGCCGGCGGGAACAGATGACAGAATTAACAAAACCGCATACACATGGGGACTGGATGTGAAAACAAAAAGCACTTCAGTGCTTATTCCATTATCCTCGATATAAAAGAATAAAATAAATAAATGAATAAATAAAATAAACATACCCTGGTCGTGCCACACAACAGTAGCGCCTGTTTTAGCATGGTGGTTTTTTTTTTACCATGGACATCACATGAGTACTACTGATTCCAGTCCCTCCCCCTCCCCTTCCTGGATGAGACTAAAATTATAAACCCCCTAAAATAACTATTAAAAACCTATAATTATAACCAAAAAAGAACCTATAAAAAACTATAAATATAAACCAAGAAAACCCTATAAAAAAACCCTATAATTATATAAAAAAAACTATTTAAAAAACTATAATTATAAACCAAAGAAAAACTATAAAAAACTATAATTATAAACAAAAAAACTGTATAAAAACTATAATCATAAACAAAAAAAAACTATTAAAAACTATAATTATAAACAACAAAAAACTATATAAAAAAACTATAATTTATAAACCAAGAACCCCATGTGCGAACGCAAGCAGAACATCTTACATGCACATTCAAAAGAGTAGGCCATTTCGTGGCAGTAGGAGCAGATGACCAAAACCCCCCCCCAAAAAAAAAACAACAACAAACAAACAACCCCCCCCCCCAAAAAAAAAAAAAAATCGGGCATGCACACACTCAGGTGGCGGTGTATAGACACCATCTATACATGGATCGGTGGTCTAGAGGTAACGCGCCTGTCTAGAAAGCGAAAAGTCCGGGTCGGAAGTGTGCGGCGGTTCGTACCCCGTTTGGACCGGAAACTTTTCCCCCATCCATTAGACCATGAGTGGTGGTCTGGGCGCTAGTCTTTCGGATGAGACGATAAACCGAGGTCCCGTGTGTTACACGTAATTATTAGCGCACGTAAAAGAACCCACGGCAACAAGAGAGTTGTCCCTGGCAAAATTCTTAGAAAAAAGCCACTCTGATAGGGAAACAAATACAGTTGCAGACAGGAAAAAGAAAAAAAATGGGTGGCGCTGCTCTTGTGGCGACGCGCTCTCCCGCTCTCCCCGGGGAGAGCAGCCCCGAATTTCACGGAGAGAAATCTGCCGTGACTTAAAGTGGTATGAAATGAAATCTGAGCGCTTTGATTTGTTGCTTTACAAGATTCAGCGCTATATAAATTCCATACATTATTATTATTATTATTATTATCTTTGAAGTCGCAATGCGGCTACCTTAATGGTAGCTTAAAACGGTCGTATCCACACCCCCAAAAAAGTCACCATTGGATGAACCTCGAAAATGTAGCCAAAGAACGAAAAAAAAAAAACAAAGAAGAAGAAAAACAACCCAACAGCAGAAGAATCCATAATTCATTATAATTATGTTAATGATATGCAGGGAGGGTCAGATCACGAACACAACCCACACTCACACACAGAGACCCAAGAAATCTGTTCTGATTGGTTGGTTCACTCAGGGAGCGAGAAATAGGCCAACCATGCATGGCTATTGTTAGCTTAGAGCGTCATCATGGCGTCCTAAGCGTATGTACCTAAGGTGCAAACTGTTCAGTGTGTGTGTGTGTGTGTGTGTGGTTTTGTGTGTGTGTGTTTATTTCATTTTATCTTTTATTTATTCAGTATGTGTGTGAAAGCCAAACTTTTATTTTCCTATGGTACACTGAATGACAGAGAGAGAGAGAGAGAGAGAGAGAGAGAGAGAGTAGTTGTGTGTGTGTGAGTAAGCTTAAGTCAAACTTTTATTTTCAGATGGTACATTGATAAGAGAGAGAGAGAGAGAGTAGTTGTGTTGTGTGTAAGCCAAAGTCAAACTTTTATTTTCAGATGGTACATTGAATAAAAGAGAGAGAGAGAGAGAGAGAGAGAGAGAGAGAGAGTACTGTGTGGTGTATATAGTGTGTGTAATGTGTGTATGTGTGTGTATTATATGTGTGTATATGTGTGATAGGATTATGTAGTTGTATGGACATAAGAGAGAAAGACCTGTCCCATCTTGATTTACTAAACAGAAACAAACAAACAAAAAGACAACCCCCCTCCCACACCACCCACCACCACCATCACAATTACCAACACACACACACATACACCTCCCCCTACCCTCACACACTCCCCCTTACCCCCCCCCCCCCCCCCCCCAATACGATCACACACTCTTCCTCTCCCCCTAATCCCCCCCCCCCCCACACACACACTCTTCCCCTGCCCGTAACCCCCCCCCCCCCCCCCCCACACACACACACACTTCGCTTCACTGCCCACAACAACAGCAGTACTTCCCTACACCTTAAAGACCATCATGAACACGGTACTGTCCAGCCAAAATGGCCTACACTCATATCGGCATCCATCAATGCAAAACGCTGATCATGTCCACCTACCTTTCTACCTACTTCTCTCTCCATCTCTTCTCTCTCTCTCTATCTCTCTCTCATCAGTCTTCTTCGTCCTGTTTTCTTCTTCTGTCATTCTGTTTGTCTGACTGTCTTATCTATGTATGTGTGAGTCATGTTGTCTGTCTGTCTTGTCTGTCTGTCCGTCAGTCCCCCTCGATCTATCATGCTATCTATCCATCCATCCATCCATCCATCATCTATCATCCATCCATGTATCTACCTATTTATCCATCCATCCATCCATTCATACCAATCCATCCATCTACCTATCTATTTATCCATCCATCCATCTATCTCTCTCTCTCTCTCTTTTCTCTCTATCTCTCTCTGTCTCTATCTATCTATCTATCTATCTATCTATCTATCTATCTGATCTGTCTGTCTGTCTGTCTGTCTATAGAGGTCCAAACTTGTCAAAAGCATGGCACATTTCCTTCTTGCCCCAGTGGATCTTCTTAAAAGCGCTATGCATATTCAGTTCTCTTTCTCCCCCCCCCCCCCCCCTCCCCAGCCTTGACTGTAAAAAGCTTTGGGCAGTGAACCAGGAAAGTGTCGCCATCTTGACCAGACATGCGCAGAACTAAGGCCACACTCCAGCTTTAACATCCGGTTAAAGTAGTGGTGTCTCCTGCACAGTGAGACTTTGGAAAGAGTTGTTCATTTGAAAACAGTTTTTAATTCTCATCATTTCTTTTTTTTTTCAGGGGGGGGGGGTGTCAACTTTTTTAAAAATAAATTTTTTTAACCGATGATCACTGCATAAATATTGATATGAGTATGACTTCTCCACTGACGCACTAACAATTATTTGAAATATGCTCTTGTCTACAGAAGGAACAACCATGAAAAATTCCTCTTTTCGGAAGAGTAGGCCACTGTGTGCTGGTGGGAACGGATCATAAAATTTACAAAACTGCATACCCACGGTGACTGGATATAACAAGGCACATGAGTGCGTATTCCATTATCCTCAATCTAAAATTAAAATTTTTTTTAAAAGAATAAATAAACAGATAGATAGATAGATAGATAGATAGACAGGTAAATAGATAGATAGATAGACAAATAGATAGATAGATAGACAGATAGATAGATATATAGATAGATAGATAGATAGGTAAATAGATAGATAGATAGATAGATAGATAGATAGATAGATAGATAGATAACTAAATGAATAGATAAAAGTATGAAAAAAAGTATGTTCTTTCGAGCCAGAAGGCCCATAGAGCCGGAGCTTATCCCGGTTTCTGTAGCGTTAAGCGAACTGATGGTTTTTCACCACCCCTGTGACAGGACGCTAGTCTGTCGCCAGATACTTCCCCAGCAGAGCTGGTACCCACTTGTACACCTGGGTGGAGTGAGGAAAATAGGAGTAAAGTGTCTTTCCCAAGGACACAACACCGAGCCGAGCGGGGATCGAACCCGCGACCTCTGGATCACGAGTCGACCGCCTAAACCACTCGACCACGGTGCCTCCCAAATGAATAGATAAATAAAGCTTATATTTGTGCTTCAAAGGTCATCATGAGTATGACAAGACTGGTGGACCGAATACATATCATCTTCATGATAATGCTCAGCTCAGTGCTGTTATTATTCTTCACCAATTTTACATTTGAAAACAACAACAACAACAACAACAACAGAAAACAGCCAAATAGAATCAAGAAGAAAGAAATCACCTGTTATCACAAAAATTATTGGAGAGAACTGACAGGAAATGAAGTGTGAAAGAATGCACTGTGGGTTTGTTTGTTTGTTTTTGTTGGCGGGTTTTGTTTGTTTGTTTTGGGTTTGTTTTGTTGTTGTTTTTGTGGGGTGTTTCTTTTGGGGGTGGGGGGGGGGGGGGGGGGGGGGGGGGGGAGGAGTTAGGACATACACTGATGCCAGGCAGATCTGAGATGATAACTGGAAAGTTTTATCATCTGAGGATTACTTGTATTCCTACGCCGTTGACCCTCGCGTATGAATATTGTGTTTGGAAGGCTAGCAGAGGACAAAGAAAATGAAAGGACGCAGTGTTTACTGGGAATTTTTTTTTAAATGTTCAAACTTAAAATAACTTTGTGCGAAGTCAGTGAGTCAAGGGCTAGTCTTTCACAAAAGCACTTTTGGGGGTGGGGGTGGGGGTGGTGGGGTGGAATCATTTGTCAAGTGTTTTACGTGTGGTTGACTTTATAGGGAAAACAGACGAAAATGGGGCCAAAATTTACATATGGAGTGCGGCCTAACACATTACTGAACATCAATATGAGAAGTTGATGGGAGGATATTGTGGGTCCACACTATTGTTGTTCATTTCCTTTATTATTATTATTATTATCATCATCATCATCATCATCATCATCATCATCATCATCATTATTATTATTATTATTATTGTAGCGACAGGAGCAACAAGAGCAGCACTGAGTAGGAACAACAACAATAACGATAATGATGATGATAGTAGTAATAATAATAATTTTTAACAAATAACAATAATGATAACAACGATTTTTTTGACAACGATAATGATGATGATAAGAATAATAGTAATGACAACAACAATACTACTACTACTACTATTACTACTACTACTACTACTACTACTACTACTACTACCAATAGTAACAATAATAATAATAATAATAACAATAATAGGGAAAAATAGTAATAATAATAATAATAATAATAAGAAGAAGAAGAAGAAGAAGAAGAAGAAGAAGAAGAAGGGATGGCCTAGTGGTTAGAGCATTGCTTTCGTGATCTAACCGCCGGGGTTCGAGCCACCACCGAGACACCCGTTCAAGGGGATATTTTCCCCTGGAGTTAACATCAGTGCTGCCTCCACTCTCCCCAAAAGTCCTTCGGATGAGACTATAAACCGAGACCCCGTGTGCGAACGCATGCAAAACATCTTGCGCACACATTGAATCCTGCTCCGCCTTCATGAAGAGTAGGCCACTTCGTGCCAATATGGACGCATGATATATATATATTTTTTTAAAGCCCGCATGCGTGCAGGTGTTGTGCTAAGAGACCATCTCCGCAGTCGGAATGCGGTTACCTTAATGGCAGGGTAAAAACGGTCGTATATACGCAAAAAATCTCTCCATTGGTGAACCAGGGATCTCTAGCCGAGGAATGAAAACAAAATAATAACATTAACAACAACAACAACAACAACACTATAAAATAATAATAATAATAAATAAAAAAAAAAAAAATGGAATTCATACATAGCGCTGTATCTTGCACAGACAAATCAAAGCACTTAATCATCATCATCATCATCATCATCTTCTTCATCACCATCTTCTTCTTCTTCTTTTTCATCATCATCTACTTCTTCATCATCATCACCATCATCATCATAAATTGAATTTATATAGCACTGTATCTTGCACAGACAAATCAAAGCGTTTAATCATCATCATCATCATCGTGGTCAACTTCTCCATCATCATTATCATCATCTTCTTCTTCATCATCACCATCTTCTTTTTCTTCATCATCTACTTCATCATCATCATCATAAATTGAATTTATATAGCACTGTATCTTGCACAGACAAATCAAAGCGTTTCATCATCATCATCATCGGTCAATTCATCCATCATCTTATCATCATCTCTTCTTCATCATCACACTCTTTTCTTCATCTCTATCATCATCATCAAAATGAATTATATAGCCATCTTGCACGACAAATCAAACGTTTCATCATCATCATCATCATCTTCATCATCATCATCTCTTCTTTCCTTCCCTCTCTCAACATCACTCAAATCATCACTCATCATTCAAGTCATCTACACTAGCATCACTACTTTTTTCATTCTCTTTCCCTCATAGGCAACAATGTGATGAGCATTGAACATGAATGAATTTCAGGGTGTTTGGAAAAGTGATAACAGTAACTGATATCGGATTGAAAATCAGTTCATGTACATCCGTTTACAACTCTCTCTCTCTCTCTCGCTCTCTCTCTCTCTCTCCTCTCTCTCTCTCTCTCTCTCTCTCTCTCTCTCTCTCGGCAAAGTGCGATTCTTTAATATCCTCTAAAGAAGATGAAAGTAGTATTTTGTCTCTTTATATTAATGCATTTACTCATTTGATTTGATGTTTTGAAAAGGTGTTAGTTACTTTGAGGTGTTTTATCTGTATGGTGCAAAGTGCAGATTAATACTTTCATGACTGCGAAGATCGAAAATTGCCATTTCATGTTTACACATGTTGTCCTAACATGTCGATGTTTTGTGGCCAAAGGCTAAAGTACATTAAAATCTTTGAGTTCTCTCTCTCTGTCTCTGTCTGTCTGTCTGTCTGTCTCTCTCTCCCTCCCCCCCCTCTCTCTCTCTCTCCCTCCCTCTCTCTGTTTAACCAAAATTGCAAGAGTTGATTATTGCGTCAGTTTGGTTTCCAGTTGCCAAGACTATTATGTGAAATTCAATTGTTCAATTTCTTTGTTGTTAAATTTGAATGTTAACACCCCCCCCCCCCCCCCCCCCTCTCCCTCCTCCCTCCAAAGTCCCTTATGGGAACAGGTTGAAAAGCCTGACACATTAAACCATTTGTCAATGTCAGTGTCTCTCTTTCAGTATCGCCATTTGCATTGCAACTGCAAGCCTTCGCACAAACAAAAAACAGATCTATATAATTATTGATTCTCGGGGTATGAAAGTGTGCGTGCGTGCGTGCGTGTGTGTTTTGCGAACCCACACACTCGTGCAATTTCTTTTTCTGACTGCGTCGCGGGCAATATTACTTCGTGTACACGTTTATAAACACACGCACACACACACACACACACACAAATCCCCCAAGATAGATCTATCTAAGGTTGCACCACTGACGTCAAAAAACAATGACGTCACGTCCTTCTTTCTCACCCAACTTTTTTTTTTCAACCAATCAAAAAGGAATCTAGTTTCAACCTTGTAGGAAGCTGTATGTTCAAGCTTCTTTAGGTCAGCTTTTAGTATGGTGACTTCACTAGCGGTACTCACGTTTTTGTTTTTTTAATAGAAAAATAGTATATAAGCTTCTCCTACCCTTGTGAAAGGTGACATACATGAACTGTCCATTTTTACCTGACCTGTGGTCAGCTTTTCCCGTGGACTAGGGGAAAAAACAGCATACCAGCAGCGACACCCACTGTTCTTTTTGTTGTTGTTCTTTTTTCTTTTTCCAGTCTGCATGTTTATGTGCCCAGACAAAGAAAGACAGACAGAGAGACAGAGATTCACCAAAAAAAATGTGGGTTGATCTGAAAAACATTTTTCATTGCACCAATCCCAACACTCCCCCCCACCCCCCCAAACAAACAAAGACAAAAACAAACAAACAAACAAAACCCAACAAAAAACCCCAAACCAAACAAAAACCAACAACAACAACCTGTTCTTTCTTGCAAGTAAAATGTCATCAACAACCGAACACCCCCCCCCCCCCCCCCACCCACCACTCCCACCCCCTAGACACCATGAGTAAACAGAATCTAAATAAATCAGGCTGTCTTCTATATTGAGAGAGAGAGAGAGAGAGAGAGAGAGAGAGAGAGAGAGAGAAGAGAGAGAGAGAGAGAGAGAGAGAGAGCAGTGGAGGGGGGGGGGGGGGAGGAGCAAAAACAAGTACACAATCAACTGACTCGCACTAAGACAAGGGGGAAGTAAACAAATGCGTACATTCACATTATGTACTTGTGTGGTCCGGAATCATTGACACACAGAAAAAAACAAAACAACTGTCGCTGACTATCAAGTAAATATAACACAGGTTATGTTCCAAAGTCAACAAATAATAAACGGGTTTGCAACTTGATCCAAATCGCACATTTGCACTAAAAACAACAACAACAACAACAAACAACAACAACAACAAACCCCCAAGCCAATGTCAGAAAGGTTGAAGGTTTGTCACCTGAACCATCTCCATTGTGTGATCACGGCCAGGTACAGTAGTCAGCAGTCAGGCTGTTTATTTATTTTATTTATTTGTTTATTTATTTATTCTTTTATATCGAGGATAATGGAATAAGCACTCATGTGCTTTTTTTTTTTACATCCAGTCCCCGTGTGTATGCGGGTTTTGTAAATTTTGTCATCTGTTTCCACCTGTGTGTTGAGGTAAACAAGCAGCAGGGAATCTACAGTACTGGAGGATTTGTTTTTGTTGTTGTGTTTTGTTTGTTTGACAGTTGTTTTTGTATGTTTTGGTGGTTCATCCATAGCTTTTCTGTGGAAAAAGAAAAAAGAAGAAGCTAGAGAGAGAGAGAGAGAGAGAGAGAGAGGAGGAGAGAGAGAGGAGGAGAGAGGAGAGAGAGAAGAGAGGAGAGAGGAGAGAAGAGAGAGAACTCAAACTCAACTAAAGGTTTATTCACAAAAAGGCCATTGGCCCATACATGGATAGAGGGGGTTGCCGAACTGCTTAGCATTTTAGCTAGAAAAATAAGGAAAAGCACAAAAAACCCAAAATGTTATTTATTTAACCACAACCACCACAACAAAAATCAGTTACAAAAAATATGACTTAAGAAACCAAGATATCTCTTATTCTTAAAAGCTTTACACAAATATAAAACAAAAGCTGTGCACAATCTCAGGGTGACTAGATGCCATGAGTAAACAGAATCTAAATAAATCAGGCTGCCTTCTATATTGAGAGAAGAGGGGGGGGGGGGGAGAGAACAAAAACAAGTACACAATCAGCTGACTCGCACTAAGACAAGGGGGAAGTAAGCAAATGCGTACATTCACATTATGTACTTGTGTGGTCCAAAATCAGGTACACAACCTCTCTCTCTCTCTCTCTCGCACACACACACACATGACGTGGTCAGATCACAGAGATCCTCTTCAGACACACACACTTACATTTACACACACCTGCCCCATCCCTTTTTCTGTTTGTTCTTTCTTTTATCGATTTTTTAAACATTATTTTTTCCCCTCCGATTTTCCCCTCTCCCCTTTAGGTTTGAAGGAGAGAAATAGAAAAAGTAAAATGCAATGCTTGATAAATGTACCATCTAGAAAATACAGTGAGATTTTTTTGTATTTCGACTTTTGAATTTTACACACTCTCTCTCTCTCTCTCTCTCTCTCTCTCTCTCTCTCTCTCTCCAACATCTCACATCTCTCTCTCACACAAACACACACCTCCCCTCCTCACAACTCACACACACACACACACACCGCCCCCTCCCCCTCACATCACACACAAACACACTCATCGCCCTCCCCACTCACACTACACATCCCACACACACAATCCCCTCCCACACACACACACATTCCTTCTCCCCCCCCCCCCCCCCACTCCTATCCCCGACTACCACACATACACATCCTTTCCTGCCTCTCTCCACACATCTTTCCCCTCTTCCCCCCCCCCACCACCTCTGTTGTTTTTTTTCAGGTTACATTACGCTCGCACAAGAAATGGAGAGAACAAAAAAAATCTCTTCACTCGTACATCCTCTCCCCCCCTCCCCTCCTCCTCCTCCCTACCCCTTCCATTAAATCACGCGCAATCCCTTTCGACCAATCAGCGTAGAGCAGCAGCTTGCAGTCGACCAATCAAAACCCGCCATGAGGAACTGAGGCATCACCACAACAGCAGACGACAATTGAACACTCCTGCTGATGGACAGGGTGAGATACAGGTCAGAGAGAGAGAGAGAGAGAAAGAGAGAGAGAGAGAGAAGAAGAGAGAGAGAGAGAGAGAGAGAGAGGATTTTAGTTGAGAGAGAGAGAGAGGGAGGGGGGGGGGCAAAAAACCCGAAATTTTAGTTGAGAGAGAGAGAGAGGATTTTAGTTGAGAGAGAGAGAGAGAGAGAGAGAGAGAGAGAGAGAGGGGGGGGGGGGGGGGGAGGCAAAAAAACGAAATTTTAGTTGAGAGTGAGAGAGCAAGAGAGGAGAGAGGATTTTGTTGAGAGAGAGAGAGAGGGAGGGAGGGAGGGGGGGGGGGGGGGCAAAAAAAACGAAATTTTAGTTGAGAGAGAGAGCAAGAGAGAGAGAGAGAGGATTTTAGTTGAGAGAGAGAGAGAGGGAGGAGAGGGGGGGGTGGGGGCAAAAAAACGAAATTTTAGTTGAGAGCAGAGACAAGAGAGAGGAGAGAGGATTTTAGTTGAGAGAGAGAGAGAAGAGAGAGGGGGGGGGGGCAAAAAAACAAATTTTTAGTTGAGAGAGAGAGCAAGAGAGAAGAGAGAGGATTTTAGTTGGAGAGAAGAGAGAGAGAGAGAGATTAGAGAGAGGGAGGGGGAGGGGGGGGGGGGGGAGCAAAAAAAACGAAATTTTAGTTGAGAGAGAGAGCAAGAGAGAGAGAGAGGATTTTAGTTGAGAGAGAGAGAGGGGGGGGGGGGGGGGGCAAAAAAAACGAAATTTTAGTTGAGAGACGAGAGCAAGAGGAGAGAGAGAGAGGATTTTAGTTGAGAGAGAGAGAGAGGGAGGGGGGGGAAGGGCAAAAAAAACAAAATTTTAGTTGAGAGAGAGAAGAGAGAGAGAGAGAGATTGAGTGAGAGAGAGAGAGAGAGAGAGAGAGGGAGAGGAGCAGAAAGAAAGAGAGAGAGAAACGCAACTGCAACGAACGAAATTTTAGTTTTGATACAGGGTACTAGAGTAGGTACAAAATATCTTTTTGTTTGAGTGTTTCCAGTCCCCTAGAGATTAGGGTAAACAGGTTTCATGAGAGAGAG
>CM054166.1:12315134-12322634 GCA_028751875.1 Rapana venosa
TGGGGAAAAGATGGTTGCATAAAATTTAACCATTGGTGAACCTCGGAGCTCTAGCCAAGGAACTGAAAAAAAAATTCTTCAAGCCGAGCACTGATTGGCTGGAGCATGCAGGTCATCCCTTCGAGATAGAACACGATCTGTTCCAAATGGTCGGTTTTAACTAAACAACTCCTCAAACTGTTCGCATGAGACAAAGGAGACAGACGATCTGTTTAGGATCGTTTTCGCCCTGATCGAGCGCTTTGATTTGTTGCTTTACAAGATTCAGCGCCATATAAATTCCATACGTTATTATTATTATTAATATTATTATTATTATTATATTATTATCCCCTCTACTATACACACTCTGGGAGCCTTGTTTGATGACAGTCCCAGCGGAATTTCTCCGATTTAGGGACTGTGGTCGCAAGTCATCCCCCTTGAACTTCCTCGGGCCACCCCTAAAAAATAGTACAATTGTGAAGCAGCTTGTGCCAGGCCTGTGCAAGCCCGAAGTTGTCCGGGGAGCCTCGTGTGTCGCCCCCTTTAAGCAGTCGAGCAGTGTGGATCACCCTTTATATGCTGAAGAGGGTTCGTTTTGTACTGCTCTTTGTTGATACCATTGCATGGTAAATTTGATGCTTTTCCTTATATAAAATCATGTGCTTTGTATCTTTTCTGTGTGTGGTTTGTTTTTTTTCGTTCCTCGGCTAGAGCTCCGAGGCTCAACTAATGGTGAGATTTTTGTTGTCTGCGACCGTTTACCCACCTTTTGAGGTAGACGCATTCCACCTTCTGAGATGATGTTAAATCCTGTTCCGCTTTTCGTAAGAGTAGGCCATTGTGTGCCGGTGGGAACAGATGACAGAATTTACAAAACCGCATACACACAGGGACTAGATGTAAAAAAAAAAAAAAAGCATGTAAGTGCTTATTCCATTATCCTCGATATAAAAGAATAAAAATTAAAAAAAAATTTAAAATGTCTAAACACATCAGGGTACGGGGTTTTTAGGTGGTGTGTGGTTTTTAAAAAAAATATGTCATCCGTTCATACCGGCACGCAATGGTGTACTTTTCCAAAAGGCGCGAATGGGTTGTTGTTTTTTTTTAACGTGTGCGCAATGTGTTCTGCGTGCGTTCGCACACGTGATTTGGGTTTATAGTCTCATCCGAAGGACTTTTCGGAAGAGTGGAGTCAGTCGGTACTGATGTTAAACTGCAGGGGTGGTGGGTGGTGGTGGTGGTTGGGTGGGGGGTGGTGGTGGAGGGGGGGGGAAATCCCCTCGAACTGACGTTTTGATAGTGACTGGAACTCCGGCAGTCAGATCACGAGCTCAACGTCGCCCTAACCTCTAGGTCATCCCCGCCCTCCTCCCTCCCTCCCTTTCCCTTCCAGAAGTGAGAAATACATGTGTGTGGAGTTGTAGAGAAAGGAAAAAAGAAAAGAGAATCTGATCTCTTTTGGTGTGTGTGTGTGTGTGTGGTTGTGTGTGTGTGAGTGTGTGTGTGTAATGTGTGTGTGTGTGTGTGTGTGTGAGTGTGTGTGTGTGTGTGGTGTGTGTGTGTGCGGTGGAACGTGTGTGTGTGTGTGTAAGTGTGTGTGGTGTAAGTGTGTGTGTGTGATGTGTGTGTGTTTGTGTGTGTGTGTTTTGTGTGTGTGCGCGCGGTGTGTGTGTTTGGGGTGGGGTGTGGTGGTGCTGTGTGTGTGTGGGGTGTGGTGTGTGTGGTTTGTGTTGTGTGTGGTGTTTGTGTGTGTGGGTGTGTGTGAGTGTTGTTTAGGTATTGGTGGCGTGGGGTGTTTGGTGGTCGTCGCGGTTTTTTTGTGACTGTTGTGGACGGTGTGGGTGGGGTGTGTGTGGGTTTGGGGGGTGGGGTGGTGTGTGTGGTGGTGGTGTGTGGGTGGTGTGGGTGTGAGGTGGGGGTGGGGGGGGGGTGGTTTGTGTGGTGTTGTAATGGGGGTGTGGGATTGTGGTTAAAAGTTTTTGTTTTTGGGGGGGTTTTCGGTTGGTGGGTTTGGGGGGGGGTTTGGTTGGGGGGGGGGGGGTGGGGGGGGGGGGGGGAGGGAAAAGGGGGGAAAAGGGGGAGAAGGGGTTTTTTTCCCTGGGAAAGGTTTGAAGTTTTTTCCTGGGGGGGGGGGTTTGGGGGGGGGGGTTTTGGGGGGGGAAAAAAAAAAAAGTTGGTTATTTTATTTTTTTTTGGGCTTATAAATTTTTTTTTAAATTCTTTCTTTATTTGTTTTTGTTTCTCTTCCTCTTTCTTTTCTTCTTTTTTTTTTCTCTTTTTGTTTTTTCTGTTTTTCCTTTTTTTAATTTTTTTCCCTTTATCTTTTCCTCTTCCCCTTTTTCCCTCTTTTTTTCCTCTTTCTTCTTTCTTTTTTCTTCTTCTTCTTCTTCCCCTTTTTTTTTTTTTTCTTCTTAATTCTTATTATTTCTTCCTTCTCTTTTTTCCCCTTTTCTAATTGCTTTTTTTTTTTCTCCTCCCCATTTCCTCTTCTCTTCCCCTCCTTTCTCTTTTCTCTCCCTCTCCCTTTTGTTTTTTTTCTTTCTTCTTCTTATGTTTTGCTTTTTTTTTCTAAATACTTCTCCCCCCCTTTTTTTCCCTTTCCCCGGGGTTTTTAATTTTTCTATTTGGGATTTTGTCTTGTTTTGTTCCTTTTTTGTGTTTTCTTTTTTTTTATTTTTCCCTTTTTTTTTTCCCTTTTTTGTGTGTGTGTGTGTGTTGTGTGTGTTGTGTGTGTGTGTGTGTGTGTGTGTGTGTGGTGTGTGTAAAAAGGGATTGGCAGGACGTGGGCTATCTAAAGGTGGTCAACCGTCACAACGGTTCTATTATTCATACAACATAGTCTGCGGACAACGGTGTACGATAATGGGTGTCACACGACCTTTAGGTTGGGGGGGGGGGGGGGGTCGGGGGGGGGGGGGGGGGGGGGGTGCTGAAAGGGAGAAAGGAAAGAAAAAAACGGGGAAGAAGAAGGTATCCGTGTTGTATTATTTGTACATTATTATAAAGTTTTGTCACGATACCCTCTTTGTCTCGTGTGAAAAGTTGGGACTTGTCTCTGTCTGTTTGTCTGTCTGTCTCTCTGCCTGCCTGTCTGTCTGTCTGTTTGTTTCTGTTTCATCTGTTGTTTTGATGTGTATGTGTTTTCAAGGATTGCAAGACAAGGTTTGGGCTACAATCTTTTTCCTTTAATTTTTAGATTACTCTCTCTCTCTCCTCTCTCTCTCTCTCTCTCTCTCTCTCTCTCTCTCTCTCTCTCTCTCTCTCTCTCTCTCTCTCTGTCTTTCTCTGCTTGGGCTGAAACCTTTTACCTTAAGTATTAAAGATTATTCATGAATACTCTCTCTCTCTCTCTCTCTCTCTCTCTCTCTCTCTCTCTCTCTCTCTCTCAACGTGTCTTTATGTTTGCATATATCTTTCAGTCTGTCTGTCTGTCTGTTTGTCTCTCTCTCTTTCTCTTTTGTTTCTCTGTCTCTATCTCATGTGTCTATATTATGTTTGTTTGTCTGTCTCTTTCTCTTCTTTTTCCCCAGTTTTCTCTAGATCTGTTTCTTTGTCTGTTTGCTCCTCTCTCTCTCTCTCTCTCTCTCTCTCTCTCTCTCTCTCTCTCTCTCTCTCTCTCCCCCCCTCTGTATGTGTGTGTGCGTGCGTGCGTGCGTGCGTGCGTGTGTGTGTGTGTGTGTGTATTTCTCTTTCTTAACTTCCTTAAACCATAACTTAAATTCTGTTGTTAGTCCCTAACCAGGGCAAGGACCGGATGACAAAAAAAAACGAAGACAAAGGTGGATCGGTGGTCTAGAGGTAACGCGCCTGTCTAGAAAGCGAAAAGTCCGGGTCGGAAGTGTGCGGTGGTTCGTATCCCGTCTGGGCCCGAAACTTTTCCCCCATCCATTAGACCATGAGTGGTGGTCTGGGCGCTAGTCTTTCGGATGAGACGATAAACCGAGGTCCCGTGTGTTACAGAAAATTATGCAGCGCACGTAAAAGAACCCACGGCAACAAGAGAGTTGCCCTGGCAAAATTCTTAGAAAAAAGCCACTCTGATAGGGAAAGAAATACAGTTGCAGACCAAAAAAAAAAAAAAAAAAAAAAAAGGGTGGCGCTGCTCTTGTGGCGACGTGCTCTCCCCGGGGAGAGCAGCCCGAATTTCACGCAGAGAAATCTCGTGACTTAAAGTTGTATAAATAAATAAATAAATAAATAAAGGCTCATCTGTATGTAACCCTCGGAAATAAAGAAGAATTCCGTCCTTCTCTCTCTCTCTCTCTCTCTCTCTCTCTCTCTCTCTCTCTCTCTCTCTCTCTCTCTCTCTCACTCTCTCTCTCTCTCTCACTCTCTCTCTCTCTCTCTCTCTACTCTCTCTCTCTCTCTTCTCTCTCTCTCTCTCTCTCCTTTTATTGTTTTGCTTATAGTTATAGGTGTTGTGTATCCTGATGAAGGACATAGTCATACTTTATAATTATTTTCAATATTATATTGGCTTGTTGACTGCACTTGAGTTCTAGTGAATGTCCTATTTCAATATCTTATCTTGAAACAACTATATGTACCATTTTACAATGTGTAGATGTTCATTTTTATTACTTTATAAGTTTGGCCTTTTTCTGTTAGTTTGTATTTTTTCGGTTTTTTTCCCCTTTTTTTCTTTTTTTTTTCTTCTCTTTTTTGTCCTTGTTTTTGTTTTTTTGGTGTTTATTTTTAATTGTTTTTTTCTTTTGTTTGTTTGTTTCTTTGATTGTTTGTTCGGGTTTTTTTTTGGTGTGGGTTTTTTTTTTGGAGGGGGGTGTTTTGGGGGGTTTCGTTTATTTGTTTGTTTTTTAAAAAGTTTTTTCCCCCCTGTTTCTACTGTATGAGAGTATGAGTATTGGGTTTATGATTAAAATGTATCCCTACGGGCGGGGACTGGATGTAAAAAAGCACATGAGTGCTTATTCATTATCCTTGAAATAAAAGAATATGTCATTGTCATTGTTTATAATCGAGAGAGAGACAGACAGACAAACAGACAGACAGATAGACAGAAAGAGAGAGAGAGTGAGAGAGAGAGAGTGAGATGAGAGAGAGAGAGATGATGAGAGAGAGAGAGAGAGAGAGAGATGAAGAGAGAGGGAGAGAGAGAGAGAGGAGAGACTTGGAAAAGCCAGTGGCTTCTTTACAGCGGGCCCTCATGAAAAAGAGTGGGAAATGAACAAACAAGCAAATCAATAAACGGATAATAACGACTTACAGAAATAACATGCATAAGCAATATAACTAGTTCTCACACATTGACAAATGTAAGTCGATATTATCCATTTATTGATTAGCTTTTTTGTTTAATTGTTTATTTTCTCCTCTTTTTTATAAGAGCCTAGTGTAAAGAAGCCACTGGCTTATCAAAGTACTCTCATAAATCATTCGAGTTGGAGTTCTCTCTCTCTTTCTCTGTCTGTCTGTCTGTCTGTCTCTGTCTCTGTCTCTGTCTCTCTCTCTCTCTCTCTCTCTCTCTCTCTCTCCGAGGTCCTGTGTGCCAACCCATGCAGAACAATTTGCACACACGTTAATGAAAACCTGTTCGGCCTTTTGCAAATAGCTAGCAGGCCAATGTGTGCCAGTGTAAAGGGATGACAATATTTTTTAGAGAACTGCATACACACCGGGACTGGATGTAACAAACAGAAAGTACCAGAGTGCTTATTCTATTAATTATCCTCGAAATAAAACAATGATTACAATTTAAACTCTGTGTGTGTGTGTGTTGTGTGTGTGTGTGTGTGTGTGTGTGTGTGTGTGTGTGTGTGTGTGTGTGTGTGTGTGTGCGCGCGTGCGTGTGCGTGTGTACTTGTGCATGGGGATGCAAATTGCTTATACAATATTTGTTTCATGTAGCTTACTATTGCTGTTGCTTCCCATAAAAGCACAAAGAATTTTTGACGTTTCTGTCTGTTAGCCAAAATGATACTATTTACGTGGTTTGTTCTCCTTTATATTATGCAGGTTTTACTTTGTTTGGTTCTGTTTTGGTTTGGGTTTGGGGGTGTATTTTTGGAGGGGGGACTATTCGGTTGTCCTCTCTCCCTTGTTGTTGCCGCTTTTTGTTTTTCTGTTTTGATTTCTTTCTTACTTGTTGCTACTTTTTTTCTCTCTCTCTTCGGTGATTTCTGTGGGGATTTTTGTGTAGATATTTTTTTCCCTATACTGTGTAAGTGCATTGCCATGGGCTTTATGTTATTTTATTTTTATATCATATATATCCCTAAGGGCGGGGACTGGATGTAAAAAAGCACATGGGTGCTTATTCATTATCCTCGAAATAAAAGAATTTGTCATTGTCATTGTCGCTCTCTCTTTCTGGTGTCTGGGAGTTCATTTCATTGTTGTTTTTTTATACCCCATCAATAGTTGGTTTGGGGTGGGGCAATGTTAGGTTTGTAGAGACACTTTGATCTTAGCCAACAAGCCGAGAAGCCATGAACAAGATTAGGTCATACAGAGATCCTACTTTTTCTCTGAATGTGGCGGACGTGACGTCATCTTGTCTTCGTCCAATGAAAACTCAAAAACAAAAAGTCAGGCTCGGATGCCACTACGATTTTTTAAAAATGGATAGCTGAATATTCTCGAATTCCGTGATGTTCTGATGGTGTCGCAAAAAAGAAGAGAGATATATATCTATATCTATCTAAATCTATATCTATATCTATAAATATATCTATCTATGATATATATATATATATATATATATATATAGAGAGAGAGAGAGAGAGAGAGAGATATCTGTGTGTGTGTGTGTGTGTGTGTGTGTGTGTGTGTGTAAACTAGATATCCGAGGTTTACCAATATTTTTACATATGCGACCGTTTTTATTCACCAGTAAGGTAGCCACATAACGACTTTGGCGATATTGTCTAAACACGACGCTACTCTTCCGAAAGATGGAACGTGTTTTTAACGTGTGTATACGTTCGCACACAAGGGCTTTGCTTTTATAGTATCTTCCGGAGAATTTGGGGGGAGTGGAGTCAGGCACTGATACATGATTATGTCATGACATATCACTACAATGGAGCTGACTTGCCTTTGTCTTATTTTCTGAGCTTCTGAAGAAGAAGAAGAAAAAACACAGCAACTTCGCTACAGATTTGGTAACATGATTTTCTGACGACAGGATAGACACAATAGACACAATACCTTGACTTTCTGCTGTTGTAACGTTAAGAAATTATGTTGTTTTCTTACGTACAGTTTCATATGCTTTACATTGAAATAAAAGTGGATTTCATCATCAACATTGTGACCACACAGTGGACAAGGTAACAGCGTGGATGTCTCAGCTGGAACCATCTCTTGTTTGAATTAACACCCAGTGTTCTTAGTATGAATCTATCTACCATAAGGAAAGCTATGATTCCCACTTCAGTACTACTTAGCCTACAGATGTGATTTTTATCACTTCGTAGTTGCACAATGGAAAAACAAAAAATCTGATCTTTGAAAAAAAGAAAACGTCTGAATCCATGATGATTAAGCATGTCC
>CM054166.1:12325134-12327634 GCA_028751875.1 Rapana venosa
CAAGTTCATCACCATTCATATTATTATAACAGAGAGACAGAGACAGACAGAGAGACATAGACAGAAAACACAGAGAGAGAGAGGAGGGGAGGGGGGGGATAAAAGGAAGTACATTTAAATTCGATTCATGATGCTCAACTTTTGTTCCCTTAAGGTCATAGCCCTTAAATAAAGAAGGAAAGGGAAGAAGAGAAGAAGAGAGGAGGGGGGTGGGGGGGGGGGGGGGGGGGGGGGGTTAAAGGAAATATTTTTAATTATAATTCGATTCATGATGTTCTACTTTTGTTCCCATCCAGGTCATGGCTCTTTCCTAAAGGAAGGAGGAGAAGGAGGAGAAGGAGGAAGAGAGAAAGAGAGAGATTGTTTGTATTTTATTCATTTTATTCTTCTATTTCCAGGATAATGGAATAAGCGCTCATGTGCTTTTTCATCCAGTCCCCATGTGTATGCAGTTTTGTACATTTTGTCATCCGTTCCCGCCCGCACACAATGGCCTACTCTTCCGAAAAGCCGAACGGGTTTTAACGTGTGCGCAAGATGTTCTGCGTGCGTTCGCACACGGGACCTCGGTTTATAGTCTCATCAAAGGACTTTTGGAGGGGAGTGGAGTCGACATTGATGTTAACTCCAGAAGAAAATCCTCTTGAACGAGATTCGAACCGGGGTCAGCAGATCACAATACATCACTCTAACCACAGGCGATCATCCCACGAACGCAAAGAGAGAGAGGAGAGAGAGAAGAGAGAGAGAGAGAGAGGAGAGGAAGAGAGAGAGAGAGAAGAGAAACAGAGACAGACAGACAGACAGACAAAACCCAAAAAAACAAAAAAAAGAAAAGAAAAGAAACAGAGACGCAGAGACAGAAACAGACTTTTTTTTTTAAACCGGAGGAAAAAATTTTTAACATGCAAAAGCAGCGCTCTTCCCCCCCCCCCCCCCCATCCCCCCCCCCCCCCCCCCCCCCCTCCCCCCCCCCCCCCCCCCCTTCCTTCTCCAAATTCTGTTGGCTTAGCCCTCGGGAGAATTAAAAATCAAGCAGTTTCAAAGAAAACAAGATCAACCCCATGATGATATAAAAAAAAAATTCCATGTATAGGGATAATTCATTTCTTAAACTAACGAGGGAAAATGATAATGAAGTGAGAGAGATGAGAAATAGGGTAAGTGTAGTTTTTATAATAAAAAAAAAAGAAGAAAAAAAGAGGAAGACTAGGGAAGGAGGAGGAGGAGGAAGGAGGAGGAAGAGAGAGAAAAGGAGGAGGAGGAGTAGGAGAGGAGGAGGGAGGAGGAGGAGGGGGGGAGGAGGAGGAGGAGGGGGAGGAGAGGAGAGAGAGGGGAGAGAGAGAGGAGAGAGAGAGAGTAGAGAGAGAGAGAGAGAGAGAGAGGGGATAGACTATTATGGTAAGCTTTCTTGCCCATTTACGAGGGGACAGTGAGCACAAAACACATATTCTTTTTTTGTGTGTGTGTAAAAAACACACCAAACAACCCCCCTCCCCCCAAACACACACACATATTCAACTAAAAACAAAAAAACCTTCACAATTTCACAACATATGTATGTTAGTCCGTCGTTTTCGACGATGACCTCCAAAACAGCAGAGGAGGCAGCTGCTGTTTCGAAAATTGGGCAGAAATTTGATTATAGTGGAGATGCCTTGCCCACAGTACATCCCCACTCTCTCGGCCAAGTTGGCATAAGGACAGTCAGCGTTGGAGATGTTCTCCAAAGGCCAACCAGCCCCCAGGGCTGCAGCACATAAGGACTGTGCAAGTCAAGCCTCCTAGTCAGAGAGTCATAGTCGATCACTAAAGACTAAGCTGTAAAGTGGAATTCCATGAGTGGGAAAGCCACTGGTCATACAGCCTCTCACTTTGCTGTTGCCCCCAGCGTCAATGGTTTAATCAAGAACTGTGATAAAGCCCAGGCGCTGACGGCGAACAATTTCACAACAACCCAAGTAATAATCATCATGGCGAGATAGAAAGAGATTGATTGATTGATAAACATATAGACAGATAGACAGACATAGATAGATAGATAGATAGATAGATAGATAGATAGATAGATAGATAGATAGATAGATCGACAGAGGTACACGGATGGATAGAGACAAACAGACAGACAGAGGCAAAGAGACAGACAGACAGAGACAGGCACACAGAGACAGAGACAGAAACAGACGCAGTGAACTTTTGTTGTTGTGGGTTTTTAAAAAAATGAGTGAAGTAAATTAGCATGCACGATAGCTTTTCCCCTTTCCGCCCTAGAAAGGCTCTATAAATCTAGTCATTAAAAAAAATAACAACAACAACCCCCCCCCCCCCCCCCCCCCCCCCCCCCCCGAGATGAACTCCATAAAAAAAAGAATATGATAATATCGTGGGATATTTCGTATTTATATATATATATATATTAAACAAAGATAAAAATCGGCCATGCGTTGACAAAAGCAAGAAAAAGGAAATATGAGAGAGAGAAAAAAACAATACGAGGATG
>CM054166.1:12330134-12342634 GCA_028751875.1 Rapana venosa
TGCGCACAAGTTAAATCCTGTTCCGCTTTTCGTAAGAGTAGGCCATTGTGTGCCGGTGGGAACAGATGACAGAATGTACAAAACCACATACACACGGGGAACCGGATGTAAAAAAAGAACTTTAGTGCTTATTCCATTATCTTCGATATAAAAGAATAAGTATAGAAGAATAAATAAAATTTAAAAAAAACCCCGGAACATCTCATTTTCATGACAGATGCGTTACAACAAGAAAGACGCAATTATTGTTAAGGAAGTTATACCAAAGTCCTAGCGGAGATTTCCGATTTAGAGACTGAAACTAAAAAACAACAACAAAAACCAGCTTAAAACCCAGCAAGATAAAATTCGATCTCACTCAGCTATCGGTAGCATACCACGAGAAACATACCATCAGCAAAACAAACAACAACAAAAAGACACCAAAAAAGAATCCCCTGACGTCGGAATATGGCTGCCTATGTGGCGAGGTACTTAAGAAGTCATGCACGCAATCTTCTCATCCAGTCTGTACTTTCAATCTCACAGTGATTCCCAGGTGGGATGAGTGGGTCAGAGTTCACATGTTCTGGGTGACCCCCAGGGTGGTAAGCTGGGGAATGTGCAACACCAACAACAACAACAACGACAACAAGGATCGATGGTCTAGAGGTAACGCTCCATCCAGAAGGTGTGGGTTCGATCCCCGTGAGTGGAGGTCTGGGTGCTAGTCTTTCGAATGAGACCGTAAACAGAGGTTCACGCATTCAGCGCACATAAAAGAAACCCGAAGCAACAAGAGATCTTTTCGATGGAACAATTCTGTTAGAAAAAAACCACCACTCTCATAGGGAAATACATGCATACATACATTATGCAAATAGGAAAATTTAAATAAAACAAGAAGTGGTGGCGGTGCTCAAGTGGCGACATGTGGTTCTAAGGGAGAGCAGCCTGAATTTTATGCAGAGAAATCTGCAGTGACTGATTGTAGTAATACAATACAATACAATAACAATACAATGCAAAGTAATGCAATACAATACTATAATATGATACACTACACCGCACTACACCGAACCGCACTGCACTGAACTGCACTGCACTGCATTGCATGACACTACACTACTCTACACTACACTACACTACTCTACACTACACTACACTACTGTACACTGCACTACACTACTCTGCACTGCACTGCACTGCACTACACTACACTACACTACACTACACTACACTACACTACACTACACTACACTACACTACACTACACTACTCTACTAATACCCTTTGTTTCAAATGTCTCCACAAATTTGCACCTTCTTATCTCTGTAACTGTCTTCACCTGTACACTCCGTCCCGTTCCCTTCGTTCAGCTGTAGATACTTTGTGCTTTCGAACACCCAGATTTAAACAAACCACTGTTGGCCGTCGCTCTTTCTCTGTTTCTGGTCCCTCCACATGGAACGACCTCCCTCTTCCACCTCGCCAAAAGCCTTCTTTTGATTCTTTCAAATCTAGCCTCAAAACGCACTTATTTTCTACTTGAGATCTTCCCCTGTTGTCTGTTCCTACTTATCAATAGCTGCCTTCACCTCCACCACCCCCACCTAAGTGTGTTGTGTATATAAATTTGATATTTGTTTATGGATGGTTGCATGCGTATGAATGATTTGAATGCAAGCGCTTTGATTTGTTTACTTTACAAGATTCAGCGCTATATAAATTCCATACATTATTATTATTATTATTATTATTATTACTCTACACTGCACTACACTACACTACACTACACTACACTACACTACGCTGCACTATACTACACTACACTGCACTGCACTACACTACACCGCACTCCACTCCACTCCACTACACTGCACTGCACTGCACTACTCTACACTACACTACACTACACTGCACCACACTACACTACACTACACTACACTACACTGCACTGCACTAACACAACACTACAATGCAAGGTTAAGGCAATGCAATACAATACAATACTATACTTCTCCTCCTCTTCCTCCTCCTCCACCTCCTCCCTCCACCTCCTCCACCTTCTCTTCCTCCTCCTCTTCCTCCACCTCCTCCACACCTCCTCCTCTTCCTCCTCCTTGTCCTCCTTCTGCGTTCCTTGGCTATAGCTATACTGGGTAGAATGCACAGTGCCTGGTCTTCTCCTGTACTTGTCTGCCCGCTGGCCTCAACCGATAACGTTCCGACTTCAAGGGCAGCTCATCAGAAAGTTCATCAGAGAAACAATTTTCAGATTTGCATGGGGGTAAAGGGGCAAGTGAATGGGCCGGGTAGGCATAAAATAAGCACGAGAGGGAGAGGATAGAGAGGTGAGGAGAAAGACAGAAACAATGGGAGTGATAGAAAAGAGGGACATTTTCTAGCAGTTTCCAGAAGGTGGGAATGCTGTCTATACTGAAAGGCTCCCCCTCCTCCCCCCCACCCCTCCCCGGGTATTCCTACGGGGTAAATACAATACATCACCATCAGCCACCGCTTCTTTAATAATCAACCACACACACACACACACACACACACACACACACACACACACACACACACACACACACATTTTTCTTGTTTGGAGGGGTGGGGTGGGGGTTGGGTCCATTTTTGTTGCTGTTGAGGTTTTTTAAAATTTTGGGTCGCGTGTGAGTGTGAGTGTGTGTGTGTGTGTGTGTGTGTGTGTGTGTGTGTGTGTGTGTGTGTGTCTGTGTGTGTGTGTGTCTGTGTGTGTGTGTGTGTGTTTTCTCTTTTTTTCTCTTCTCTGTTTCTATGTTTTCTTTTGGAGTTAGTGTTTTAATATATTATTATTGGTTGTGGTACTAATGTAGTTCGATAATATTGATCAAGTTGGGTTTTTTTGTTCCTAGATAGATGGCTTGATGAAAAAAAGCGAATGCATTGCTTATTCAATGTATCATCTGGAAATAAAAAATTTACTTGACTTGACAAACACACACACTCAAACATGTTAGTTATTGTCGCTGTTGTTGTTGTGTACGTATGTTTGTGTTTGTTTGTTTATTTGCTTGTTGTGGTTGTTCTTGTTGGTTTTGTTTGTTTGTTTGTTTGTTTGTTTCATTCAGTTGTCTGTATGGATGAAGGTTTTTGTGTGTATGTGTGTGAGGGGGGGGGGGAAGCAGTTGGGTGTGTCTTTTTAAAAATGTTGTCTTCTTGTTTGTTTTGGTAGGGGTTTTTTGGTTGCTTGTTTGTTTGTGTCATGATGGATATATTTTCAAGATTTTTTAATTATTTGAATTGTATGGTTTAATAATGTTCAGGGTTTTTTCTTTTGTTTTTAATTCCATGTGTGCACATGTTATCGTCTTTTCTTGTTTGATTTGTATGGTTTATCATTGATTAGGTTTATTTATTCTGTGTCTGCATATATATTATCCTTTTTTCTCTCTTTTTTTCTTTAGATAGATGGCTTGATGGAAAAAAAAGCAAACCCACTGCTTATTCAATGTGCCATCTGAAAATAAAAATAAATAAATTTTTAAAAGTTTGACACCCACACTACACACCCACACTACACACACACAACACACACACCCACACACACAACACACACACACACACTACACTACACACACACACCAGAGCAAGAATTCGCCATGCAGAACAGAACCACCATGGCTCTGCTCTGTCGCCACTATTGGTGCCCCCCCCCCCCCCCTCCACACACAGAGACCACCTAGCCCCTCCCCTCCCTCCCTCCTTCCTCTCTTTCCTCCTCTCTTCTCTGACAAAATAATAGGTACCCACCTGTACCGCTGGCCCCACCCTGCTCTTTAAAGACCGGGCCAGAAAAATTGAGTAATGCACCGCGTTTTTAATGCCCCACCGGACAAAAGATGTGAGGGATAGGGGGGGGGGGGGTTGAGAGGTGGGAAGATGGGGGAAATGGTTAGTGAGGATGGGGGGTAGGGGGGGAGGGGGGTTAGGTTGGTTCTTCAGTTAGAGGACACTTACAGGGAGGAGGAGGGGATGCCAGAAGGGGGGGGTGGGGTGGGGGTAGGGATGAAAGATGGGGGGGTGAAAAGTAGCTATTTGTAGTGGTGAAAGGGGGCGAGTGGTTAGAAGGGGAGCGTGAAAAGGGACAGTGCTGAGTTAGGATGGTTAGGGGGGAGGGGGGGGGGGGGGGGGGGGGGGGGGGGGGGAAAGGGTAGAGGGGGGGGGGGGGGGGGGGGGGGGGGGGGGGGAGGGGGGGGGGGAGGAGGGGGGGGGGGGTTTGTCAAGGGCTTTTGGAGTCTCTGTGGTTGGTGGTTACGTTAGTTACGTTTGGGGGGTTGTGAACGGAAGTGAGATTGGGTAACAGAAGTTAGTGAGGGTGGGATAGGGGGTGGGAGGATGGGGAAAGTGTGTTAAGGGGTATTATACGTTTGTATTAGTGTTTCACAGCCTCCTCCTTACCTCCCCCCTCCCTTATCCATCCTCCCTGCTGCGTGACGAGGAGAGAGAGAGAGGGGGGGGGGGGGGGAGAGACAGACAGAATCAGAGAGAGAGAGAGACAAAAGAACAGCATAGAGAGCACAGAGAGACAGAGAGAGACATAGAAAAAACAAGAGTAAGAGAGACGAGAGAAAAAGAAGAGAGGAGACAGACAACAGACAGAGAGACAAAGCAGACTGTCGTCTGACAAGAGAGAAAACAGAGAGTGAGAGAGAGAGAGAGAGGGGGGCGACAAGAGAAACAAAAGAGAAACAGAGAAAAAACCCAAAACAGAGAGGTATCGACTTGATTGATTGATATTAAAAAAAATTATTAATGATAAATTCATTTCCAAGGGTTCAGGTAAGTATTGGGCATAATCTTTTTTTCTCACGGCCTGCCTGGGAAGGGCAAACCTTAAGAAAGAAAGAAAGAAAGAAAGAGAAGAGAGAGAGAGAGAGAGAGAGAGAGAGAGAGAGGGGAGAGAGAGAGAGAGAAAAGGAAAAGGAAAGAAGAGGAAAGAGAGAAAGAGAAGAGAGAGGAAAAGAAGGAGAGAGGAGAGAGAGAAAAGAGGAGAGAGTGAGAGACAATGACAAAGACAAATCCAAGCAATGACAAATTCTTTTATTTCGAGATAATGAATAAGCAACCCATGTGCTTTTTTACATCCAGTCCCCGCCTTAAGGAAATTATATGATAATAAAATAAAATAAAGCCCACAGCAATACACTAACAGTATACGGAAAAATTTCACAACAAAGACCCACAAAAATCACCAAAAGAGAGAAAAAAAAAAAGCAAAAAGTAAAAAGCAGAACAGAAAACACAGAAACAACCGAAAAAATAGCAAGAACCAAGAGCAAAACAAAAGCGGCAACAACAGGGAAGGGACAACGGAATAGTCCCCCCTCAAAAAACAATAACCCAAAACCCCAAAGAGAAAAGAGAAGAGAGAGAGGGGGAGAGAGAGAGAGAGAGAGAGAGAGAGAGAGAGAGAGAGAGAGAGAGAGAGAGAGAGACCGAGACAGAGAAACAGAGAGAGAGAAACAAAAGAGAGAGAGAGAGAGGAAGGGGAGAGAGAGAGAGAGAGAGAGAAAAGAGAGAGAGACAAAGAGAGAGTTTGTTTGATTTTATATCTTTATTGATTGATAATCTTTATTCCCAAGGGTTACAGAGACAGACAGGCAGACAAAAAAAGAGAAAGACAGAGAGACAAAGACAGAGACAGACAGACAGACAGACACACAGAGAGATAGACAGAGACTCGACCTTCTCAAAACAGTCCATGCATGCAATAACAAGAAGTTATTTGAAAAGCTTTGGAATCTCGCTAGTGGGCCAGGACTTAGTAGCACTATAGTTAGTCAGTACACACAGACAGGTCTTCAGTGTCCTGTACCTCAAAATCGTGGCGGGGTAGCGCTAAACTGTTAGGTAAGATTTTTGTCAGGAAGACTGAAGGGGGAGGGGGAGGGGTAGGAAGAAAGATTTCCAACCTAAACCCCTGCTAGACTATTTACTCCTCCCTACTCTATCTCTCTCTCTTTCTCTTTCTTTCTTTCTCTCTCTCTCCCTTTCCCTCTCTCCCTTTCCCTCTCTCTCTCTTTTTCTCTCTCCTTCTCTCTTTTATCCCTAAGGGGGGGGACTGGATGTAAAAAAAAAAAAAGCACACGAGTGCTTATTCATTATTCTCGAAATAAAAGATTTCGTCATTGTCATTCTCTCTCTCTCTCTCTCTCTCCTCTCTCTCTCTCTCTTCTCTCTCTCTCTCTCTCTCTCTCTCTCTCTCTCTCTCTCTCTCTCTTGTCCTTTCGGTTCAAGATTTCCATCGGTCACCTCAAATGGTTGTCATTAAAGTGTGTATGTGTGTGTAATGGTACAGAGGGGAGGCTTTATGTACTGTGCTGTTATGCTGTTGACTGACTCGTGAAGTTTTGGGAGGATTTGTGTGTGTGTGTGTGTGTGTGTGTGTGTGTGTGTGTGTGTGTGTGTGTGTGTGTGTGTGTGTGTGTGTGTGTGTGGTGGTGTGGTGGGTGTTTGTGGTGTGGTGGTGATGGTAGGGTGATGGTGGAGAAGTTGGTGGGTGTGGTGGGTTGGGTGGGTGGAGTTGGGGGAGGGATGGGAGGGATATTGTTGTTGTTGTTGTGTTGTTGAATGTGATTTTTATACCGCAAGTGTGTCTAGTCTTGTGTTACTTTAGATGTCGCTGGGTACTTTAAAGTCTTCCTGCTGGGTTTGTATCTGTCTGTTTGTTTGTATCTCTGTCTGTCTGTCTGTCTGTACTCTTTTCCCCCCTCTTTCTCTCTTTGTGCTCTGCGCTTGGCATCAATGATTATGAATAATCAACAATGGGTAACTGATTCCCCAGAACTGTCGCTGATACCATATTCACTCATCACAGTCTCTGTGTAGATTTTTCCCTCTTGAAAACCGCAACAACAACAACAACAACAACACACAGTTGTGTCACAGTACTATCATCATAGGCTAGCTTTCATTCCTACAGTACAAAATATAGTTAACAGCATATTATGAGTGTCCCTTTTTTCGTTGTTGTTTTTTTGTTTCTCGGTTAGAGCTCTGAGGTACACCAATGGCCAAACTTTGCGTATGCGACCGTTCTTACCGCCATCAAGGTAGCCGCATTCTGACTTCGGGGATGCTGTCAAAACAACACACCTGGGTGCATCTTTTTTTCACAAAATATTTTACACCAGTTCCTACCGACACAAAAATGACCTACTATTCTCAAAGGCGAAACGGGTTTTTAACGTGTGCGCGAGATGTTCTCTGTGTGTTTCCACACTGGTCTCGGTTTTTTTTTTCCGTCTCATCCCAGGGACTTTTGGGGGAGTGGGGTCGGTATTGATGTTAACTCCGGAGGAAAAATCCCCTTTAACGGATTCCTCCCTCGGTGGTTGTTCGAACCTCGGTTGACAGATCACGAACACTGCGTTCTAACCACTCGGCTACCCAGCCTGTCCTCACCCCCTCCCTCCATACCATCCTTTATTAAAAATGTCTCTTATTTTTAAAAAGTTTATAAAAAAGTCAGCTCTAAAATGCTCTAGTCCCTGCACTGTAAAGGTGTCCCATAACCTATCTGGTCGTAGGGGAGCGAGGCATCAGAGACCTCAGCTTCTTCAGGCGCCAGCATATTGAGGGCGGCGTCCATCTCTTCTCCCTTGCTGCTTTACCTTCCATGATCCTAAAGAGGGCAGGTACCCATTTACAGCTGGGTGAACTGGAGAACTGTACTGAAGCCAAGGCGCGCAAACGGTCACCCATCCAAGTGGTAACCACGCTCGACGCTGCTTAACTTGGCTGGGGGAAAGCGAGTGCTCTGACTACTGAGCTATCCCTGCACTGTAATGCATCTTGTTACTTTGATATGAAAAAATAAAAACAAATTACAAAGATGTATATTTTGAACTTCGTTGCTCCTCTGATGGTGATAATTATTGCAAAGTTGGCTGTCATTGTACCTAATGTATTGTATAGAATTGTATTGTATTGCATTGCATTGTATTGCACTGTGTTGTATCGCATTGTATTTCATTGTATTGCACTGTACTTTATCGCATTGCATTTTCATGTATTGCATTGCACTTTATTGTGGGGGACGGGATAGCTCAGTGGTCGGAGCACTCGCTTCCCACCCCCCAACCCCCCGGCAGCCAAGGTTAAGGAGCATAGTTACCACTTAGATGGGTGACCGTTTGCGCGCCTTGACTTCAGTACAGTCCCCCAGTTCACCCAGCTGTGAATAGGTATCTGCCCTCTTTAGGGTCAAGGAAGGTAAAACAGCGAGGGAGAGGAGATGGGCGCCGCCCTCAATAATTATGCTGGCTCCTGGAGAAGTTGAGGTCTCTGACGCCTCGCTCCCCTACGACCCTATAGGTTATGGGAGATCTTAAACTTTTAGTGTATTGTATTGCATTTTAGTTTGTTGCACTGCATTGCATTGTATTATTATATTGTATTCCATTTATTATTATTATTATTATTATTGCGTACTACTTTCAGCCATGGCATGTTTTTTTCTGTGTGAAATCTATATTTTTTCCCACAGGGAGACTGTGTTGCCACCCGAAAGGCACCATTCTTTTTTCTTCTTTTCTTTGTAAATTTTTTTTTCCACTCTGCATAATGTACTTGTTTCCCTACTACGGAGGCTTTTTTCTACAGAATTTTGTCACAGAGAGAGAGAGAGAGATGGAGAGAGAGAGATGAGAGAGAGAGAGAGAGAGAGAGAGAGAGAGAGAGAGGGAGGAGAGGAGAGAGAGAGAAAGAGTGCACATGTTAAAACCTGTTCCGCTTTTTGGAGGAGTAGGCCATTGTATGCCGGTGGAAACGGATGACACAATTTGCAAAACTGCATACACACTGGGACTGGATGTTATTTAAAAAATAAAAAGCACATGAGTGCTTACTCCATTATCCTCAAATAAAAGAATAACAATAAAGAAAGAAAAGAAAGGAAAGAAAGAGAAGAGGAGAGAGAAGAGAGGAAGAGATGAGGAGTAGGAGAGAGTAGAAGAGGAGAGACGAGAGAGAGACAAAGACAGAGACAGACAGACACCAGAAGACAGAGACACAGACAGAACACAGAACAGACAGAGACACAGACAGACGTAGAACAGAGATATAACTGATTTTCTTTTTTTCAAGACTGACCTTGTTGAATAATTATTTCGAAAGACCTACCTGAGGAAAAAACTATAAAAATTTTCAACGTGAAGTGAAAGATGAGTGAGTTACCGAAGAACTGAAGAAGGTGACAGTGACAGTCCTGATACGACCTTTGTGATCGGTTGGCGGGGGGGGGGGGGGGGGGGGGGGGGGGGTATAAACAATATGAAATGAAAGAATAACGATAAAAAAAATTTTGGTAAAATATATATACCGAGATTGTGTCTCAATAAATAAGCTGGAAACAAGGACGAAAAATGCCTGCCCCTGGAATAATAAATAACAATAATAATATTAATATAAAAAAGAAAAGTAGGTAGCGGTGACATGACAGCATATGAGATATATGAGGGGTGAAGGAGGTAGAAGACGAAAGGAAGAGGGGGGGGGGGGGGAGGGTGAAAAGGGGGGGGGGGGGGGGGGATGGGGAGGGGAGGGAGGGGAAGGAGGGAAGGGGGAACCAAGTCACCACTGCAGAGCCTGTTTCAGTGAATAATTATGACGGATGTCGTTAAGTGGTTTTCTCGTCCCTATCTGGATTAAGGCGTTCAACTCCACGAACAGGGATCTCAAAAGAAACCAGACATTGCTTCAACATTGCTTTGGACATCGTTTTTCTATCAAACCCAGATAAAAACACGCTATCTTAAAAGATGCCGGCGATAGAGAGATGTTTATTAAACAAAGATCACACATAATTGATACACGACAGAAGCTCAGAGCACTCACTTCCCCCAACGCTAAGGTTAAGCAGCATCGAGCGTGGTTACCAAGAAGATGGGTTGACCGTTTTTACACGCCTTGGCTTCAGTACGGTCCCCGCAGTTCAACCAGCTGTAAATGGGTACCTGCCCTCTTTAGGGTCAGGGAAGGTAAAGCAGCGAGAAGGAGAGGAGATGGGCGCCGCCCTCAATATGCTGGCCCCTGGAGAATCTGAGGTCTCTGATGCCTTGCTTCCCTACGACCACATAGGTATGGGACACCTTTACCTTTACCTTGATATGACACGACGCTTTAGCCGAGTGGTTGAAAGACCCTTTGACTTCAATCTTGTGGGTTCATATCATGAAGTCGTGGGTTCGAATCTCAGCGGCTGCGTCTGGTGATTTAAAGGTAGGGATTTCTACGATCTCCCAGGTGACCTTCAGGTACAGACCTGCCAGTACCTTTCTTCTTTTCGCGTATATATAAAGTATGTTCTTTCGAGCCAGAAGGCCCTTAGACCCGGAGCTTATCCCGGTTTCTGTAGCGTTAAGCGAACTGATGGTTTTTCACCACCCATGTGACAGGACGCTAGTCTGTCGCCAGATACTTCCCCAGCAGAGCTGGTACCCACTTGTACACCTGGGTGGAGTGAGGAAAATAGGAGTAAAGTGTCTTTCCCAAGGACACAACACCGAGCCCAGCGGGGATCGAACCCGCGACCTCTGGATCACGAGTTGACCGCCTAAACCATCGACCACGGTGCCTCCGTATATATTATATATATAGATAAGTATATATACATACACACATATTATATATATAAGTATATATACATACACACACACACATATATATATATATATATATATATATATATATATATATATATAAAATATATATATTATATATGCAGACGATCAAATATGCACGTGGTAATTCATGTCAGCGTTCTGTGGGTTACGGAAACACGAACACAACCCAGCATACATCTCCCGCAGTCGAAATGCGGCTACCTTCATGGTGTGCCGAAACACGGTCGCATTAAAACAAAATCTCAACCATTTTTGGTGATTGAACCTCGGAACTCTAACCTCCGAACGAAAAAAACAACAACAACCACCAACAAACCCCAAACAAACAAAAAACCAACAACAAAAAACCGAAACGAAAAGTCTTGATCCAGATAGCGACAGGAAAACTGTTACGGACACGCCCGAGCTAAACAAAGCCTGTGCACGAACGCCCGTGTCATGTAAAGAAGTCACGAAAAGGACGTCTTTAACAGGGAGGGGGGAAAAAGAAAAAGAAATGAAGAAAAAGAAAAAGACAGGACAAGAAAGAAGACATGCCTCTCTAACATTACAATAGGCAGTTGGAGCAGCAGTGGAGGGAGGAGGGAGGAAAGAAGGAGGGGAGAGGAGAGAGAGAGAGAGAGAAGAGATGGAGAGCGAGAGAGAGAGGAGAGAGAGAGAGAGAGAGAGAGACAGACAGACAGACAGACAGACAGACAGAAACAGAGACACTGAGAGAGAGACAGGAAGTCATAAAGAGAAGTGATGCTGAGAGAGAGAAAGAGACAGAGACAGACAGACACACAGTCAGAGAAAGAGATACTCACAGAGAGGACAGGGAGGCATAGAGAAGTGATGCTGAGACAGAGAGAGGAGAGAGAGATAGAGAGAGAGGAGAGAGAGAGAGAGGAGAGAGAGACAGACAGACAGACAGACAGACAGATAGACAGACAGACAGACAAAAAGACACAGACAAAAAAGCCCATAAGGAATAGAGACAGAGACAGAGAAGAAGGCAGAAGGGAAGGAGAAGGAAAAAGGAACGATAGAACGAAGAGGACTGGGGTGGGGTGAGGGAGGGGGGGGGGGGGGCAGGGCTGGGATGGGAGGAGGAGGGGGGGGGAGCGGGGGTAGGTCCATGTGGATGATGAGAAGATAGCACTACTAGCAGAAGGCAGAAAGAACAGAAAAGAAAAGAAAAAAAAGCATGTTATTGTGCGGGCAAAGCCCATATACGCGCTTGCTCTCAATTCAGGGACCGGGTCGAGGGTCACGACCTTTTGCCCACAAACTTCTCATTAAGTTTCAGCGCGCGTGCGTGCGTGCGTGCGTGCGCGTGGTGTGTGTGTGTGTGTGTTGTGTGTGTGTGTGTGTGTGTGTGTGTGTGTGTTTTGTAGTCAGTCGAAACAGCGCGATGCAAAACAGGGCGCGCATTTGGCTCGGTGTAGAACGATCAGGGTGTGGATCATAAAATAAAACAAACGCAAAAAAGACCTGTCCCCCCCCACACCCCCCCGACCTTCCGCCTTCGTCCCCCCCCCCTTCCCCTTGCAGTCCGGAAAAATCCTTATGACTCATGGGATTCGTAACCATGATCTGCCAGTCGAGGGCATCCATGCTGGCTGGTTATGTAAAATAAACTTTGCTTTGCCAGATTTGACATGAACCTTGCCTTGCTTTGCCAGATGTGAAATAAACTTTAGTTTGCCTTGACAGATTTGAGACAAACTTTGCCTTGCTTTGCCTGATTTGAGATAAACCTTGCCTTGTTTTTGCCAGATTTGAAATAAACCTTGCCTTGCCTTACCTTGCCAGATTTGAAATAAACCTTGCCTTGTTTTGCCTTGCCAGGTTTGAAATAAACTTTGCCTT
>CM054166.1:12347634-12350134 GCA_028751875.1 Rapana venosa
TATATTATTTTACAGCAGGAATATTTGTCACAAAAGAGTTTTAAATGATTTATTCAATTTACGTTTCATTCATATATATCACAGCAGGAATATTTTTTCACAAAAGAGTTTTACACGAATCATTAAAGATAAGTTTCATCCATATATTATTTTATAACAGGAATATTTGTCACAAAAGAGTATTAAATGAAGTATTCGATTGACGTTTCATTCATATATTTTACGCAGGAATATTTTTTCACAAAAGAATTTTAAATGAATCATTCAAGATACGTTTCATCCATTTATTATTTTACAGCAGGGATATTTGTCACAAAAGAGTTTTAAATGAGTTATGCAATTTACGTTTCATCCATATATTTTACGCAGAATTATTTGTCACAAAAGAATTTTAAATGATTCCTATATTTTACGCAGGAATGTTTGTCACAAAACAGTTTTAAATGAATTATTCAAGATACGTTACATCCATATATTTTTTTACAGCAGGAACATTTGTCACAAAAGAGTTTTAAATGAATTATTCAAGGTACGTTTCTTTCATATAATTATTTTACGCAGGAATATTTGTCGCAAAAGAGTTTTACATGAATTAATCAATTTACGTTTCATCCCTATATTATTTTACAGCGGGAATTTTTGTCACAAAAGAGTTTTAAATGATCACTCAAGATACTTTCATCCATATATTTTACGCAGGAATATTTGTCACCAGCAAGAGAGAGAGAGAGAGAGAGAGAGAGAGAGAGGAGAGAGAGAGAGAGAGAGAGAGAGAGAGAGAGAGGAGAGAGAGAGAGAGACACACAGACAGACAGACAGACAGACAGACAGACAGACAGAGAGAGTCAGTCTAACAACACCACGACCAACAACAAAAAATATGAACAGATACAATGTTTTCTGATAGCACATTCAACGGGTAGCTGAACTTACCTCTGATTATTTATCTCCCTCTCTCCCCCTCTCCCTCTCTCAGATCAGACGAGGGCAGCACGACCTTAAACTTGAACTTTTACCTGTAAACAAAACCAAAACGATACAGAAAGATTTATTACTTTTTGGTCTCATGTGATATGTGCTCTGTGTGTGTGTGTGTGTGTGTGTGGTGTGTGTGTGTGTGTGTGTGTTGTGTGTGTGTGTGTGTGTTTTATATTTATTTTTATTTATTAGTTTATATCGAGGATAATGGAATAAGCACTCATGTGCTTTTTTTACATCTAGTCCCCGTGTGTATGCGGTTTTGTAAATTTTCTCATCTGTTCCCACCGGCACACAATGGCCTACTCTTTCGAAAAGCGGAACAGGATTTAACGTGTGCGCAAGATGTTCTGCATGCGTTCGCACACGGGGCCTCGGTTTATAGTCTCATCCGAAGGACTGTGTGTGTGTGTGTGTGTGTGTGTGTGTGTGTGTGTGTGTGTGTGTGTGTGTGTGTGTGTGTGTGTGTGTGCGTGTGCGTGTGTGTGTGTCTGTGAGTGTGTGTGTGTGTGTGTGTGTGTGTGTGCGTGCGTGCGTGTGTGTGTGTATGTGTGTTTGTGTGTGTATGTTTGTGTGTGTGTCTGTGTGTGTCTGTGTGTGTGTGTGTGTGCATGCCTCGACACGTGCGTGAATGTACGTGCGCGACTATTGCGTACTTTCGTGTATGTGCACGTGCGCGCCATCTAATAAATTATGTATTTTCAGGCGTGGTTTTTAGATTGCACGTTCCCCAGTAGCGATGCAAGGGGTCTGTCTGCGTAAACAGCATCCCCACCTTCTGGAAATTCTGTGCTGGGAATTCCCTCTTTTCTATCCCTCTCTTTGTTTTTGCCTGGTTCCTTTTCTACATGTCACACCTTCTTGTCTATTTTCTGCCTTCTTGGTCCATTCTCATTCCCCTTTTTTTCCAGAAAGACATATAAAATACAACAATTCTCTCTCATGCCGAAGTTGGATGCGCTGGGCCTGACTTGTCAGGCGCTTAACGGCAGCGCAGCACATTTTCGCTCATATGACAGACGGCAATAGTTGCTGTCTGAACGTTCGACGACGACGAAGAAGAAGACTGTACGCAAATGCACACACTACCAATCACCATTCTGATACGAAAAGCCTACATAGATACATTCTTGTATGTAAATATCGGGGTGTATTTACGTCTGGGGACGGGATAGCTCAGTGGTCGGAGCATTCGCTTTCCCCCAGCTAAGGTTAAGCAGCATCGAGCGAGGTTACCACTTGGATGGGTGATCGTTTGCACGCCTTGGCTTCAGTACAGTTCCCCCAGTTCACCCAGCTGTAAATGGGTACCTGCCCTCTTTAGGGTCGAGGAAGGTAAAGCAGCGAGGGAGAGGAGATGGGCGCCGCCCTCAATATGCTGGCCTCTAGAGAAGTGAGGTCTCTGACCCATCATTCCCCTACGACCTTATAGGTTATGGGGGACACCTTCACCTTTCATTTACATTTGCGTATATAGGTGTTCCTTGAATTATTTGAAAAATTCGTTGCGCGCGCGTTGAAT
>CM054166.1:12360134-12370134 GCA_028751875.1 Rapana venosa
CATGGGAACTGTGTGGACGTCTCAGGTTGAAACCATCTTTTGTTTGCATTAAAACCGAGTGTTCTTAGTCGAAATCTTGCATAATTTAGTCGGTGCCATTTGTCAGTGACTATTCGAAGATACTTTTCAGCTTGAAAAGCACACCTAAACGAAAAAACCCAGCAGTATTTATCTTTACCTTCCATGTCCGAGTGCCAATTTTGTTTAAATGAACAAATGAGAGAGAGAGAGAGAGAGCTAGCAAGAGAGAGAGAAGAGAGCAGCAGAGAGAGAGAGAGAGCTAGCAGAGAGAGAGAGAGAGAGAGAGAGAGAGAGAGAAGAGAGAGAGAGAAGAGAGAGAGAGAGAGAGAGAGAGAGCGAGAGAGCGAGAGCTAGCAAGAGAGAGAGAGAGAGCAAGAGAGAGAGAGTGAGAGAGAGAGAGCTAGCAAGAGAGAGAGCGAGCAAGAGAGAGAGAGCGAGAGAGAGCTAGCAAGAGAGAGAGAGAAGAGAGAGAGAGAGAGAAGAGAGAGAGCGAGCAGAGAGAGAGAGAGAGAGCAAGAGAGAGAGAGGGAGAGAGAGAGCGGGGGAGAGAGAGAGAGGGGGAGAGACGAGAGGCGAGAGAGAGGAGAGGAGAGAGAGAGGAGAGAGAGAGCGGGGAAGAGAGAGAGAGGAGAGAGAGAGAGCGAGAGAGAGAGAGAGAGAGAGAGAGGGAGAGGGGAGGGGGAGAGAGATAGAGAGGGAGAGGGAGAGAAGCGAGCGAGCGAGAGAGAGAGAGAGAGAGAGAGAGAGAGAGAGAGAGAGAGAGATTATTTTACTTTATTCTTTTATTTCGAGGATAATAGAATAAACACTCACGTGCTTTTTTTCATCCAGTCCCCGTGTGTATACAGTTTGTAAATTTTTTCATCCGTTCCCGCCGGCACACAATGGCCTTCTCTTCTGAAATGCCCTTCTCTTCTGAAATGCGGAACGGGTTCTAACGTGTGCGCAAGATGTTCTGCGTGCGTTCGCACACGGGACCTCGGTTTATAGTCTCATCCGAAGGGCTTTTGGGGAGAGTGGAGTCTGCACTGATGTTAACTCCAGAGGAAAAATCCTCTTGAACGAGAATCAAACCCGGGTCAGCAGATCACAAATACATCCCTGTAACCACTAGGCTGAGAGAGATAGAGAGAGAGAGAGAGGAGAGGAAGAGAGAGAGAGAGAGAGAGAGAGAGAGAGATGAGAGAGAGAGAGAGAGAGAGAAGAGCGAGAGAGAAGAGAAAGAGAGAGAGAAAAGAGAGAAAGAGAGAGAGAAAGAGAGAGAGAGGGAAAGAGAGAGAGGAAGAGAGAGAGAGAGAGAGAGCAATCTGAATTCCACACAGAAAGTCTGGGGTAACTGATTGTAGTGTGCAAAATAATAAATACGATACAATACAATACAAAACAATACAGATGCTGAAGTACTCATCATAAGCATTGCTTGTTGTACTCATTTCATGAATTGGTGTTACGTTGTTCTGAACTAATAAAATCTTGTTTAAACCAATACAACACTTTAATACAACACAACACAACTAACTAAAAAGTCATCACACAAAGAGAAACAAACAAAACAAAAAAACAGAAAAAATTTGAACCCAGGGCCTCTCTCTTTCTTAATCTCATCTCATCTCATATATGTCGCTGCCTTCAACAGCCTAAATTCCCATCACCCTGCTCTCTCTCTCTCTCTCTCTCTCTCTCTCTCTCTCTCTCATCTCTCTCTCTCTCTCTCTCTCTCTCTCTCTCTCTCTCTCTCTCTCTCTCTCGCTGTAGGGTGACTTCCCTTGGTTGGCTGCCAGCAAGACGCTCTCTCCTGCAGTGTGGTGAATTTTCTCTTTTTTCATATGTGCTGACTTTCAAAATGCCAGTTACAGGGCTTCCAGCAATGTTAGAGTGTCTGCTAAACTCTGCTTTACAAGAAATGGCGATTTCCTCATTCAAAGTAGACAGCAGAGGAGAACAAACTGTAGTCGTGCTCAGACTGAGTAGTAAAACTACCAGCTATACCCCTGTCACTCCACCTCAAAATGCAACGTTTAGGAGGAAGTGTCCGTCTCAGGTTAACAGAGATAGAAAAAGAGCAGAAACACACAGAAGTAACCGACAGGAAAAGGCAAGCAATGTGATGAAGTCTCCCTCAGGTTTGTTTCTACCAACACCCCCCAGTTTGTTGTATGCTGCTGACCCAACTGAAGGTGACATTGGTATGGACACTCCAGTTTGTGATGATCATTGTGCTTCAAATTTTATAGGCATCGAAAATTGACATGGGCAACAACATGAGATACAGTCAGGGGGCGCATGTACGACAACGCAGTGGTGCCAGCTTTTGGGGTAAAAGGAAAAACAATTAAATACTTGTATGTTTTGTAAAAAAAGTAAATGGGAATGGATTAGTCGTGACATTGGGAATGAGTTGAACAACAAAATTCTAAAAGTGGGTGAAAGGGGTTGGAGAAAATGGGGAGGGGCAGAATCGGGGGGATGTGTTAAAGATGTATCGAGATTTTCCAGTGAGAGAAAAGAGAGAGAGAGGAGAGAGAGGAGAGAGAGAAGAGAGCCTGAAGTTACTTGTAGAGACGTTTTGAATTTTTCAGTCAATGATAGATAACATGAAACAGACATTTATAAACCCAAAAGCTGTGAAAAGAGAAAATCTTGACAAGGGCATGTCGTAGTTCATGATATCATTTTTTTCCCAATAATACAAATTATGTGTGACTGAAAATATATGAAAGGTAAAAAGTAATAAGTTAAAACATTTATAACCCCATGATAGGGACCCCATGGCACAAGTCCATTAGGGCTGTCTTTATTTTTTACTTTGTTGTTTTCTAAAATCTGGTCTTGGCCCTGTCCCTCCCCACTGCCCCCTTGTAAAGGGGGTGTAAATGTTTTTTACAATAAACTTTGGGTCATTGTCGTGTGTGTGTTTTTAAATTTGTTAAAAACTGTTAATAATTGGTGGTGTGTGTATTTAAATTTTAAAACTGTTTAAACACTGGTGGTTGCGTGTGTAGGAGGGGGTCGAATGCAAGCGTTTTGATTTTTTTTTTACAAGATACAGCACTATTAAATTATAATTTCATCTCTCATTTTACATCATCATCATTATAATTTTACGCTATAACAAGTCATTCCACAAACCCATACAACCCCCCCTACCCAAACCCCCACAGATGCAAAAAAAGACTAATCTCCCTCCCCCCCACCCCCCCCCCCCTTCCCCATCAATTCTTCTCACTCTTCATCCACCCGTCAGCACAGGGTTTTTTTTTTTTCCCCGGGACAGACTATGAAGGGACGGGGGCTCGTAAAAACAAAAAAAGACGGTCGTAAATCAAAAGAGCGTAAGGGGATACCCATCCCCCATCATAGGAAACAGCCGCCAGCGGAAACATTTGAATTTTGGGACCGGGGGGGCGGGAACAAGCAAAAGGGGGGGCAAAGCGAATGACCCTTATTTCATTTTTTTTTCTTCCCTCTCCTCCTCCTCTCTCTCCCCTCTTCTCTGCCTTTTTCTTTTTTTTTTTTTTTTTTGGGGGGGGGGGGGGGGGGGGGGGGGGGGGGGGGGGGGGGGGGGGGGGGACAAAAGGCAGAGTCATAATACTAATTAATTCGACACGTGAACACAGCGCATTTCGATTGTCATTGGGGCCTGACGCTGCTCTCTTCTCCCTTTTTCCTTCTTTCTGACTTGTTTATTGTTTTTGGTCGCTTGGATGTGTGTGTGTGTGTGGTAATTTTTTATATCATACAGATAATACATACATATATAAATATACATAAAATATATACATACATCTACCAAAAACACATACAACATACATACATAAATACAACATACATACAACATAAACACACATCATACATACACCATAATATATAAATCTACACCACAAAAATACATGCTACCCACCACACAATACAATACAACCACACATACACAACACAAAAAAACACACACATACACAACACACACACACACACACACACAACAACACACATACATACTACAGAGATGATTTTTTCCCTTCCCAAATAAAGCTCGGAGGTTCGCCAATGGGAAAAGTTTGTATAACAATCTTTTTTTTCCCCCCTCAACTTAAGATAGCCACATTCCCAACTTTAGGGAAAATAGCTGGGGAAATGAACCTTCCCAATTTTTCCCGAAAAATTGGAGGGACATCCCCGCTCTTTTGTTTTTTAACGCCGTGAGATTTTTTTCGGCCCCCCTGTCTGCAAGCCCTGGGTCCGACTGATTTATACATAGTCTCCTCCGAAAAAATGTGATATCCCCCCCCCTCCCCGGTCAAACTGGGAAGAGAGAGAGTCGAACCCAGAACCTCAGGGTTTACTTGTTCGGCAGATGAACGTCTACACCCTCCTGCCTGACTCCTTCCTTCCTTCTGTGTGAGATATTGTGCTGGCAGGCAGAGGATCTTTAACGTGGCTCACTCAAGAACCGACGCGACGGGATGATAGCCTAGTGGTTAGAACATTGCGCTCGCAATCTGACGACCCCGGGTTCGATTCCAGTTCAAGGGGGATATTTTCTCCCTGGAGTTAACATCAGTGCAGACTCCACTCTCCCCCAAAAGTCCTTCGGATGAGACTATAAACCCGAGGACAAGTGTGCGAACGCACGCAGAACATATTGTGCACACGTTAAATCCTGTTCCGCTTTTCGTAAGAGTAGGCCATTGTGTGCCGGTGGGAACAGATGACAGAATTGACAAAACCGCATACACACGGGGACTGGATGTAAAAAAAGCACATAAGTGCTTATTCCATTATCCTCGATATAATAATAATAATAATAATAATAATAATAATAATAATAATAATATATGGAATTTGTATAGCGCTGCATCTTGTCAGATTTTTTTTTAAAAACCAAAAAACACCTTAACTCAGGTAGGTCAGGCAAAACGAACGGTCCTTCTTCTTCTTCTTCTTCTCTGTCGAACCTTCAGATTGCGACTCATCATTGTTCTCTGTGATATATATAAGCGAAAAGTGCTTTGCGCTGCCGTTAAGCGCCTGACAAGTCAGGCTCAGCGCAGCGCAGCAAAGTGTTGTTTTCACCACATCAGTGTGGTCGTTCTTCTCCTAGTCACTGAGCTGCTGCAGAGTCCAGTCTTCTTCCCTCGAGGGCGTCCTCCTCCTCCTCCTCTGCCTTCACAGCCGTTGGGAGACAGGTTCTCTCCTCTTGCCGCCTGTTCCGCTATTTGGGATGATGTCCTCTTGGTGTTTGACTAACCCATACCTAGGGGGCTGGTTCGTGGGCACCGGGGCGTATGTAGCCACACACACACATAGGTGTGCCTGTATACCGTATGTTATTTTATTTATTCATTTTATTCTTTTATATCGAGGATAATTGGAATAACCACTCGTGTGCTTTTGTTTTTTACATCCAGTCCCCGAGTTTACGCCGTTTTGTAAATTTTGTCATCCGTTCCCTCTCGACACACAATGGCCTACTCTTCCGAAAAGCGGAAACGGGTTTTAACGTGTGTGCAAGATGTTCTGCCCGCGTTCGCATACGTGGCCTCGGTTTATAATCTCATCGGAAAGACTTTTGGGGAGAGTGGAGTCGGCACTGATGTTAATTCCAGAGGAAAAATCCTCTTGAACGAGAATCGACCCCGGGTCAGCAGATCACGAAAACATCACTCTAATAAGGGGGTCCTGTCTCCTTCCTTGGAGAACTGATTTAGTTTAGGACTTTCTTGGGGAGGGAGGTGGGGAAGGCAGGAGAATGGACCAAGAAGGCAGAAAACAAACAAAGAAGGAGGTGACAGAAAGAAAAGGAACAACAGACGGAAAGAGACTGGACAGAAAGGATGGGAGTTCCTAGCGCAGAATTTCCAGAAGGTGGGGATGCAATTCATACTGACAGGTTTCCTTGCAAAATCCCCACAGGGGGTAGAATGGTCCTAATCTCAGGCGAATAGTCGTTACCCACACAAGCTGTCCTTACGCAATTCCTTTTTTTTCATTCAGATATGGTAATATTTGGGTCATTCTGAGACTGACTACACATTTATGTCGCATTCTTATACACGCTTTACGCGGAAATGTCAAGAGGGAAACCAAATGTTCTGTGAATGGGGTTTCCATTTTGTTGTTTGTTTGGGGGTTGTTGTTTTTTTTAATGAATTATTAGTCTTAGGGTACAAGAATCTTCTCTCATGTTAAAAAAAAAGGATATGGAAATATAATGAGCCCCTTTCTGAAATTTTCTTATCACACACACTCGCACAAACACACACGCGCGCGCACGCACACACACACACACACACACACACAGACGCGCGCGCGCACACACACATTTCCAAGCAGCTGTTAAGGAAGTTTTTTGTTAAAAATACATCTACCCCACCCCTTCCTTCCTTACCCCCCCCCCCCCCCCCCCGCCAAACCGTCCCTTCCATGTCTCTTCCTCTTCTCATTTCTTCCGACCAGATGACCTCACGACAGTCAAAGGTCACTATTGCATCTGCTTTCCCTCCACTCCCCACCCTCCCTCCCTTAACCCCCCCCCCCCCTCCCCACTATACCAACTTTCTCTTAACACCCCCTCCCCTTCTCCCCCTCCTCCCCTTCCTTCCGTCTTTCTTTTTTTTTTTCTCAGCCTTTTTCTGTATACTACGCTATCCATCTCCCCCCTCTCCGCCCCCTCCCTCTCCCTCTCTCTCTCTCTCTCCTACCTTGTCTTTCTTTCCTCTTTTTCTTTTTTTCTTCTCTTTTTCTTTTTCTGAATTCTGTCTTTTCACCTGTAAAACCTGCCTTGCCTTCTCCCGTGACGGTGACTGTGAGGTCAGATTGTGGATGATTGTACGATCCCCTTTCCTCTGTCTCTGTCTGTCTGTCTGTCTGTCTGTCTGTCTGTCTCTCTCTCTCTCTCTCTCTCTCTCTCTCTCTCTCTCTCTCTCTCCTCTCTGTTTCCCTGTCTGTGTGTCTTTTTGTCTGTCTCTCTCTCTTTCTGTGTCTATATGTCTGTTTGTTTGTCTCACTTTCTCTGTGTGCCTCTGTGAATATGTTTATATTGTATTGTTTGCACAGTAATAAAAACTACAAAGACAACAATCTTGTTTGTTTGTTGTTGTTATTGTTTTATAATCGAAATTTTCGGCATTTATTCGCCTTCTTCAGCGAAAACCTGACTGTATACTAAACCTATCAGTGCCATATAGTAACAGGTAAAAAGTAAAGGTGTCCCATAACCTATGTGGTCGTAGGGGAGCGAGGCATCAGAGACCTCAACTTCTCCAGGAGCCAGCATATTGAGGGCGGAGCCCATCTCCTCCCCCTCGCTGCTTTACCTTCCCTGACCCTAAAGAGGGCAGGTACCCATTTACAGCGGGGTGAACTAGGGGACTGTACTGAAGCCAAGGCCCGCAAACGGTCACCCATCCAAGTGGTAACCACGCTCGATGCTGCTTAACCTTAGCTGGGGGAAAGCGAGTGCTCTGACCACTGAGTTATCCCGTCCCCTTGAACATTTGGGGGGAATATACACATGTGTGTGTGTGTGTGTGTGTGTGTGTGTGTGTGTGTGGGTGTGTGTGTGTGTGTGTGTGTGTGTGTGATTGATTTCATTTTATTTTATTCTTTTATTTCGAGAATAATGGAAAAAGCGCTGATGTGTTTTTTCATCCAATCCCTGTGTGTATGCAGTTTTGTACATTTTGTCATCCGTTCCCACCGGCACACAATGGCCTACTCTTCCGAAAAGCGGAACGGGTTTTAACATGTGCGCAAAATGTTCTGCGTGCGTTCGCACAAGGAACCTCGGTTTACTGTCTCATCCGAAGGACATTTTGGGCAGAGTGGAGTCGGCACTGATGTTAACTCCAGAGGAAAAAATGCTCTTGAACGAGATTCGAACCCGGGTCAGCAGATCACGAATACATCCCTCTAACCACCAGGCTATCCTGTGTGTGTGTGTGTGTGTGTGTGTGTGTGTGTGTGTGTGTGTGTGTGTGTGTGTGTGTGTGTGTGTGTGTTTTTATTTTTTATTTCATTCTTTTACATCGAGGATAACGAATAAGCACTCCCGTGCTTTTTTACATCCAGTCCCCGTGTGTATGCGGTTTTGTAAATTCTGTCATCTGTTCCAACCGGCACACAATGGCCTACTCTTACGAAAAGCGGAACAGGATTTAACGTGTGCGCAAGATGTTCTGCGTGCGTTCGCACACGGGGCCTCGGTTTATAGTCTCATCCGAAGGACTCTGTGTGTGTGTGTGTGTGTGTGTGTGTGTGTGTGTGTGTGTGTGTGTGTGTGTGTGTGTGTGTGTGTGTGTGTTGTGTGTATGTGTGTGTGTGTGTATGTGTGTGTGTGTGTGTGTGTGTGTGTGTGTGTGTGTGTGTGTGTGATTACTATCGTTATTATCTTTGTATATTGATGACTTATTATACTGACATGATCTGTTTATTTTTATATGACAGCATGGATGGTTTTCTTTCAGATCTTTCTTTGTTTGGGCTTTTAAGAATATTTTTTTAATTATCAATTTTCTTTGATTAAGGGCTCGAGGCGTCAGAGACCTCAACTTCTCCAGGGGCCAGCATATTGAGGGCGGCGCCCATCTCCTCTCCCTCGCTGCTTGACCTTCCCTGACCCTCAAGAGGGCAGGAACCAATTCACAGCTGGGTGAACTGGGGGACTGTACTGAAGACGTGAAAAACGAATAGTTTCAACCTTGAGACAACGACGATCAACACTCAAGAATAATGAATTTTAAAAAAAACCCAACAAAAACAAAACAAGCAACATAATAATGTGCTCAGCAGTAAAATTTAAGAATAACAATAAAAGAACTAAGAGGGATTCAATATGGTTTGATACTGTTTTACAAGACTACCACCCAACCTTCCTTTAAGCAGATTTATTTTTCCCTGAAACATAATGATGCAGAATGAACATTCATATATAATCTGTTTAGAATAATCAAAGACACAGGACTGAAGATTTGTTTTGGTGTATGGTCTAACAGAATATGTTATATTGTGACATGTTTAAATGAAAGCTGTTCACAGCAAGGAAAAAAATAACCAAGGCTACGCTCAAACTCACTAAAAGGTTACAACCGTCCCCCTTCCCCCCAAAAAAAAAATAACAACAATCCCCCGAAAAACCCAATCCAACAATAACAACAAACACACACACACACACACACACACACACACACACACACACACACACACACAACTCAAACAAAACAAAAGAAAATACCCCCAAACAACCCGAACCCACACCAAAAACACAGAAACAAACAAAATACGGAAAGACTGTTCCTCTTCTCTCATGTATTTTCTTTTTTATCCTCCCCCCCCCCCCCCCCCCCCCCACACACACACACACTCACACATACTTCTCCTACCAAACACTCTACTTCTTTTACATCTGTCACCCTTTTCATACAGACACTCCCCTAGGGGCACAGAGAAAGAGACAGAGAGAGACAGACAGACATTGACACAGAGAGACAAAGAGAGACAGAGACAGAGAGACAGACAGTGACAGAGAGAGAGAGACAGAGAGACAGAGACAGTGAGAGAGAGAGACAGAGACAGTGAGACAGAGAGAGACAGAGACAGTGAGACAGAGAGAGAGAGAGAAAGACAGAGGGAGACAGAGACAGTGAGCCAGAGAGACAGAGACAGAAAGACAGAGAGAGACAGAGACAGTGAGAGAGAGACAGAGACAGAGAGACAGAGAGAGACACAAAGAGAGACAGATACACAGAAAGACAGAGACAGAGACACAGAGAGAGACAGACAGACAGTGACAGAGAGAGACAGGGACAGTTTATTTTATTTATTTTATTATTTTATATCGAGGATAATGGAATAAGCACTCATGTGCTTTTTTACATCCAGTCCCCGTGTGTATGCGGTTTTGTAAATTTTGTCATCTGTTCCCACCGGCACACAATGGCCTACTCTTTCGAAAAGCGGAACAGGATTTAACGTGTGCGCAAGG
>CM054166.1:12380134-12382634 GCA_028751875.1 Rapana venosa
GCAGTGTAGGTGCTAGGCCGAGGTGATCTTTATCGTTGCAGATTAGCATGCCCCTGGACGACGCTTAGCCCATGCAATACTTGCACCTGCCTTTGTCCTCCCCACCCCTCTGCTCTCCCTTCCCTTTCCTAGTCCCTTCCCCCTTCCCGTTGTTTTTCCCTGGGGGTAGTGTGTGTGTGTGTGTGTGTGTGTCTGTGTCTGTCTGTCCTGTCTTTTCTGAATATCGTATGTCTTGTCTGTTTTGTGTTCTGTATGGTGTCTATCTGTCTGTCTGTCTGTCTCTCTCTCTCTCTACTCTCTCTATCTCTCTCTCGCTCTCTCTCTCTCTCTCTTGTGATTTTATAGGATAGCACTGTCACCTTCTATGTGCCGATGGGGAATAAAAAACAGAGTTTGTCATTTCTTATTTGTAACCCTGAGATAAAATAATTCTTGCTATCTATCAAGCAATCAATCCTCGCTATCTTTAGCTCCGCTCCCCTACCCACATACCGCTCTCGCTGTCTATCACACGCTCTCTCTCACCTGTCTCGATCTCCGTATTTCCTCTCTCTCTCTCATCTGTCTCCTTTCTCCCCCCCCACCCACCCATCTCTCTTCTTTATCCTCTTACTGTGTTGTCCGTAATCAGGGCAAGGGACTGAGTGAAAAAGAAAAATTAAAACACGTAATGCGAATGCTTATTCTGTTACCTTTAGAAAAATAAAAAGATTTTCAAATAAAGATTTCAAACATTAATCAATTCACACACACACCACACACACTCTCTCTATTCGCTCTCTACTCTCGCCTCTCTTTCTGTCTCCCTCTCTCTCTCTCTCTCTTCCGTGAGGTCGCCCTCTCTCTCCTCTACTCCCCACCTCTCTCTCGCTTCCCTTTCTCTCTCTCCCCCCCTCACTCTTCTCCTCTCCTCACCCCACGCTCTCCCTCTCTCCCTCTCTCTCCTCAACTCCATACTTCTCCCTCTCTCTTCTTTTTCTGTCTCCCTCGCTCTCTCTCTTCTTTTGCTGGTTGTCAAATAGCCTACAGACTTATATGACAATAAAATATTCTGAAGATGATTCTCTGAATCCCTCTCTCTCCTCTCTCTTCCCCTCCCTATATCCCCCCCCCCCACCCCTTGCTATCTCCCCCTCCCCACCCTCTTCTCTACTCTCTCTCTCTTCTATCTCTTTCTCTCTCCTCTCTCTCTCTCTGTGTTGCAGAGATCCAATTCTCGATGTCCAGTGCATTGTCGTCGTTGTGTTGGTCTTCCTTCTTCTCCGTGAAACCGTCCGGGTATAAGGCCAGGAACCGATCTCACGGGCTTAGTTCTCTCCCTCTCTCCCCCCCCCCTCCCCCCCCCACCCTTTTTTTTTCTACTATGGGGAGAGGGGGTGGAAGGGAGGAAGGGGAGGAGGGGGGGGGGGATAGAAGGGAGAAGAAGCGGACAGGACAGACTTGGGGAATTAGAGGACAGGCAGAGTATGTATAATATTTACTCTAGTTATTGGGGATTGTGTGTTGCGTGATGGTGGTGGGTGGTGGGATGGATGTTTGGGGAGTGATGGGGGTTGGGGGTGGGGGTAGGGGGGGGGTGGGGATGGAGTATAGCCGCAGTATGGCCCTAGCGTGTGCGTTAAGCGCAAAAGTTGAAAGAAGGAAAGGGTGGGGTGGGGTGGGTGGGGTGGGGTTGGGAGTGTTTGGTTCCTGAACCTTAAATGCCTACATTCATATCAGTACATAGGTACTACCCAGTTGAGCTGGGCTCCTGGCTGGTTTTTGTGAAATAGGTGTGGGTTTTAATGGTCGTTGACAATTTGCTTGGGGGTGGAGGAAGAGTTGAAGGGGGGGGTGGGGATTGGGTGTGGGGGGTAAAATGCAGGGTGGGTGATTTTTGTATTGTGGGACGAACGATGGGAATGTTGGTTTCGAGGGGGGGTGATATTTGTGGGGTGGGGAGGGTGGGGGGGGGCTGGTGGATGGTAGGGGGGGGGGGAACTGGGTTGTTTTAGTGGGGAGTTTTGTTACAGTGTGGGGAGGGGGGTCGGGAACGCGGGAGGGGGTGTTGGAGGGAGTGGTGGGACTGGTGGGGGGGTTGGTGGGAGTGGCGGTCGATCGGTGTGGGCAGATTCTTGTGGGGATGTGCGTGAGGTGTTGTGGGCATGTTGTTTGTGGTCGGTGGGGTGGTCCGGGGCTTGGGGGGTGGGGGGGGGTCGGGAGAGCTTTGTATCTTACTGTGGTTTGTCGGGTGGTGGTTGCGGGGGGGAGGGTATGGGGGGGAGTGTGGGTTTGGGTGGTGTGGGGTTCGTAGTGTGGGTGGGGGGGGTGGTTTGGTGGGGGGCCTGGGGGCTTATGGGTGGGCTGGGCCGGGGGGGGGAGTGCTTTGGGTGGGCCGTGGCGTGCTTTGGGTTAGTCTCCCTAGGTTAACAAAAGGTCGATGTGGTGGTATCTGATTTCTGGGGGGTGGGGCGTGGCTGGTGGGAGGTGGGTGGGGGGTTGGGGGGAGGGGGGTTCGGCG
>CM054166.1:12387634-12394154 GCA_028751875.1 Rapana venosa
ATTCATTTCATGTTTATCTTATTCTTTTTTTTTCGAAAATAATGGATTAAGCATTTCGTGCGCTCTTTTTTTTATCCTCTTCAGTCCCCCCCCCCCCCCCAACCCCCCCCCAACCCCCCCACCCCCCCCCACCCCCCCCCCCCCCCCCCCCCCCCCCCTCCGTGTGTACGCAGTTTTGTTAATTTTTTGTCACTCCGTTCCCACCAGCACACAATGGCCTATCTTCAAAAAGCGGCGTTATTGTCGTCCCCGAGTGAGAGAGAGGAAGAAAAGAGAGAGAGTAGAGAGAGATGATGAGAGGACGAAAGAGAGATGCAGAGAGGGAGAGAGAGAGAGAGAGAGAGAGGGGAGGTGAGAGACGAGAGAGTGAGGGGGGTGGTGAGAGAGAGAGATGGGAGAGAGAGAGAGAGAGAGAGAAGAAGAGAGAGAGAGAAAGAGAGAGAGATGGAGGGAGGGAGCGAGAGATGAGAGAGAGAGAGAGAGTTAATGAGAGAGAGAGATGAGAAGAGAGAGGAGAGAGAGAGAGAGAAAGAGAGATAGAGAGAGGACAGACATAGAACAGACAGACAGAGATAAGAATGAAGAGATAGACAGACAGACAGGGATAGAGACAGTCAGAGAATAAAGAGAGATAGACACAGACCAGAGGCGGCCAGACAGACAGAGAAAAACAAAGAGATAGACAGGACTGACAGAGAGATTAGACAGACGTCTGGCAGCCAGACAGACAGAAACTGTAAACTCTGGCAGGATTTTATTTCATAAAGAGGGCCGCTTGGCATAACATGAAGGCGGTTTGCTGATAGCTACCATGATTTACCGGCCAGAATTAACACGGTGAAAGTACAGATGTGACAAACAAAGCTAAACAAACCCACGTTTGGGGGGGGTGGGGGGGGGAGGGGGGGGGTTGGACTTTCTGACGACACCCACATGTTCTCATATTCTACAGGCTTTGCATAAAACGTAAAAATTAAGGGGGTTAAAAAAATTTTTTTTTTGAACATTTTTTAAAAAAGGGATAAGACATGACAGAGACAGGAGAGAGAGAGGCGGGCGGACGGACGTGGAGAGAGTGGGAGTGACACAGAGAGAGAAGATTACAGAGACAGACAAATAGAAAAGAGAGGGAGAGTGATGAGGGCGAGAGGAGACATAAACAGAGACATAGAAAGAGACATACATACATTATTTTTTTTAAAAAAACTCATACAGACAGACAGAACAGCCAGCAGATGACAATACAGATTTATATATATATATTTACACATACATACAACCTTACATACATACTATACCTCATACAGATAGACAGATGAGAAAGTAGTAGATAGACAGAAGACAGACAGACAATCGGAAAGACTAACTGAAAGACAAACATACTGACAGAAGAGATACAGACAGACAGTCAGCGAAACCGGGAAAAAACACAAAAACGGACTACAGACTGACAGAGACAGACAGACAGACAGAAAATACGCGACACAAGACAGACAAAAACATTCTAGCTCTTAGACGAATGGCACCAGACGAACATGAAATTATCCATCATCCCAGTCTTCACCTTAAGACCAGTTCCTACTAGTAGCCATTATCTATTATTCTGCAATGAGGTCATAAAAGATTTTGTACCATATATATATATATATATTTATATATATATATATATTATAAATATATATATATTATAATATTATATATTAATATAACTATATACATTATACAGTTTATAATAAATAAATGTTAATTCATATCCAAATACATGTCCTCTTCACTTTCTTGCCTTCCGTCGTCGTTTTGTTTCGTTGGTTTGTTATTTGATTATGTCGTTTGCTTTTCCGTGTTACATTCCCCCCCCCCCCCCCCCCCCCATACGTTTACGTATATTTCCGTCTTGCTCTTTTTGTGTTATTTAGTGTATTATTATTAATTATTATTATTATTATTATTAGAGGTGGGGGTGGTGCGTGGTGGTGGTGGTAGTAGTAGTAGTGATGTTTAGTAGTAGTGTAGTAGTGTAGTCGTAGTTGTAGTAGTAGTAGTCTGTGGTGGTTGGTGGTGTTGGTGGTGGTGAGAAGGTAGTGGTGGTTGGTATCGTCATCATAAATCATTATAGTTATCATTCATCATCTCATCACTATAAATGTCATTATCACCACCGTCATCACACCGTCGTCGTCATCACTATAATCATACCACCACAACACATATCAACCACCACTCCACCGCCACCACCACCATAACACCTCCACCGACCACCTTCATCATCACCACCACACCTCACCACCTCACCATCATCACACCACACTACCACCACCACCACCCCATTTCCACCAACACTTCCACCAGACCACCATCTCATCACCCCCACTACACACCAACATATCACCCACCACATCATCATCCACCACCACCACCACATCATCACCACACCAACTACAACCACCACCACCATCCTCATCACCACCACTACCACACCACCACATTATCTCACTACCACCCACCCTTTCTTCATCCTTCACCACCACCACCACATCATCATCACCACCACACCACCACATCATCATCACCACCACCACCATCATCATCATCATTTTTCATTTTTTGTTTTCTTCCTCTAATAGAGCCCGAAGTTCACCAACGGTTGAGAATTTTGGTATGTACCCCCCCCTCCCCCCCCCCCCCCCCCCCCCCCCAACATTCCCCCCGACTCTCCCACCCGGACCGCCCCCCACACAAATCCTTCCTTTTATTATGCTTGCATCTTTCCTCCTATTGTTCGGAAGGAAGCAGACAATCTTTTTTGTTGTTCGTGTATTGTTGTCCAGTGTTCGGAATGAAATACGGGCAATCTTTGTGGTCAGCGAGAACAATCGTCGCATTTTTTTTGTGTGTTTTGTTTTAGAAAAAGTGAGTGATTTGTGTGTGGTGGGTGGGGGGGGGGGGGAGCGTGTGTGTGTTGTGTAGTGTGTGTGTGTGTGTGTGAGGTGTGTGTATGTGTGTGTGGGTGTGTTGGTGGTTTGTGTGTGTGTGTGTGTGTGTGTGTTTGGTGTGTTGTGTGCGTGGTGTGTGGTTCGTGGTAGCAGTGGGCGCGCGCGCGATGGAGGGGGGGGGTGTGTTTTTGTTTTATTTTATTTTTTGTTGTTGAGAATTTTGTGCTTTGATCTTTGTTTCTTATTTTATAAAGACTTGTTTTTATTCAGTTATATCACCTACACACCAAAATCAGCTCAAGCCCCCCCCCCCACAAAAACAAAACTAACTCAAAAACACCAACAACACCAACCTCAAAAACAAAAAATACAAAAAACAAAAAACTACCGCCCAATCCAACACAAACCAACAATCACCAAAAATATTTAAAAATCACAAATAAACCACCAACCCAAACACCAAAACGACCACCAAAATACATCATAAATTAATCGTTCCAATACTTCATCTGATGATACCTTTTTTTGTTTTTTCCCCACCTTTTTTTGGGGGGGGGGTACACGGGGGTGTGTGTGTGTGTGTGTGGGATGGAAGCGAAAATTACTGATACAGAAAATAAAAGGAAGAAATGTAGCGGAACACAGTACGTGTTGGTTTATTGCCATTTTACTATTTTACCTCATACTGTGTTTTATCTGTGCTTGAAGGGGTGGTGCCCAGCAGGAATTGTGGGGTTTTATCAAGCAATTATATATATATTATATATATATAATATATATATATATTATATATATATTATATATATATAGGTATGTGTGTGTAGTGTGTGTGTATGTGCTTTTTTACCTGATTATTTTGTGTAAAGATATATATATTGACGAGAGAGAGAGATGGATAGTAGATAGATAGATGGATAGATAGATCGATTGAGATAGGATAGATAGATAGATAGATAGAAGTTAGTAGAATGATAGATAGATAGATAGATAGATTGATAGACAGACAGACTGACAGACAGATAGCTAGATCGGAATAGATAATAGATAGAAGATAGACAGACAGATAGATAGATAGCTAGACAGTCAGATAGATAGACGGACAGCAGACCAGACAGACAGATAGATAGATAGATAGACAGAAGAAAGATAGAAAGATAGTTAGACAGATAGACGATAGTTAGATAGATAGATAGATAGATAGACAGATAGATAGATAGATAGATAGATAGATAGACCAGATAGATAGACAGATTATAGACAGCAGACAGACAGATTGTAGATAGAAGATAGATAGACAGGTCAGAAAGGGACGTTTGATAGATCGATAGATAGATAGATAGACAGACAGACAGATGATAGAGATAGATAGACAGACAGACAGACAGATAGATAGATAGACAGACAGATAGATAGATAGATAGATAGATAGATAGATAGATAGATAGATAGATAGATAGATAGATAGATAGATAGATAGACAGATAGATAGATAGATAGATAGATAGATAGATAGATAGATTCTTTTTATCTCTATTTTCGTTCCTATTTGTTGCTGGCTTTTCTTCTATTACGTTTTTTTAAGAGCAGTAGGGAGACTCCTGAAAATAAGACATATCAGCACGTTGGGGGACAACACACATAGTAAACTTTCTTTTACAGGAATGATGAAAAGGGAAAGGAAAGAAAGAAAGACAGAATGAATGAATGAAAGAATGAAGAACGAACGAAAGAAAAGACTGAATGAAAGACAATGACAATGACAATGACAAATTCTTTTATTTCGAGGATAATGAATAAGTACCCATGTGCTTTTTTACAATCAGTCCCCGCCCTTTGAGATATATAAAAAGAGAGAGAGAGAGAGAGAGAGAGAGAGGGGAGGAGGAAGAGGAGAGAGAGAGAGAGGAGGGGAGGACAGACAGACAGACAGACAGACAGACAGACAGACAGACAGACAGACAGACAGAGACAGAGACAGAGTTTTGTGCGTTGGGGTTGAATTGAACCTAGACTGTTCGATTTTTTTGTCCACCTTCTGGAAGAAAGAAAGAAAGAAAAGAAAAGAATGAAAGGAAGGAAAAGAAAGAAAGAAAAAAAAAGAAGAAAGAAGGGACAGACAGAAAAAAAGAAAAGAAGGGAAATTAAAGAAAAAGAGAGAAAGAAAGAGAGTGAAAGAAAGAAACGGGAAAAAGGAAAAAACAGACAGAAAGAAAAGAAAGAAGGAAATGAGGGAAGAAACCAAAAAAAAACCGAGGAAAGAAGAAAAGAAAAAAAGAAAAGGAAGGAAAAAAAGGGGAGCAAAGAGGGTAAAAAAAAAGAAAGAAAGAAAGAAAGGAAGGAAGGAAGGAAGGAAGGAAGGGGAAGGGAAGGAGGAAGGAAGGAAGAAAGAAAGAAAAAAAGAAAGAAAGAAGAAAAGAAAAGGAAAAAAAAAGAAAGAAAAGAAGAAAGAAAAGAAGAAGAAAGAAGGAAAGAAAAAAAAAAGAAGAAAAAAAGAAAAAGAAAAGAAAGAAAGAAAAGAAAGAAAAAAAAAGGAAAAAAAAAGAAAAGAAAGAAGGAAGGAGAGAGACAGAGAGAGAGAGAAGAAAAAAAAAGAAAAAAAGAAAGAAAGGTGGATACAAGGAAAGACAGAAAGACAGAAAAAAGAAACAAAAAAGAACAGAAAGAAAGAAATAAAGGAATAACATTTATTTATTATTTATTCTTTTATTTCGAGGATAATGGGAAAAAGCATTCCTGTGCTTTTTTACGTCCAAGTCCCCGTGTGTATGCCGTTTTGTAAATTTTGTCATCTATTCCCCCGCCACCAAAATGGCCAACTCTTTCGAAAAGCGGAACGGGTTTTAAAATGTGCGCAAGATGTTCTGCGTGCGTTCGCCACGGGACCTCGATTAATAGTCTCATCCGAAGGGCTTTTGGGGAGAGTGGAGTCTGCACTGATGTTAACTCCGGGGGGGGAAAAAAATCCTTTTTGAACGGGATTCGAACCCGATCCTCAGATTGCGAGCGCAATGTTCTAACCACTAGGCTTATCCCGCCCCCTTGAAAACAGAAGACCCGAAAGGAAGAAAAAGGTTGCAAGGGAAGGGATGGGGAAACGGTTGAAATGGGCAGCAAGTGAATGTGAAACGTGACTATGCTGACCCTATCATATGTCCTTTGGATGAAATAAACGAGGCCCTGTGTGCGAACGCCGCAGAAATCTTGCGCACACGTTAAATCGTTTTCCCCTTTTGAAAGAGTAGGTAGGGCCCTTGTTTTGGGTGGGAAGAGATGACAAAATTTGCAAACCGCATACACACGGGGGCTAGATGTAAAAAAGCACTGAGTGCTATTCCATTTCCCCATATAAAGAAATAAATAAATAAATAATAAATAAAACTATGGGGGTGTAGTGTAGTGTGGCCATGGGCCTGGGCAATGCAGTAAAAGGCAACAAGATTTAAGAGTAGACAGACAGATAGACGCAGATACAGACAGAGACACAGGGAAAAAGAGTAAAAGAAGACAGCAAAAGACAGAAGAGAGAGATACAGGAAATAGAGGAGAAGAAAGGGAAAGAGAGAGACAGAGAGAGAGAGAGGGCAGAC
>CM054166.1:12394654-12422154 GCA_028751875.1 Rapana venosa
CTTTTTCTCCCCCTTTTTTCCCCCTTTCTGAGCTTGTTTATTGTGTTTTGGTCGCTTTGGATGTGTGTGTGTGTGTGTGTGTGTGTGTGTGTGTGTGTGTGTGTGAGAGAGAGAAATTATATATATATATATACATACATACATACATACATACATACATACATACACACATACATACTCACATACATACATACATACTCACATACATACATACATACATACTCACATCATACATACATACAACACACACACAATACATACATACCATACATACATACACACACATACATACAGACAGACATACACACACATACATACATACATACACACATACATACATACACACATACATACATTCATACATACATAAATACATACATACATACACACATACATACATACACACACATACACACACACACACACACATACACACACACACACACACACACACATTCACACACAACTCACCACAAATACATACATACAGAGATGATTTTTTTCCCTTCCCTCAACTAAAGCTCGGAGGTTCCCCAATGGTGAAATCTTTGTATAAGCGATCTTTCTTTTTCCCCCCTCAACATTAAGATAGCCACATCCCAACTTCAGGAACATAGCTGGGAACTGAACCTTCCCAAGTTCTCCTGAAACAATCTGGAGGTACATCCCCGCTCATACCGATTTTCAACTGCCGTGAAATTCTTCTGACGGCCCCGTGTCTGCAAGCCCTGGGTCCGACTGATTTATACATAGTCTCCTCCGAAAAAATGTGATATCCCCCCCTCCCCGGTCAAACTGGGAAGAGAGAGAGTCGAACCCAGAACCTCAGGGTTTACTTGTTCGGCAGATGAACGTCTACAGCCTCCTGCCTGACTCCTTCCTTCCTTCTGTATGATAGGTATTATGCTGACAGGCAGAGGATCTTTAACGTGTCTCACTCAAGAACCGACGGGACGGGTCGGGATAGCCTAGTGGTTAGAACATTGCGCTGGCAATCTGACGACCCCGGGTTCGATTCCCGTTCAAGGGGGATATTTTCTCCCTGGAGTTAACATCAGTGCAGATTCCACTATTCCCAAAAGTCCTTCGGATGAGACTGGAGTCTACTGATGTCAACCTCAAGAGGAAAATATCCTCTTGAACGAGATTCCAACCCGGCTCAGCAGATCACGAAAACATCACTCTAATAAGAGGGTCATGACTCCTTCCTTGGAGAACTGTTTTAGTTTAAGACTTTCTTAGGGGGGTGGGTGGGGGGGGGGGGGGGCAGGAGAATGGACCAAGAAGGCAGAAAACAGACAAGGAGGAGGTGACAGAAAGAAAAGGAACAACAGACGGAAAGAGATTGGACAGAAAGGATGGGAGTTCCTAGCGCAGAATTTCCAGAAGGTGGGGATGCTATTTATACTGACAGGTTTCCTTGCAAAATCCCCACGGGGGTAGTATGGTCCTAATCTCAGGCGAATAATCGTTACCCACACAAGCTATCCTTACGCAATTCCTTTTTTTTTTAATATTCAGGTGTGGTATAATATTTGGGTCATTCTGAGACTGACTACACAGTTATGTCGCATTCTTATACACGGCTTTATGCCCTAGACCACGGAAATGTCAAGAGGGAAACCTAATATTCTGTGAATGGGGTTTCCGTTTTGTTGTTTGTTTGGGTTGTTTTTTTAAAAATGAATTATTAGTCTTAGGGTACAAGAATCTTCTCTCATGTTTTAAAAATGAAAAAGGATATGGAAATATATTGAGCCACTTTCTGAAATTTTCTTATCACAAACCCACTCGCACAAACACACACACACAAGCGCGCGCGCACGCACACCCCACACACACACACACGCGCGCGCGCGCGCCGCGGCCGCGCGCGACACACGCACAAACCCCACACCACGCGCGCGCGCGCACACACACACACAACACATTTTTCAAGCAGCTGTTAAGGAAGTTTTTTTGTTTAAAAATACATCTAACCCACCCCTTCCTTTCTTACCCCTCCCCCCCCCCCCCCCCCCCCAAACCGTCCCCTCCATGCTCTTCCTCTTCTCATTTCTTCCGACCAGATGACCTCACGACGTCAAAGGTCACTATTGCATCTGCTTTCTCCTCCACCACCCACCCCCCCAACCCTTCCTCCACCCCCCCCCCCTCCCACTATACCAACTTTCTCTTAACACCCCCTCCCCTTCCCCCCCCCCTCCCCCCCCCCCCCCTCCCCTTCCTTCCTTTCGTCTTTTCTTTTTTTTTTTTCTCAGCCTTTTTCTGTATACTACGCTATCCACTCCCCCCCCTCTCCGCCCCCTCCCTCCTCTCTCTCTCTCTCTCTCTCCTCTCTGCTCCTCTGTCATCTCTCTCTCCTCTCTCTCTCTCTCGCTCTCTGTCTCTCTCTCTCTCTCTCCTACCTTGTCTTTCTTTCTCTTTTTCTTTTTTTTCTCTCTTTTTCTTTTTCTGAATTCTGTCTTTCACCTGTAAAACCTGCCTTGCCTTCTCCCGTGACGGTGACTGTGAGGTCAGATTGTGGATGATTGTACGATCCCTTTCCTCTGTCGTCTGTCTGTCTTCCTCTCTGTCTGTCTGTCTGTCTGTCCTCTCTCTCTCTCTCTCTCTCTCTCTCTCTCAACACTCTCTCTCTCTCTCTCTCTCATGTTTCCCTGTCTGTCTGGTGTGTCTTTTTGTCTGCTCTCTCTCTTTCTGTGTCTATATGTCTGTTGTTTGTCTCACTTTCTCTGTGTGCCTCTGTGAATTTGTTTATATTGTATTGTTTGCACAGTAAAAAAAAAACTACAAACAACAATCTTTTGTTTGTTGTTTTTATTTTTTTTAAAATCGAAATTTTCGGCATTTTTTTCCCTTTCCACAAACCTGACTGAAACTAAACCTAACAGTCCCCAAATAGAAAACGGGTAAAAAGTAAAGGTTCCCAAAACCCTTGCGGGGGGGTAGGGGAGCAGGTTCGGCCCTCACTTCTCTAGGGCCAGCTATTGAGGGGGGCCCCCCTCCCCCGCGCTTTACCCCCCTACCCAAAGGGGGCGGAAAACCCATTACAGGGGGGTAAGGGGGGACTGTACGAAGCCAACCCCCGAAAACGCACCCACCAAGTGGAAACCACCTCGATGCTGCAAAACCTTAGCTGGGGGAAAGCGAGGCTCTGACCACAAAGTTTTCCCTCCCCCTAAACATTTGGGGGGAATATACACTGTTTTTGGGGGGAGGGGGGGTTTTTTGGGGTGTGTGGTGGGTTGGGTGTGTGTTGGTGGTGTGTGTGTGTGGGGTGTGGTTTTGTGTGTTTTGTGGGTGTGTGTGTGTTGTGTGTATTTTTTTTTATTTTATTCTTTATTTCGAGATAAAAAAAGCACTGATTTTTTTTTCATCCAGCCCCGTTGAAAGCGTTTTTTACATTTTGCCACCTTTCCCACCGGCACACAAGCCACTTTTCCCGAAAAGCGGAACGGGTTTTAACTTTGGCCAAAGTTATGCGGGGCGTTTCGCCAAGGAACCCGGTTTTTATTTCTATCCAAGGACTTTTTTGGGCAGAGTGGGTCGGCACTTGAAACCCCAAGGAAAAAAAGCTCTTGAACGAATTCAACCCCGGGGGCAGCAATCTGAAACATCCCTCTAACCACAAGCTACCCCGTGTTGTGGTTGTGTGTGGGGTGTGTGTGTGTGTGTGTGTGGGGGTGTGTGTGTGGGGGTGGGGTTTTATTTTTTATTTCTTTCTTTACATCGAGGAAAACGGAATAAGCACTCACGTGCTTTTTTACACTATCCCCGTTGTATGGGGTTTTGAAAAATCTGTCATCGTTCCCCCCGGGCACACAAGGGCCTACCTTACAAAGCGGAACGGGATTTAACGGTGGCAATTTTCCCCCAAAACCCTGGGTTTTTAATCCATCCAAAGGGACCTGTGTGGTGTGTGAGTGGGGTGTGTGTTGGGTGGTGTGTGTGTGTGTGTTGTGTGTGTGTGTGTGTGTGTGTGTGTGTGTGTATGTTTGTGTGTTATTATATCTTTAAAACATCTTTCATATTGATGACTTATTAACTACTAAATTTTTTTTTTTTTGATATTACAGCATATTGGTTTTTCTTAGATCTTTGTTTTTTTGGGTTTTTAAAAAATTTTTTTTTAAATTATCAAGTTTCTTTTTTAAGGGGCACAGGCGTCAGAACCCAACTTCCTGGGGCCAGCAATTGAGGGGGCGCCCATCTCCTCCCCTCGCTGCTTTACCCTTCCCTACCCAAAGGGGGCAGGTACCAAATTTCACACTGGGGAAATGGGGACTGTACTTAAGATGGACAAACGAATGGTCTCCAACCTTACGCAACCACCATCAATACTCAAAATATATTTTTTTTTTAAAAAAAACAACAACAAAAAACAACATAATAATGTCTCATCATAAATTTAAGAAAAAACCCCCAAAAAAGGGAACAAGAGGGGAAACAATATTTTTATACTATTTTTAAAAAAGGGTTCCCCTTCCAACCCCTTTTTTTCACAATTTGTTTTTCCCCCGAAACATAATGATCAAATGAACACATATATAAACTTTTGAAGACAAAAAGACAGGATTGAAGATATGTCTTGGGTCGGGCTAAAAAAAAATTGCATGTATGTTACATTTCGATTGAAAGTTTTTTACAAAAAAAAAATGGGCCAAGGCACACTCAAACTCACCCAAAAAATTTTTAAAAAAACAACAACCAAAAAAACCCTTCCACCCAAAAAAAAACCCCTCCCCCCCCCCCCCCAAATTTTTTTTTAAAAAAAAAAGAAAAAAGACTGTTCCTCGTCTTCTTCATAAATTTATATTCCTTTACTCTGATTCCACCCCACCCCCCCACCCCCCCACACACACACTCTCTCCTACCAAAACACTCTACTCCTTTTCCATCTGTCCCCCTGTTGTACAGACCCTCCCCTTGGGGCACAGAGAGAGAGAGAGAGACAGAGACAGAGAGAGAGACAGTGAGACAGAGAGAGACAGAGACAGTGAGACAGAAACGTGGGGAGATAGAGACAGAGACAGTGAGACAGAGACAGTGAGACAGATAGAGACAGAGACAGAGATACAGAAAGACAGTGAGACAAGGACAGTGAGACAGAGAGAAAAGAGACAGTGAGACAGAGAGAGACAAAGACAAGAGACAGACAGAGACAGATTTGAGACAGAGAGACAGAAAAGAGTGAGACAGAGACAGTGAGATAGAGACAGTGAGACAGAGGAGACAGAGACAGAGAAAACAGGAAGACAGAGAACACAGAGACAGACAGACAGACAGTGACAGAGAGAGAGACAGAGACAGTGAGACAGAGACAGTGAGATACAAAGATAGAGACAGAGACAAAAAAGAGACAGAAACAGAGAGAGACAGAGAGATAGAGACAGAGAGACACAGAGAGAGAGAGAACAGTGAGACAGAGACAGACACAGAGAGAGACACAGACAGAGACCGACAGACAGACAGAGACACACAGAGACAGAGGACAAGAGAGAGAAGACAATTGTAATTGTTAGTCGCAGTGCACGTGAACAAAAGTGACCATTCACTGACAAAGGACTTGATGCAGAGAGAGGTCAACTGAACTAACCAACACTTCTTTCTGCAACCCCTCCCCCCCCCCCCCCCCCCATACGCCCCCCCCCCCCCCCCCCATACGCCCACCCACCCCCCCCCCCCCCCCCCCAAAAAAAAAAAATCTGCAGTCCAGGAGAAGGGTATCCTTAAGACACTGACCTCTCACTACCTTTTGCAAATCCATGGGACGTGAGAAGGAAGGATGGTGGTGGGTGGTGAGGTGGTGGTAGGGTGATGGTATGGGGGTGGAGGATGAAGGTAGAGATGCTGTAGAATGTTGTAGACTGTTGTTTTATTCTCGAAAGCTCCAGACATTTATTTTATTTATTCTTTTTTTTTTTTTTTATTCTTTTATATCAAGGATAATGGATTAAGCACTTATGTGGTTTTTTGTTTGTTTGTTTGTTTGTTTTACATCCATTTAAATGTCCTGTGCTCCTCCCATCCCGTTTTCAAGTTGGTAGTTTAAAAAAAATCTTTAAAAAAATATTTTGGGAAATTGCACAGTGTCCGCGCAGGGACGATTCTTCTTTTTTTTCTTCTTCTTCTTCTTCTTCCCTTTCTTCTCTTTTTCTCTCTCCCCTCTCTCTCTCTCTCTCTCTCTCTTCTCTCTCTCTCTCTCTCTCCTCTCCTTTCCTCCATATACCCCTCCCTCCCTTCAGTCTTTTATTCACGTTGAAGGGCCCAGGCCCCAAGGTGCACAGAGAGAGAGAGAGAGTGAGTGACACAGAGAGAGAGAGACAGAGAGAGAGAGACAGAGAGAAGTGACAGAGAGAGAGCGAGATAGAGAGAGAGTGAGAGAGAGAGACAGAGAGAGAGAGTGAAGAGAGAGAGAGACAAGAGAGAGAGACAGAGAGAGAGACAGGGAGAGAGAGACAGAGAGAGAGACAGAGAGAGCGAGAGAAAGAGAGAGAGATGGGAGAGAGAGAGAGAAAGAGAGAGAGATGGGAAAGAGAGAGAGAGAGAGAGAGAGAGAGAGAGAGAGAGAGAGAAGGGGAGGAGAGAGGGAGAGAGAGAGAGGAAGAGGGGAAGAGAGAGAGAGAGAGACAAAAGAGACAGAAAGAAAGAGAGAAGACATAATCATTGTTCACAGTGCACGTGATCAAAAGTGACCGTTCACCGTAAGCATCGATGCAGAGGTCACTGAACTGACCCATACCCCCCCACCCCCAAACCCACCCCCTCCCTCCACTCCCAACCCCCACCCTCCTCCACTTCCACCCCCCTTGCCTCCAAAAAAAAAGGAAACAACAAAAAAAGAAAAAAGAAAATGCAGTTTGGGCGAGTATCTTAAGACACTGACCTCTCACCCTTTCGGAGTCCAAAGACTGTGAGACGGTTGGGGGTTGGGGGTGGGGGGTTGGTTTGCGATGCTTTAGAATTACAGTAGACGGGTCTTTTATTCTCGAGGGCTTCGGGTGTTTGGTGTTCTGCGCTCGTACCCCTTCCAATTTCTTTTCTTCTCCACCCGGTCTCCACCCCCTCTTTTTATTTTATTTTTTATATAGTCTGTTCCCTTTTTCTTTTCCTTTTAGTTGGGAAAAAGTGCACACCGGGGTTAAATGTCTCTGTTCTTGTGTGTGTGTGTGTGTGTGTGTGTGTGTGTGGTGTGTGTGTGTGTGTGTGTGTGTGTGTGTGTGTGTGTGTGTGTGTGTATGTGTGTGTGTGTCGTGTGTTGTGTGTGTGTGTGTGTGTGTGTGTGTGTGTCGTGTGTGTGTGTGTGTGTCGTGTGTGTGTGTCGTGTGTTGTGTGTGTGTGTGTGTGTGTGTGTTTGTCGTGTGTGGTGTGTTGTGTGTGTGTGTTTGTTTGTGTGTGTGTGTGTGTGTGTGTGTGTGTGTGTGGTGTTTGTGTGTGTGTGTGTGTGTGTGTGGTGTATGTGTATTGTGTGTGTGTGTGTGTGTGTGTGTGTTGGTGCTTGTTGTGTGTGTGTGTGTGTGTGTGTGTGTGTGTGTGTGTGTGTGTGTGTGTGTGTGTGTGTGTGTGTGTGTGTGTGTGTGTGTGTGTGTTGTTGTTGTTGTTGTTGTTGTCTTCAATTTAAACGTCTGTTCACTCTAAGTGATATTAGACGAGGGAAATAGTGGAAGTTAAAGAAGGGAGAAGAAGGAGTGGAAGGAGAAAAGGTTAAGAAATAGCATGTGTTGGGGTTTGTTTGTTTTTTGGAAAACACACACACACAAACTAAACACCCCCCACCCCCCCATCCCCCAACCAACCTAGAAAAGTAATGATAATACTTTTAAACAGGAGAAAAATGTAAACTCAACAATGTGGAAACATGAAATAACAATAATGTAACTACAATAAATAATCAAGTGGACTATGCAATAAACATCTGGCAATGGCAAAGGCTAGCTTTGAATTTTCAAAGACATTTTCCAGAGACTGTTCAGAAAATGTAGGTAAAAAAGGTTTTACAATAGGGCAATCAAATATGATATGAGTATTGGAAATATGATCCCCACATAGACATCTAACATGTTTACAAAATTTTGTAAGGGATGCATAGTGAATTAACCCTTCTCACGGTTATAAAACGCGAATCTATTTGAGAAGGAGCCATATAACAAAAAATATGGGCAGTGGTCAGGCAACTTTTTAAATATCGTTCCCTGAATTGATAAGATTCTTTAAACTTAACCCATGAAGTTTGTTCTAATATACGGTATCCTTCCTGTAGGGATAAGGGAACATCCAGTTCTATCGATTCCATATCATGTCTTGCCCCCTTTTTTGCAGCTCTGTCAGCCTACTCATTTGAAAAAATTCCAACGTGAGAAGCCATCCAACAAAAAAACACAGGAATACCTCTTAAACTTAGGAGGTGTATTACATATTTGATTTCAAAAATAATTCTGGAAACCTTCTTGAAATTCGGGGATTTTATAGCATACTATACTGACTTGGAGTCAACACAAAGCAAGATATGAAAGAGATAAAATGGAAAATCAAGAATATAGTTAAGAGCCATAAGAACTGCAATAAGTTCAGCTGTAAATATTGAACGATGTTTACCAAGATAGTACGATTTCTCAATTTTAAGTGCTGGTATGACAAATGCAGAGCCCGTGTCATGATTTTCTAAAACAGATCCATCGGTATAAACTTTTAAGCAGTCAGCATACTTATTTCATATGCGACCGAACATCTGCAACTATGATGTTTTGATTTTCATTCTTTTTTTCATTAATATATTCTATATCAAAACAGGCTTTATTCATCTCCCATGAAGGACATGGTAAAGCTTCTTTTGTGTTTCTAAATCATATTTATTAAGATTAGATTTTTTAAAGAGGTCTGATCCATAAGTGCCAATAGGCATTAAACACGAAATTTGTTTAGCCCTTTTTGGAAAATTCGTTTCTGCTTGAACTTTTAATTCATTACAGACAAATTTTCGTTATTCGTGCTCCGTAGCACATATTTGGCGCATGAAAGTTGTCGGTATTCAGCTAGGGGAAGTTCCCCAATTTCCATATAAGTTCCTATGGTGGTTGCATGGAATGGAACCCCAAGTGCAAGTTTGTACGCCTTACAATCTATACTTTGGAGCTTTTTAAGTAAATAATTAGGAGCACTGAAAAAGACTTCTTGTCCATAAGACAGTTTGGAACGTACAAGTGACTTAAACAAACATTTAAGAGTGAAGATATCTTGTCCCCAGGACTGTCTGCTAACCATTTTAAGAAAATTGATGCATTTCCTTGCTTTTGTTAAAATGTATCCAATATGAGCATTCCAAGTTAATTTTGATGTAAGGTGAATGCCTAAAAATGTTACCATATTTATATACTGAATTGGCTCCCCTCCAATCGTAAACTGTGGCAGTGTATCTGGATCACTACCCTTATTAAAAAGCATAATGTGCGTTTTTTCTGTAGATAATGTCAGGCCATTTTCAAAAATATATTTATGTAAATTATCTAGCTCTTTTTGATATACTTTTCTGGTATAGTTTATCATCCTCTTTGTTGTAGCATGCTTCATAGTGACATTCATCCATATACATATATCATCAGCATATTGCACCAGGACAACGTCTTTAGACAGTTTTGTGGGTAAATCATACAACAATATATTAAACAGAAAAGGGGCTATAACTATGTGTGTGTGTGTGTGGTGTGTGTGTGTGTCGTGTTTTGTGTGTGTGTGTGTTTATTTATTTATTATTTTATATCGAGGATAATGGAATAAGCACTCATGTGCTTTTTTTACATCAAGTCCCCGTGTGTCTGCGGTTTTGTAAATTTTGTCATCTGTTTCCACCGGCACACAATGGTGTGTGTGTGTGTGTGTGTGTGTGTGTGTGTGTGTGTGTGTGTGTGTGTGTGTGTGTGTGTGTGTGGTGTGTGTGTGTGTGTGTGTGTGGTGGTGTGTGTGTGTGTGTGTGTATGTGTCGTGTGTGTGTGTGTGTGTGTGTGTGTGTGTGTGTGTGGTGTGTGTGTGTGTGTGTGTGTGTGTGTGTGTGTGTGTGTGTGTGTGTGTGTGTGTGTGTTTGTGTGTGTGTCTAGTGTGTGTGTGTATACACGCGTGTATGTTTCTGCCTGCTGTCCTGTTTAATCCCCACTTCTCTCTCTCTCCTCTCTCTCTCTCTCTCTCTCTTCTCTCTCTCTCTCTCTCTCTCTCTCTCTCTCTCATTCTCTCTCTCTCTTTCTCTCCTCTCTCTTTCTCTCTCCCTCCTCTCTCTCTCATTTTTTAAACCACAAAGAACAAACTGTTCCCCCGAAAAGCAAAGGCACGTTCAAATACTGGCACAGGCACACACACACACACATTCATGCCTTATACACAGTAAAAATGTACAATGTACCAGTGAAATATAGTGAATGGTGGTTTACTGAATGAACACACAGATGCAGAAATAATACTGAAGTAGTAGAAATAGTAGTAAATATCTTTTACGTTATTCAACACAAGAAACCAATGTGGACAATGAAATTAGTATAAGATCTGATATCAACTTTCCAAAAAGAGCACATTCTAATCACTCTGTCACCACAGCTAGAACCTATACTTCTCAATTATTTGATCAAGCAGATATATTTCCCACAAAAATAGCTAAACGAAGATTCACTCCTCGCCTTGTCCCCCATGGGAACTTAAGAGAGCTAATTTTGACGTAAATTATTTCTCTTTAACGAAAAAAGGTAATGAAAATATTCTTAGCGCATCAGTAAAAGAATATATACAAACTACATATCCAAATCATTAAAAAATCTACACAGATGGTTCCCTTTTGAACAATAATGAGGCGGGTGCAGCGTTTGTCATACCATCTTTGAAAATAGAGAGATAAGTTTATGTAGGAAAAAATCGATCTATTTTTACAGCTGAATTGTCTGCTATTTTGATGGCTTTATATATCTTCTAGATTTTCCTAAAGACATATTTCAAATGCTTTTCTGTGTTGATTCCAAGTCAGTCTTACTTGCCCTGAGAAACTTCAGTTCAAAAGTGAGACAAGATCTGATCCTTGAGATTAGTCATCTAATTCATTTTCTGATGATACGAGGCGCTGGTGTAACCTTTTGCTGGATACCCTCGCACTGTGGTATCTACTTTAATGAAAAAGTTGACAGAAAAGCAAAATGTGGAGCTGAGCATACAGATGGGTCTTACAGCATAAGTGTTCCTCTATCCATACATGAGGGCTATAGCATGTTACAAAATGCATGTTGGAAACACTTTAAAAAGAAACTACAAAGTACCGGTTATTCCTGGAGTGATAATGTAACCCATGTATTATCTTTTGATGAGATCAAATATCGTAATTTACATGAATATAGAAATGTTGTATCTCTTATTTATAGGTTTAAACTCAATGCTTTTAGAACTAAATTTGTTAAAAAAGCAACATGTAACTGTGGTGAAAATCTTACCAATGATCACATTCTTTTACGATGCAGAGATCTGAAAAACATCTACCAGCCTTCCCAGTCCGTAGCTTAACAGCAAGTCTAAAAGACATCCATTAAATGAAAGAAATTTGTTGTCATTAAGCCATACGCTCCTATTTTCAGACTTTTTAATATAAGGATAGTCTTCAAGTTTATATAATTGGAAAGATAAGTATTGTGCTGTTTGATGTTTTTGGGGTTGTTTTGTTGTTGTTGCTGTTTTTTCAGAATTCTGCTTAATCGTTTTTCATAATAGTTGTTTATGTGCGATTGTTTGTTATGTCATACCCCTCCCCCCTACACACAACAACACACACACACACACACAACACACACCGCCACGTGCGCGCGCGCGCGCAACAGAAAGACACACACACACACACACACACACACACACACCAGAGTTCACATTCCCGTCTGATATACTAATTTAGATGCAAGGACGTGAAACTAAAGCAAACTACTACATAGTATTGAAGGAAAACAAGTGCATGTAACTACTTCCAACTTCTCCATCATTTTGAACGAATGACCATTCAAAATTCAATGTTTTTTAAAAAAAAAAATAAATGAGCTAGAAAAATAGAATCCTTAAATGACACATTGTTTTAAAGGCATTTTTGGGGGTGTAAGAACCATGCCTTTGGCCTGACCTGACTCGAACAATACATTTTGGTGGGGAAAAAAAACTTGGATTTACCTCGCAATCAAAATGTTAATATCACACAGATTCACTGACAACAGAAAATAAAACGAGTTGAACGCTTACTTCCTCCCCTTTCTCTCCACGAACCCCCCCCCCCCCCCCCACCCCCACTTTCCAAAAAAATTCCCCAGAAACCCAAGACACCCCCAAAAGGACAAAGAAAATATAAACAAACATACAAAATGCAACCACCCTCGAATCCTTCCGCCACCCAACCCCCCACCTTCTCCACATATCTATTTTATCAAATGTGCAACAATTAAATTTAAAAAAGCCTGCCTTTCATTTTTTATTTGGTTTTAATTTGTGGGTGTGAGAAATTTGTGTAAGCAAACACATACTTCACATACTAAAACCAGGCATTAAAAAAGATATAATATATATATATTTACGTGCCCAGGTCATTGACAAGCTTTAGAAATCTCTGATTCTCACACCTCCACCCAAGTGGATAGGAGGTAAGGTAAAGAGTCCCCATAACCTATAAGGTCTAAGGGGCGAGCGAGGCGTCAGAGACCTCACTACTCTAGGGCCAGCATATTGAGGGCGGCGCCCATCTCCTCTCCTCGCTGCATACCTTCCCTGACCCTAAAGAGGGCAGGTACCCATTTACAGCTGGGTGAAACTGGGGAACTGTACTGAAGCCAAGGCGCGCAACGGTCACACCATCCAACTGGTAACCCACGCTCGACGCTGCTTAACTTGGCTGGGGAAAGCGAGTGGCTCCGACCACAGAGCTATCGCCGTCCCCAAGGGATGTGGGGGGAAAGTGTGAGGGGGGTGGAGCAGTCAGTATGAAATAGCAATCCCCACCTCTGGAAATTTCTGTGCTAGAAATTTCCTCTTTTCTTCCCTCTCTTTTCTTTCTGCCTTGTTCCAGTTCTTCTTCTTCCTGTCACCTCCTTCTTGTCTATTTCTGCCTTTTTGGCCCTTTCCTCTGTCCTTTTATTTTCCTCCTCGAAGATTAAAAAGATAACTTTTACCTCTCTCCCATGCCGAATATCGGATGCCTGGGCTGACTGTCAGGCACTAAACGGCAGCGCAAGGTATTTTCGCTACCATGTGACTGAACAAAGCAAGTTTCTGTCTGAGCGTTCCCACACGGGAAAAGATTCTGACCAAATGTTCCGGGGGGACGGGAGAGCCTAGTGGGATAGAATATTGCGCCAGGCAATAAGGACGACCAGGTCGATTCCCGTCCAAGCCAAGGGGGATATTTTTCCCTGGAGTTAACATCAGTGGCAGACTCCACTCTCCCCCAAGGTCCTGTCGTATGAGACTATAAACCGAGGTCCCGTGTGCGAACGCCACGCAAACATCTTGCGCACGAGACGTTAAATCCTGTCCGCTTTTCGGTAAGAGTAGGCCATTGTTTGCCGTTGGGAACAGATGACAGAATTACAAAACCTGCACACACACGTGGACTGGATCTGTAAAAAAAAAGCACATCAGTGCTTATTTCATTAATCCTCGATATAAGAAGAATAAAATTAAAATACATATAAATACAAACGAAAATTTGTCCAAAGATAAATGATATCCATACCAAAAAATAATAATAATAATAATAATAATAAAAGTCTTAGGTTTTACCTAAAGTCTCCATAGTTTATTTTCCGTTGCTTCTTTTCCTTCCTCTTTCTTTACAATATTTCTTCTTTCACTTTAAATTTTTTGCTTTCTACACCGACCAAATAATATGGTTCATCATAATGAAAGGATGGCATTATCGAAACTTTATTTTAAAAAAGGGAAACAGTTACCGCATAATCAGAGGTAAGAAAGAAGCTTGGAAAAAATAACATCACGCGAATACATCTGGCTATAATTAATTGTGTCCTTTTTCACTGCAAGAAAACAATGATGAATATCAAATGCTACAGTATGACAAAACCAATTCCGTCTAAAATGTTATTCTGAATGGTGTGTGTGTTGTGTGTTGTGTGTGTGTGGTTTGCGTGCGTGCTGCGTGCGTGCGGTGCGTGTGTGTGTGTTGTGTTTGTTTTGCCTGAATAACATCTGTTTAAACCAAAATATGAATATAGGGTATTTATAAAAGAAAATATGAAGACTTTGAATCGAATACGTCTCATAGACATAGATAATAGATGATAGATAGATAGATAGATAAGATCGCTAGATAGATAGATAGATAGATAGATAGATAGATAGATAGAGAATAGATAGATAGATAGATATAGTGTTTTCGATGTTTTTCTTTCTTGAGGGTTTTTTTGTGGGGGTGGATGCAATTATAAACAATGAAAGAGCTATGAGAGATAAGAGAGAGAGGAGAGAGAGAGAAGAGAGAGAGCGAAGAGAGAGAAGAGAGAGAAGAGATAAACGACAGACAGACAGACAGATAGACAGACACACAGACAGACCAGAGAACACAGACATATAGCAAAACGAAGAAGGCTTTTGGTGCCATACGGACGACTAATGAAAACACTAATATCTAATCACTACTTTCACAAAGCCCAACCCCCTACCCACCCTCTCCATCCCTACCCCCCCCCCAAATACCTACAACCCCCCACCCCTCCAATCTACCCCCCCCCCCCCCCCCCCCCCACCACACCAACTACCCAACCCCCACCCCGCAACACAGCACAACACCACTGGAACTGCTCACCCAATATACTTTGTTCATCACACCACAACAGTACACCACCCCCACCTAAGCGCCCACTTCTTCCTCATCCTTTCTAATACCCCCACTTCCCACCTCCCACCTCCCCCGCCCCACTCACCCTTCCCCCTCCCACAAACCTCTGCTCCCTCCCCCCCTATTCGCCCGTTTGTTCTCTTTTTTAGTATTTTTTCCTGATGAGTCTGTGGCGAAAAACAGGTTGTTGAAAAAGTTGAGATGGTGGTGGTGTGGGTGGTGGTGGTGGTGAATTGCAAGGGGGTGGTGGAGGGAGGGATGGTGAAGAGAGAGAGATGAAGGAACGAACATGAGTAAGGAGGAGAGGTGGTGATTGTGGTCAGTTTTCTATCTCTCTCTCACTCTCTCTCCTCTCCCTCTCTCTCTCATCTCTCTCTCAACTCTCTCTCTCGCTCAAATCCTCGTCTCTCTCCCCTCTCTCTCAAAAGTATTGTAAAAAATAATAATAATAATAATGTATGGAATTTATATAGCGCTTGACTCTTGTAAAGCAACAAATCAAAGCGCTCAGATTTGAATTCGGGCTGCGCTCCCCGGGAGGAGCGGGAGCAACGCGTCCGCCGCCACTTAGAGCGCTGCGCCCCCTTTTACCCTTTTTATTTTTTTTCACTTCTTTTTCTGCAGCTGTATTTGTTTCCTAGTTCAGAGTGGCTTTTTTCTAAGAATTTTGCCCACCCCCCCCCTCCAGGGACAACTCTCTTGTTGCCGTGGGTTTTTTACGTGCGCTAATAATACGTGTAACACCACGGACCTCACTCGGTTTATCGTCTCATCCGAAAGACCTAGCGCCCAGACCAAACCACGTCATGGTCTAATGATGGTGGAAAAATTTCCGGTCCAAACTGGGATACGAACCGCCGCAACACTTCAGACGCCGGACTTTTTCGCTGTCTAGACAGGCGCGTTACCCTCAAGACCACCGAATCCCTCAGACAGAGAGAGAAAGACATACACAGTGAGGAGAAGAGAGAGAGAGAGTAGAGAGAGAGAGAGAGAGACAGACAGACAGACAGACAGACAGACCAGAGATAAAGGCGTCCGAGACACCGAGAGAGAGACGAGATAGATAGAGAGAGATAGAAAGACGATACAGAGAGAGAAAGACAGTCAGAGAGAAAGACAGACACAGAGATGGAGATAGAAAACCGACAGAGACATGAGGAGAGAAGACAGGAAGCAGAGGGAGAGAGAGAGAGAGAGAGAGAGAGAGAGAGAGAGAGAGAGAGAAGAGAATGACTGTCTATGTTCTGTCTGCATGTCTTTGCTCTCTCATGTCTCTGACTTCTCATCTCTCTCTCTGTTCTATTCCCCCCCCCCCCTTTCTCTCTCTGTCTTCTCTCTCTCGTCTTTCTTTCTCTCTCTCAGTCCGTCCTGTGTATGTGTGTGGTATGTGAACTTTTTTTTGGGGGGATCTGGGGGGTTTTTTTTTTAGTTCTGTTGTGCAGATGTGTTGTGTGTGTGACTTGTCGTGTGTGTGTGTGTGCGTGTGCGTGCGTGCGTGCGTGCGTGCGTGCGTGTGTGCGTGAGTGTGTGACTGTGTGTGCGTGTGACTGTTGTTGGTGTGGTGGTGTGCGTATTTGTTTTGAGTGTGTGTGTGGTTCTCTCTATATATATAATCCCTGTTCACACAAAGAAGCGTTGTAACCAGATCTGGATATGATAATATAAGTGATCCAACAGTAATCCGTTGTGGCACCCTTCTCTTCCTTCTCCTCTCTCTCCTCCTCTCTCTCTCTCAATCCTCATCGTCTCTCATCTCTCTCATCTCATTCACTCCTCACGGGCCCACACCTCTCTACTCTCTGTCTCCTCTGTCTCTGTCTGTCTTTCTTCTCTCCCATCTCTTTCTGTCTTCTCTCTGTCTGTCTTTCTCTCTATGTCTGTCTGTCTGTCTTTCTATCTCATCTCTATCTATCTCTGCTCTCCTCTCTGTGTCTGGACTGCCTTTTCTCTCAGTCAGTCTGTCTGTCGTCTTCTGTCTCCTCCTCACTCTCTCTCTCTCTCTCTGTGTATGTCTTTTTCTCTTTCTCTCTCGGTCTGTCGGCATGTCTTGTCTCTCTCTGTCTGTCCCATCTCTCTCTATCTCTCTGTCTCATTTTCTCAATCTCTGTCCGTTCTCTCGCTCTCTTCTTTCTTCTCTCTCTCCCCCGTCGTTTAGTCTGCTACTTCTATCTCTCACTCTGTCTTAATATGTTTATAGTTTATAAATTTCAAGATATATTCTGATAATGTCGATACTGGTGTAAAAAAGAAGCACAGCCACTGCAGCATACATCATCCTAGAAATAAGAAAATTCTTGATTTCTCTCTCTCTCTTCTCTCTCTCTCTCTCTCTCTCACTCTCTTCCTCTCACTCTTTCTCATTCATCTTCTCGGTCTCTCCACTCTCTCTCCTTTCTCGTCAACAGTTCTTTGAATACAATTAAGAATCCATTGTGTTTGAATATTTGCTCGTGGAATATGGTGCACATGCTTGCGTATTATTTGGCATTTTTCTTCTTCTTCTCCTCCCCCCCCACCCCCCTCTCTCTCTCTCTCGTCTCTCTGTCTCACATTTCTTTGAATACAATTAAGAATCCACTGTGTTTGAATATTTGTTCTGCGATGGTATAGGTCACCTGCTTTGCTTTTTATTTGCATTTTTCTCTTACTCCCCCCCCCCCCCCACATCTCCTCTCTCTCTCTCCTCGTCAACATTTCTGTTAATACAATTTAAGAAGCATTGTGTTTGAATAATTGCTCGATGGGTATGGTCACATCCTTGCTTTTTATTTGCATTTTTTATCTTTTCTTTTCTTCTCTCTCTCTCTGCTCTCTCTCGTCTCCTCTCACATCCTCTCACTCTCTCTCTCTCACTAAATCTCTCGACCGTCTTCTCTCTCTCGACCTCGTCATCTCTCTCTCTCTCAGGCTGGATGGAAAATAAAAAAGTCTATGAGAGCTTTACATACTACTTCTCGTGAAATAGATTCAATCGTTCGTCCCTCTCTCTCTCTCTCTCTCATCGTCTCTCTCTCTCAGCTGTCCGCTCCTCTCCGCCACTCTCTCTCGAGTCTATCAATGCTCTCTTTCAACGTCAACTCCTTCATCTCTCTCTCACTCTCTTCTCTCATTCAATCAGTCAAAGATTTTCAATATATAAAGTCAAAAACGTGCGCTCGCGATTGTGTGTGTGTGAGTGTGTATGTGTGTGGTGTTGATTGATTCAGTACTTGAACAAACAACTGTTTATCACTTGTTTATTAAAAGAAATTTGTATTTGTACTTTCTCTCCATTTATACTTTGTTTAGTTTATAAACAATTTGTCCTTATTACTATTTTGGTTTTTTTGTTCTTATTGTTGTAAATGAAATTTTACAAGTTGTTTTTTTTTAAATCAACGATATTAAGATCAAAAACAATATTTTTTTTAAAAACCAACAAAACAAAAAAAATCTCACCACTAATATCAAGTTGTCAGTCATGTACATTGTGTCCCCCCTCCCCTCCCGCCCGTTTTTCCTTCTTCTGTTGTCAGTGTAGGGCTCATCATCAGTCGACATGAGAATGTTGATGTTGTACTTGGGCACCAACATATAGCAACTGCTTGTTGATCTGCTATGTCTGATTACCTTCATCAAGCTATGCTCTTTCCACGCTTATAAATGATAACCCTTATTTTACCAACCAATAAGAAGTCGGCTTGCAAATCAACAACAACGACAAAGACGATGATAATTCAGTCTCAAAATACTTTTAAATTATTTGTTGTTGTATTTTTTTCAATGAAAAACGACAATGTATCGTCCTCTAGCAATCATATGATTAAGGTGCCGCAACACACGGGTCTAGATGTAAAAAAAAAAAAGCAACATAAATTGCCTTATATTCCCCTTATCATCAATGTCAAAAAAAAAATAATAATAATAAAAATCTAAATCATTATAATCACTTTCCTTCGGGGGTTTTTCCTCCCAGCAAATCACGGCAGCTTGACTTTTTTGTTGTTAAAAAATGTTTTTTTCTAAAGAAATTTTTGTGTGTGTTAAAGGATCTTATTTCAGTTTTGTTAAAAGCCAAGCAAACAAACAAAACCACTAAACAAAACAAAAAGCCAAGGCGTTTTACTTAATACTAGTTTGCCTCGTTCTTTGAAACACGAAAGGATAATTTAAAAGAAGAAAAAAAACCAGTAAAGCAGCGTTATCCCCCTTTTTTCTCCAAAGAAACTGGTGTTTTTTTTCAAAACCACACTTCTCTCTTTTTCATGATTATGATTATGATTATGATGATGATGATGATTATTATTATTATTATTATTGTTATTATTATTATTATTATTATTATTATTATTTTCTCATACTTCTACTATCTACTACTACTTCGTCGTGGAACGCTCAGACAGCAACTACCATTGTCCGTCATTGGAGCGAAAATACCTTGCGCTGCCAATAAGCGCCTGACAAGTCAGGCCCAGCGCATCCGACTTCGGCATGAGAGAGAGAATCGTTCTCTTTTAAGTCTTTCTGGGGTAAAAAAAATAAAAAGAAAAAGGCAGGAGAATGGCATCGAGAAGGCAGAAAATAAACGAGAAGGAGTTGACGGGAAGAAAAGGAACAAGCGCATCTGACTTCGACCCGTTCAAAACCACACCACATCACACCCACTCTTCCACCTTTCTTCTGTCACTGTCGGAGGACGGGAAAATAAAAAAAAAATAAAAAAAATAAAAAACCTCTACCAGGACCGAACCAAACCCTAAATCCCCACCTCTGCATGTCCTGTCTGTTTGCAGCGGGCAGAATCCCATATAACCCCCACCCCACCCCACCCCCCACCCTACCCCACCCTTAACTCTCTTACTCACACCACCACCCAGGGGAGTTTGAATCTATGAGCTGGGGGAGGGGGGGGGGAGGACAAACGACACAGAAAGGAATAAAAGAAGGAAGGAGGAGAGGAGGGGGGGGGGGTCAGGGTGGTGGTTGGGGGGGGTTAGGAGTAGGGTGATGGGAACGCAGGTAATGTGTGCTCACCGCTTGAATAGAAAGAAGAAAGAAAGAAAGAAAGAAAGGAAAAAAAAATAACCCGCCCATACCAAGCCCAAAGCGTCCAGCCGTCTCTAGTCACAGCAGTCCTAGGCAGGGGCAGGTAGGTTCAAGGGGAGGTGATCATTATCGCTTGCAAAATAGCCTGCCCCTGACGACGCTAGCCCATGCAATACAGCACCTGCCATTGTCCCTCCCCACCCCTCCTGCTCTCCCCTTCCCTTTCCTCGTCCTTCCCCCTTCTCCGATTTTTCCCTCTGTGTGTGTGTGTGTGTGTGTGTCTGTGTGTGTGTCTATCTGTCTGTCTTTTCTGAATATCTGTCTCTTGTCTTTTTCTTTGTCTGTCTGTCTGTCGTCTGTTTCGGTCTCTGTCCTGTCTGTCTGTCTGTCTGTCTGTCTGTCCCTTCTCTCTCTTCTCTCTCTCTCTTTGATTATTTAAGGATAGCCCCCAGTTCCTTCTCGGGGAAAGGGGCCCGATAGAAAAAAAACAGAGTTGTCAATTTATTTGTAACCCTTGGGGAAAAAAAGATGATCAATAAATCAATAAATTTCAACCTCTCTCCCTCTCTCTCTCGTCTCTCCCCCCCACCTCTCCCCTTCTCTCTCTCCCGTCTTCCTCTCTCTCTCTCACTCTGTCCCCCTTCTCCCCCCCCCCCCCCATCCTCCTCCTCTCATCTACTCCTCTACCCTGTGATAGTCCCTAATCAGGGCAAGGGCCGAATGAAAAAGAAAAAAAACAACGTATGCGAATGCTATTCTGTTACCTTAAAAAATAAAAAGATTCTTTCAAATAAAGATTCAAACTTAATTCTTCACAAAACCAAAACCCCACACTCTCTCTCTCTCTCTCTCTCTCATCCCCTCTCTACGTCTCTCTCTCTTCTCCCTCTCTCTCTCCTCTCTGTGTGTCTTCCTCTCTCTCTCCTCTCCTCCCCACCCCCTCCTCTCTCTCTCCGCTCTCCCCCCCCCCCCCCCCTCTCCTCTCCCCTCTCCTCGCTCTCCCCCTCCCTCTCCCCCTCCCTCTCTCTCCTCCTCCTCACCTCCCTCTCTCTCTCCTCCCTCTCTTTGTCTCCCTCCCCCTCTCCCCCCCTCCCCCAAACCCCCCCCCCCCTCCTCTCTCTCTCTTTTTGTGTCAAATACGCCTACATGACTTAAAAGACAATAAATATTCTGAATCGAATCTCTGAACCCCTCTCTCTCTCCTCTCTTTTCCCCTCCCTCCCTCCTCTCTCCTCCACCCCCTCTCTCTTCCCCCCCCCCCCACCCTCTCTCTCTCTCTCTCTCCTCCTCTCTCTCTCTCTCTCTCTCCTCTCGCTCTCTCTCTCTCTCTTTCTCTCTCTTCTCTGTGTTGCAGAGATCCAAATCTATGATGTCCAGAGCATTGTCGTCGTTGTTGTTGTTCTTCTTCTCCTCCTTCTCCGTGAAACCCGTCCCGGTAAAAGGCCAGAACCCCGATTCTCACGGGCTTAGTTCTCTCCCCTCTCTCTCCCCCCCCCCCCCCCCCACCCCCACCCTTTTTTTTTCCCACAAGGGGGAGGGGGAGGGGGGGGAGGGAAGGGGGGAGGGGGGGGGGGTATAGAAGGGAAAGGAAGCGGAAGGACAGGACTTTGGGGAATAGAGGACAGCAGAGTATGTATAAAAAATTCTTCTATGTATAGGGGTGGTGGTGGTGATGTGATGGTGAGGTGGTGGGTGGTGGGGGGGATGGATGTTTGGGGAGATGGGGTGGGGGTAGGGGTTGGGGTGGGGTGGGTGGGGGGGGGGTGGAGTATGCCGCAGTATGGCCCTAGCGTGCAGTTAAGCAAAAGCTAAAGAAAGAAGGAAAGGGTGGGGTGGGGGGGGGTGGGGGGGGGTGGATGGTTTTGGGTTACTGACCTTACCTGCCTACATACATACTAGGTTTCATACCCAGTTGCTGGCTCCTAGCAGGTTTTTGGGGAACAGGGTGGGTTTTTAATGGTCGTTGACCCCTTGCATTGGGGGTGGAGGAAGAGTTGGAAGGGGGGGTGGGGTGGGGTGGGGGGAGGGAGGGTGATTTTGTATTGAGGGACGAACGATGGGAATGTTGGTTTCGAGGGTGGGGGTGGGGTGGGGGGGAGGGGGGGGGGGGGGTAGAAAACAAGGGGGTGGAGACAGGGGCTGGTAGAGAGGGTGGGTAGGGGGAGGGGAGAGAGAGAGAGAGATTTGGGGGGGGGAAGGGGAAAATAGCTAGATAGCTAAATAGAAAAAAGAGAGAGACAGACAGACACATAGACAGAAATAGAGAGCCCGACAGACACAGAACCCGCCAGAGAAAAGAGAGAGAGAGAGAGAGAGAGAGATTGGGGGGTAAAGGGAGATAGCTAATACTAAATAGATAAAGAGAGAGAAAAGACAGACACCTAGACAAACAGACGAAATAGAAAGAGACAGACACAGAGACAGAGACAGAGACAGCCACAAAAGACAAGCCACAGAGAGAGAGAGAGGAGAGAGAAGAAGAGGAAAAGAGAGAAAAGAAGAGAGAGAGAGGAGAGAGAGAAAAGAGAGAGAGAATCGAAAATGAATTGAAGTGAATGAATTTTATTTAAAGAGGGTTATGGCAAAAACAAACATACATGGGTTTTGGGTTGTTGTTGTTTTTTTACAAGCAGCCCTCTGGGCAAAAAGAACACACACAAAACTGAACAAAAAGACTTTCAACCAAATGACAAATAATCAACAACAATTTTCCAAAGAAAAAAAATCAAATCGTCTGAAATGCGAAGTACATATTCTAAGCATATACAAAATTATATTTTGCTAAACGAGGGGAGCGGGAGAGAGAGAAACAGAGAGAGAGAGAGAGAGAGAGAGAGAGAGAGAAAGAGGAGAAAAGAGAGAGAGAGAGAGAGGAGAAGAAGTGAATGATCTTTATTTTCCAATGATTACAGAGTAAGTATTCCCTATACTTTTTTTTTCCCATCCGGCCCTTGCCCCGATTAGGGACTATCGAGAGAGAGAGAAGAGAGAGAGAGAAGAGGAAGGGGAGAGAAGAGAGAGAGAGAGAGAGAGAGAGAGGAGAGTCAAAGTCAAAGTCAAAATTTAAATTTCCCCGATGGTACATTGAAAAGCAAAACATAGCTTTTTTTCCGTTAAGCCATATAAGAAAAAAAAAACCCCCACACAAAACAATTAAACAAAAATATCAACCATTAAGAAAAGGTGTGTGTGTGTGTGTTGTGTGTGTGTGTGTGTGTGTGTGTGTGTGTGTGTGTGTGTGTGTGTGTGTAGTGTTTGGTGTGTGTGTGTGTGTGTGTGTGTGTGTGTGTGTGTAGTGTTTTGGTGTGTGTGTGTGTGTGTGTGTGTGTAGTGTGTGGTGTGTGTGGGGTTTTGTGTGGGGCGTGTGTGTAGTGTGTGTGTGTGTGTGTGTAGTGTGTGTGTGTAATGTGTGTTTGTGTGTTTGTAGTCTGTGTGGGGTGTAGTGTGTGTGTGTGTGTGTAGTGTGTGTAATGTTGTGTTTTGGTGTTTGTAGTGTGTGTTGTGTGTGTAGTGTGTGTATGTGTGTGTGTAGTGTGTGTAGTGGTTTTAGTGTTGTAGTTTGTGTAGTTTGTGTGTGTTAGTTTTGTGTGTGTGTGTAGTCTGTGTGTGTAGTCTCTGTGTGTGTTTGGGTGTGTGTGTGTGTGTAGGGTCAGGTTGTGGACATCAGGGCTATATTTAAAAGGAAAGATGGGCGGTGTTGGAAGATAAGATCGGGTTCTGCTTTGTCATACTAAAAAAATGTGGTTTAGTTCTCTCTCTCTCTCTTCTCTCTCTCCTCTCTTCTCTATTTTCTCTCTCTCTTCTCACTCTTCCTCTCCTCTCTTCTTCTGTTTGTCCTCCTGTTTTGTTTGTCTCTGCCCGTCTGTCTTCTGCCTCTCTCCCTTCTCCCCGGCTCTCTCCTCTCTTTTCTGAAATTTTCCGATTCTCTGTCCCCTCCTAACTGTCTGTCCTGTCTGTCTGTCCTGTCTGTCTTTTCTCTCTCTCCTCATCTCCCCCATCTCCTCAATCTCTCTCTTCTCACTCTCTCCCCTCTCTCCCCCCCTCTCTCTTCTCTGTATGTGTGTGTGTGTGGTGTGTGTGTGTGTGTGTTGTGCGTGCGTGCGTGCGTGCGTGGGGCGCGCGCGCGCGGCGCGCGTGCATGACAGAGAGAGAGAGACAGAGAAAGAGACAGAAACTATAGCTTTTCAAAATCGAGATTAGTACAACTGTCTACTTAATGTCTATAATTATACATTCCTTACATTTCCTAAAGAACAAATTGGTTTAAACAGTTTTTATTCAGAAATGAGTATAAGCATTGAAAACAACCAGCATTTTGGAATCATAGCAACAACAAGCTTGTTGTAGCTTATGGCGTGTTGCTCAATTAAACAATGAAAATTAACACGAACATAACGGCTGCTGAGCTGCAAAATGTAAACCAACAACAACAAACATGTTCATCAATTGCAATCTAAAGAACAAATTACAGTAATAGTTTTCAAACTTGATCCAACAGGTAGATAACAGAAAGAAAAAAAAAGTCACCAATAATACATTATCAAAAAGTAGGCTTCAGAAGTTGCCGAAAAACACCACACACCAAAAAAAACCATCCCCGAAGCAGCTATGGGGCTACCTTTCATGGTAGGAGCGGGGAAGAAAACGGTTGCTGACGCAAAAAATCTTACCACTGGTGAACCCCTCGAGGAACGAAAACAGAAAACAGAAAAAAAGAAAACAGAAAACTTTTTTTTAAAGAAAGAAAGAAAACAGGAAACAGACAAAAGAAAACAGAAAAAAGGAAAACAGAAAAAAGAAAACAGAAAAACAGAAAGGGATTAAGAGTTCGACGTTCTGCCTCTGGGGCTCTTTCGTCCCTTGTTGATTCAAGGAGACTCTTTAGGGTTAACGCTCTCTAGATCATCATATCTATTTTCTTTTGTTTTAGTTTCTTTTCACAACTACAACAACACCCACAACCAAAACCACAAAACACACACACTCACACTCACACTCCAATCCAGTCCAATCCTGTTTGTTTTATGCCCCGCCGACCACAGAGGCCGTATCAGGGGGCTGTCACCTCGTCCACTTTTAAATCTCAAGATTAAAAATGTGCAATTATATACGCAGATTAACACAGGGTATAAAACCAACTCTACTGTCGTTCCTTTTATCAACGCCCTGAGCAAACTATAAGGGTTAACCCAGGGTGGTCACCGCGCGCCCCGCGCGCGCGCACACACACCACACCACACACACATCACACACAAAAACACACACACACACACACACACACACACATATATATTTTTCTTTTGTTTTACTAACATCAGTAATTGTGTACTTGAGATTATAACAAAGCTAGACTATGGCTTAGCGAATCATACTTCAGGCCCTAAGCATATTAACCAGCTTACTGTCTCATGTTTCTCAATTAATTTTGAGATAACGATACAAATATAGATGGAAACAGGAAAGAGTATATATCATGATATAATTATATATATATATAACGATAACAGGTGTCACTGCTCTTGTGGCGACGACAAGCAATCCCCAGGAAGAGCAGCCCAATTTTTACACTCTTAGTTCTCTCTGTGACTAAAAGGGATATACAATACAAAACAATACAGTACAATACAATACAATATAATACAATACAATACGATATTCTTGAGTGGTAAGCTCACACATACAGATATTAAAATAAATATATATATATAATATATATATATAATATATATATAATATATATATATAAAATATGTATGTGTATGTATATATAATATATATATGTATGTATATATAATATATAAAATGTATATATAAAATATATATAAATATTATATATATATATATATATATAATATTATAATATATATATATATATATATAATTTTATGTGTGTGTGTGTGTGTGTGTGTGTGTGTGTGTGTGTGTGTGTGTGGGGTGTGTGTGTGGTGTGTTTTGTGTGTGTGTGTGGGGTGGGTGCATATGTATCTATATCGATAGATATATAAATAATAGATAAAGAAAATAATACATATATATATAAATATATATATATAAAATATATATATATATATATAAAAAATATAATATATGTTTTGTATTTGCTTTGTCTACTTGGGATTATTCTTTTTCGCCTGTCGGTATCTCTTTGTATCCTCTGTTGTGTATGTGTGAGTGTGTGGTATTTTTGTGGTGGAGTGTGTGTTGTTTTTGTATGTGTGGGGCGTGTTATGTATGTGTAAGTATGTGTGTGTAAAGTATGTGTGTGTACGTGTGGTGTGTGTGTGTGTTTTTGTGTGTGTGTGTGTGTGTGTGTGTGTGTGTGTGGTGGTGGTGTGTGTGTGTATGTATGTATGTGCGTATGTATGTGTGTGTGTATGTGTGTTATTAGTGTGTGTATGTAGTGTGTGTGTATTTTTTTTTCCTACCTGGTATTTCCCTGTATCCTAAGACGAGCAAAATCATCTTCGTTATTGGATACACCTAGCTCCTCTCTGTTTTCTGTATTTCTTCTTACATCTTATTATTTTCGAAGATATTCTTCCATCATATGTTTTTCATGTTGTCAGTTGGGTGTAGGGTTTTTTTCCCCCTTTGCTGACTACTGTAAGTAAGAGAAGGGAGAAGCACGATTCATATGAGCCGGATACCAGACGGTCACTTCGCTACAGATGTACCCCGAAGGCTTACGTATTCTGGGCAGCCAGTAAGTACCCCTGCCTGAGGAGACCCCGCCTTGACGGAATGAAACACGAGAGAGAGAGAGAGAGAGAAGAGAGAGAGGGAGAGGGAGAGAGAGAGAAGAGAGAGGGAGAGGGAGAGGGAGAGAAAGAGAGATAAGAGAGACAGACAGAGATAGACAGACAGAGACAGACAGACAGAGAAAAACAGAGATAGACAGACAGACAGAGAGACAGACAGAGAAAAATAAGAGATAGACAGAGACAGACAGACAGAGAAAAACAAAGAGATAGACAGACAGACAGAGAGATAGACAGACAGTCAGGCAGACAGACAGACAGAACTGTAAACTCTGGAAGGATTTTATTCATAAAGAGGCCGTTGGCCCATACATGAAGGCGGTTTGCTGATCAGCTCCATGATTTACCGGCCAGAAATACCCCGGTGAAGTACAGAGTGACAAACAACAGCTAAACAAACCCACAGGGGGGGGGGGGGGGGGGGGGGGGGGGGGGGGGGGGGGGGGGGGGGGGGGGGGACCCCTTCTGACACCACCATGTCTCTCATTATTCTACAGGCTTTGCATAAAACATAAAACTAAATGGCTAATGACATTAAGATAAGACATGACAGAGTCAGAGAGAGAGAGACAGGCGGACGGACGGACAGTGGGAGAGAGTGGGAGAGACACAGAGAGAGAGAGAGACAGACACAGAGAAAAAATAGAGAAAGAGAGGGAGAGAGAGGGGGGGGAAGAGACATAAACAGAGATATAGAAAGAGACATACATACATATAATCATACAGACAACAGACAGCCAGCCAGAGACAAACAGATAATATAATAATATCTTTTATATATATAAATTAAAAAATATAATATATATATATATATATATATATATAATAAAAAAAACACAAAACCATACATACATACAATACAT
>CM054166.1:12429654-12442154 GCA_028751875.1 Rapana venosa
AAAACCCAACAGAAAACTAAAGGAAAAAGGTGAACCCCAAAAAATCGTACCCACCCCCCCACCCCCCCACCCGAAAAAAAAAACCTCGGAAAAAAACCCTCCTCCACTTTGATTTGTGACTTCTAACACTGTCTCTGTCTCTCATTGTCTCTCCAAGCATGTCGCGTGCCCTTGCCACCTGGACAAGGAAAAGAAAAAAAGAAAGAAAGAAAAGAAAAAGTAAAAGATTACAAAAGAAAGAAAGGGAGAAAGAAGGAAAGAGGTTTGGGGGGTGGAGAGACAAAGAGCAAAGGTCATGGTCAGAACGTAACCTTTCACCTTTCCCCCCTCAATGATGGCGATATTTGATTTCTTTATGAGTGACTGTTTCTTGCTCTTTTACCCCCCTACCCTACCCCGCTCTCTTTTCTTTTTGGGTTTTTTTTTGTTGTTGTTGTTTCCAATTTCACAATAACTCACCTCCCCATTCACCCCACCTATTTTTTTCTCCTTTTCCTTTTTTTTTTTTTTGGGGGGGGGGGGGGAGGGGGGTAGGGGTTGGGGGAGGGTGGTGGTGGTGGTGGTTTGGCTCTCTCTCTCTCTCTCTCTCTCTCTCTCTCTCTCTTCTCTTGCCTCTCTCTCTCTTCACCCTCTCTCTCTTGCTCTCTCTCTGTCTCTCTCTCTCTACGTATATTGCATGCGCAAGAGTTTGGTTTAAATTACTACATATGGATTCTGAAAGATTGCCACATAAAGCTTATTGTATGTTGTTAGAATTAGATAAAAAGGGCAAACAATGCTGGGTCTCTAAAATCAGGGAAATATACTGTATAACTAGGTTTAATATCGTTTGGTTAAACCAAGGAGTAGGAGACATAAAAATGTTCTTACGTGCCTTTAAACAAAGACTTGTAGATTGGTTTGCCCAGGAATGGACTGGCACCATCAGAGATCGCAGTAGATATGATAGTTACAGAAACTTTTAAGATTGTTTTTGAAAGAGAGAAGTATATTAGTGAAATGGATACATATTGTTTTCGCGTTGCAGTTACTCAAGTACGATTAAATGCGCTACCACTAAACAATAATACACATCGCTATAGTAGTTCAAATGAAGATAAGCAGTGCCCTGTTTGTAAAGACAAAATAGAGAATGAAGAACACTTTTTATTTAATTGCCCTGTCTATGAAGATTTGAGACATAAGTTTCTTAAAGATGCGAAGAGACTTCCTTTGCACGTGCTACTCAAAGCTACAATATCTACTGACAGACATAAAATTATCACGATTTATTTTTCATGCAACCAACAGAAGAAGTAAGATAACTTTATAGAAATGGATCCTTATATTGATGAATACTACATTCAAAACATTGTCGATTATGACGAACTTGAATTGATTTGTGATGAATATTCAAGAAATAGGTGATGTAATTTCTTTATTATTGCTGATATATCATTTCATATTTATATACATTGATAGTAATGTGTTTATAACACTCATGTCATATGTCTACTCCATACGCCCATCATTCCTTTGTATTGTGGCCTAAGGCCGATGTACAAAAAAAGTTGAGTTAAAGGTTTCTCTTCTCTCTCTCCTCTCTCTTTTTCCCTCTCTTCTCTCCCTCTTCTCTCCTCTCGCCCATCATTCCTTTGTATTGTGGCTAAGGCCGATGTACAAGGAAAAAGTCTGAATCTGGAAGTTCTCCTCTTTCTCTCTCTCTTCTCTCTCTACCCTCTCTTCTCTCTTCTCTCTTCTCTCTCTCTGTTTATGTTTACTTTAAAAAAATTATGTTGTTCTTTTACGAATTAACTGGGATAATTTGATGGAAAGTCCATCAATGTTTATTTTTCTTTCTTTTTATAAATTTCATCCTGTATTGCACTTTAAATTTACTTTCGATTTTTTTTAGGGGGGGCTGGATGTAAAAACAGCTATTTTATGCTTTTCTAACCCTCTATAAATAAAAATTTGTTCATTTGTTCATATTTTTCTCTCTATCTCTCTCTCTCTCTCTCTTCTCTCTCTCTCCCTCTCTCATCTCCCCCTCTCCCTCTCCCTCTTCTCCCATCCTCTCTCCCCACTCTCTTGTCTCTCTCTCTCTCTTGCTCTCTCTCCCCCCTCTCCCGCCCACCCTCTCTCTCTCCTCTCTGTCCTCTCTCTCCCCTCTCTCTCTCCCCCCCCCTCCTCCCACTCTCCCTCCTGGCTCTCTCCCTCCTCTCTCCTCTCTCCCTCTCTCAGTCCCTTCTCTCCTCCCTCCACCCCTCCCTCCCCTCCTCTCGCCTCTCCCCCGTCCCTCCTCCCTCCTCTCCATTCCTCTCTCTCCCCTCTCTCTCCCCCCCTCTCTCTCTCTCCCCCCTCTCTCTCCTCCCTCTCTCTCCCCCCCTCCTCCCTCCCTCTCTCTCTCCCCGCTCCCCCTCTCTCTCTCCCTCCCTCTCTCTCCCCCCCTCTCTCTCACTCCCTCTCTATCCCCCTCTCTCTCCCTCCCTCTCTCTCTACCTCCCTCTCCCATCCCCCTCTCGTCCCCCCCCTTCCTCCCCCTCGTCCCTCTTTCCCTCCCCTCTCCACTCCCCTCTCCCCCCCCCCTCCCTCTCTCCTCCCCCTCTCCCTCCCTCTCTCTCTCCCCTCCCTCTCTCTCCCCCCTCTCTCTCTCTCCCCCTCTCCTCTCTCCCCTCTCTCTCTCCCTCTCTCTCTCTCTCCTCTCCCCCTCCCTCTCTCCCTCCCCCCTCTCCCCCCCCCTCTCCCTCCTCTCTCTCTTCCCCCCTCCTCCTCTCTTCCCCCTCCCCTCTCTCCTCCCCCTCTCCCTCCTCTCTCTCTCCCCCTCTCTCTCTCCCTCTCTCTGTGACTTCCTCGTATGAAGCTCCGAGGTACACCAATGGTAATTTTTTTTTTTTTGCGTATTCGACCGTTTTTAATCTACCGTGAAGGTATCCACATTCCGACTTCGTGACTGATGTCTAAACACGACACCAGCTGCATGCAGGCTTTTTTTTTCTTTTCTTTTTTTTCTTTTTTTTTGGTGTGGGGGGTGTTCGTTTGTTAGGGTTTTTTTTTTTTGTTGGTTTGTTTGTTTGTTGTTGTTTGGGTTGGGGTTTGGGGTTGTTTTTGTTTTGTTGTTGTTGGGTTGGGGGGGGGGGGGGGGGTTTAAGGGGGGAAGGGAGGAGGTTAAAATTATCATCCGTTCCTCTCAGATTTCAACAGCCTACTCTTCTGCAAGGTGGAACGGGTTTTTAACTTGTGTTCAGTATGTTCTGCTTGCAAGAACACGGGACTTCGGTTTATAGTCTCATCCGAAGGACTTTCGGGGGGAGTGGACACGGTAATGGCGTTATTAACTCAAGGAGAAAAAAAATCCCCTCAAACGGGTGTCTTGGTGGTGGCTGGAACCCGGGCCATCAGATCACGAGCTCAACGGTCTACCCACTAGGCCATACCGCCCCCATCCTTCCACCCCTCCTACACAGCTCACAACTAGCGTTTCAACAGACAGTAAAAGGTAAAGGTGTTCCCATAACCTATGTGGTCGTAGGGGGGCGAGGCATCAGAGACCTCAACTTCTCCAGGGGCCAGCATATTGCGGGCGGCGCCCATCTCCTCTCCCTCGCTGCTTTTACCTTCCCTGACCCTAAAGAGAACAGGTACCCATTTACAACTGGGTGAACTGGGGGACTGTACTGAAGCCAAGGCGCGGCAAACGGTCACCCATCCACTTGGTAACTACGCTCGATGCTGCTTAATCTTGGCTGGGGGAAAAGCGAATGCTCTGACCACTGAGCTATCCCGTCCCCGTCAACAGACAGAGATATGAGTATTATGTCTAACATCACCGACGAACATACCAACATAAAACCTAGACATTAACCACACTACCACACACATAATACGTACTAACACACGGATGCATGTATAGCGCATACTCCACGGCGCTTAAAAACTGACAGACAGATTAGACAGACACACACTCACACACACACACTAACACACACAACACTCACCACACACACATACACACACACACACACTAACACACACACACACACACACTCACAACACACACCACACACACACACACACACACCACTAACACACACACACACACACACACTAACACACACACACACACATACATACATACACACACACACAACACACAGCTCACACTCAACAACACACACACACACACCACACACACACATCATATACATATTCAACACCACACCACACACACACACACACACACACACACACACACACCACACACACACACACACACATCGGTGGCCTTGAGGTAACGCGCATGTCTAGAAAGCGAAAAGTCCGGGTCGGAAGTTTGCTGTGGTTCGAATCCCGTTTGGACCCGAAACTTTTTCCCCATCCATTAGATCATGAGTGATGGTCTGGGCGCTAGTCTTTCGGATGAGACGCTAAACCGAGGTCCGGTGTGTTACACACAATTATTTAGCGCACGTAAAAGAACCCACGGCAACAAGAGAGTTGTCCCAGGCAAAATTCTGTAGAAAAAAAAGCCACTCTGATAGGGAAAACAAATACTGTTTGTAGACAGGAAAAAGACCCAGAAAAATGGGTGGCGCTGCTCTTGTGGTGACGTGCTCTCCCCGGGGAGAGCAGCCCGAATTTCACGCAGGGAAATCTGCCGTAAGTGGTATATAAATAAATAAAAACACACACACACACACACACACCACCACCACCACCACCACCACCACCACCACACATATACTCACCACACGAATTCACACACACCCACACATAAGGTAGACACAACACACTGTCACGCGCCCTGTAGTGGTCGACACGGCTTAAGTCAAAACAAGAAGATTGGACTGGACTGGATGGCACTGTCACAAACTCAGCAAATCACCATTACACAGACGGAACTCTCCCCCCCCCCCCCCCCCCTCACCACACACCACACAAAAAACCACCCCACTCTGTGAACAAAACGGGACCTTTTTCTTCACCTTTTGCCAGGAACGAACCCAAACATCCAAACCACCCGCTTGAATTCGACATTCAACCATCGCCACAAAAACAAGACCACTGTCTTTTTATTGATTGAACAACAACAGGGTCTACCTGACAAAAATGCGTTTTTGCCAAGTCCACCCCAGTCCACCCTAGTTTGATCAGGTGTGGCATTACCACGCAGCCCAGCAGTGCAGTGTGTATCAGAATACCTGCGCAAAAGACTTGTTGTGTGTATGTTTTGGGCAAACAATACGCGTCGGGTATTTCGGAACAATGGGCCAACAATGTGGCAGGATGAATCATAATGAAAGGATTCGGGGTAGCTGAATTAAAAGTCCACTCCATCTGTTTTAGCATAGAAGGCACTTGCTGGACTTTTTTTTGCCTAGGATTGAATTATGAATGACCGACCGACCAGTGAGAAATTGCTGCAAGGTATGTAAGGTACAGTTAAGGGCTATGTTACGCGGACGGTGTCTGAGGTGTCCCATAACCTATGTGGTCGTAGGGGGGCGAGGCGTCAGAGACCTCAACTTCTCCAGGGGCCAGCATATTGAGGGCGGGGCCCATCTCCTCTCCCTCGCTGCTTTACCTTCCCTGACCCTAAAGAGGGCAGGTACTCATTTACAGCTGGGTGAACTGGGGGAACTGTACTGAAGCCAAGGCGCGCAAACGATCACCCATCCAAGTGGTAACCACGCTCGATGCTGTTTAACCTTAGCTGGGGGAAACGAGTGCTATCCCGTCCCGAATAATTATGTTAGAGGTTTTTTTGTTTTTTCTTTAAAGAATATTGCTAGTTTGTTGTAGTACTTATTTCATGTTCTGGTGCTACGTTGTTTTGCACCAATACAATTTTGTTTAAACCGAAACAAACATCGGTGTGACATCAGCCTTAGAAAGAAGACAGTTGGAGACTCACGTGGTGATGGTGAAGGAGGGGGGGGGGGGGGGGGGGGGGGGGGGGGGGGATGGTGAAGTATGGCATGACAACAGCATGCCTGAAATAATTGTTGACCAAGCGTGTCGGATTTCGTCATCGATACTGCAAAGTTCATCTGTACTGTAAAGTCCATGTGTACTGCAAAGTCCATCTGAGCTGTAAAGTCCATCTGAACTGAACTGCAAAGTCCATCTGAGCTTTCAAGTCCATCTGAGCTTTCAAGTCCGTCTGAGCTTTCAAGTCCATCTGAGCTGTAAAGTCCATCTGAGCTGTAAAGTCCGTCTGAGCTGTACTGTAAAGTCCATCTGAGCTGTAAAGTCCATCTGAACTGTACCGAAAGGTCCATCTGAGCTGTACTGTAAAGTCCACTGAGCTGTAAAGTCCATCTGAGCTGTACTGTAAAGTCCATCTGAGCTGTACTGTAAAGTCAATCTGAGCTGTACTGTAAAGTCCATCTCAGCTGTACTGTAAAGTCCATCTGAACTGTACTACAAAGTCCATCTGAGTTGTACTGCAAAGTCCATCTGAGTTGTACTGCAAAGTCCATCTGAGCTGTACTACAAAGTCCATCTGAGCTGTACTACAAAGTCCATCTGAGTTGTACTGCAAAGTCTATCTGAGCTGTAAAGTCCATCTGAGCTGTACTGTAAAGATTATCTGAGCTGTACTACAAAGTCCATCTGAGCTGTAAAGTCCATCTGAGCTGTACTGTAAAGTCCATCTGAGCTGTACTGTAAAGTCCATCTCAGCTGTGTTACAAAGTCCAGCTGAGCTGCAAAGTCCATCTGAGCTGTAAAGTCCATCTGAGCTGTACTACAAAGTTCATCTGAGCTGTACTGTAAAGTCCATCTGAGCTGTACTATAAAGTCCATCTGAGCTGCAAAGTCCTCAAACTGTAATGTCTATCGAGCTGAAATACAACCCATTGAGCTGAAAATCCTTTGAGCTGTAAAAGTCCATCTGAGCTGCCCTACAAGTCCATTGAGTTACAAAAAAAGTGTTTTGAGTTACTGTGAAGTCCACTGGCTGTACAAAAAGCCCATCTGAGCGGCAAAGTCCATCTGAGCTGCAAACCCCATTGAGCTGTAATGTCTATCTGACTGAAAAGTCCATCTGAGCTGTCTACAAAGTCCATCTAGCTGTACACAAAGTCCATCTGAGGACTGTCAAGTCCATCTAGCTGCAAAGCCCATTATGAAAATGTCTTTGAGCTGCAAAGCCCATCTAAGCTGTCTACAAAGCCATCTGACTGTACTACAAAGTTCTCTGAGCTGACTAAAAAGTCCATCGGGCTCAAAGTCCATCTGGCTGAAAAGTCCACCTGAACTGAACTGCAAAGTATTGAGCTTACAAAGTCCATCTGAGTGTAAAGTCCATCGAACTGCAAAGCCCAAATTGGCGTAATGTCTATCTGAGCTTTAAAGTCCATTGATTAATTTTCTTCTGGCTGTACTGAAAAAATCCATCTGAGCTGAAAAGTCTTCTGAGCTGTAAAGCCCATCTGAGCGTAAAGTCCATTTGAGCTGTAAAGTCCATCTGAGCTGTAATGTCTATCTGAGCTGTAAAGTCCATCTGAGCTGTACTGCAAAGTCCATCTGAGCTGTACTTTAAAGTCCATTTGAGCTGCAAAGTCCATTTGAGCTGTAAAGTCCATCTGAGCTGTAATGTCTATCTGAGCTGTAAAGTCCATCTGAGCTGTAATGTCTATCTGAGCTGTAAATTCCATCTGAGCTCTAAAGTCTATCTGAGCTGTAAAGTCCATCTGAGCTCTAATGTCTATCTGAGCTGTAACGTCCATCTGAGCTGTAATGTCTATCTGAGCTGTAAAGTCCATCTGAGCTGTAATGTCTATCTGAGCTTTACTGCAAAGGCCATCTGAGCTGTAAAGTCTATCTGAGCTGTAAAGTCTTCGAGCGTATGTCTTCTGAGCTGTAAAGTCCACGAGCTGTAAAAGTTATCTAGTGTAATGCTATCTGCGCTAAAAAGGCCTCTGAGCTGTAATGTCTATCTGAGCTGAAAAGGCCACTGACGAAAAAGCCCTTCTGAGCTGTAGCAAAGTCCATTACCTGAAAAGTCCTTCTGAGTGTACGCAAGTCCATCTGGTGCAAAGTCCTTCTGAGCTGTAGTGCAAATCCTTCTAGTGTACTTTTAAAGCCCTTCTGGCTGCAAAGCCCTGGTGTACTTTTAAAAGTCCTTCTGAGCTGTACGTAAAGTCCTTTAGCTGTAAAGTCCTTCGGGCCGTAGTAAAGTCCATTTTACTGAAAATTTCATTGAGTTACTGTAAAATCCATGTACTGTAAAGTTCATCTGGCTGTACATAATGTCCCTGTACTGAAAAGTTCATCCGAGCTGTATGTTTAAGCCCATGTACTGTAATTTTCACTGACTGTACTGTAAAGTCCATCTGACTGAAAAGTCCATCTAGTTTTACTGCCAAGCCATCTAGCTGTAAAGTCCATCTAGCTATACTGCAAAGTCCATCTGAGCTGTACCCAAAGTCCTCTGAGCTGTACTGAAAGTCCATCGAGGTACTGCAAAGCCCTTTGGCTGTATGCAAAGTCCTTCGGGCTGTAAAGTCCATCTGAGCTGTACTGCAAAGTCGGTTTGAGCTGAAAATTTCATCGAGCTGTAGTGCAAAGCCCTTTCTGAGTTTATGTAAACCCTTTACTGCAAATTCTATTGAGCTGTAAAATCCTCTGAGCTGTAAGTCTATCTGAGCTGTACTTAAAGTCCTTTTAAACCTACTGTAAAGTCATCGAGATGTACTAAAAAATCCCCCTATTTGCAGAGTCCACCTGAGTGACGCAAAGCCCTTGAGCTGTAAAGTCCATCGAGTGAAAAGTCTATCTGAGTGTACTGTAAAGCCCATTAAACTCTACAAAAAGTCTTTGAGATGTACGCAAAATCCCCCTGAGCTGTACTGAAAAGCCCATCTGAGCTGAAAAAGTCCATCGAGTTACTGTAAAGTCCATCGAGGTGTACTCAAAATCCATCTGAGGTGTACTGCCCGCCCATCTGAGTTGAGAGTCCACTGAGCTCCAGGTATAGGTTTTAGAGCGATAAAAAAAAAATGAAGGGGTTTTTTTTGAGGGTTTTTGACAAAAAACTATTTTTCCTGATAGTTTTTCCCCGAATCAAAAGCGGTCCTTTTCATATGGACAACAAAAAAAAAATACCAAAAAAAACCCGTAAAATACGCAAAAAATTCACCATGGTGTACATCTTGGAGCTCAGACCGGGAACGGGGGGGTTTAAAAAAAAATCGAAAGTTTAAACCAAACTTATGACCAAAATTTTTTCCGTCGTTTAAACCAAATTCTGACTAAAATTCCTTTATTTTTAAACCAACTTACGACTACTTTTCCCTTATTTTAAAACCAGCTTTCTGACACAATTTTCCTTTTAGTTCCAAAACCAAACTTATGACTAAAATTTCCCTGTTATTTAAAAAACCAATTACTGGCTCAATCCTGTTATTTTAAAACCCAATTTACTGACTGCAATTACCGTTGTTTAAACCAATTATGACTAAAAATTGTTGTTTAAACCAATTACTGACTACAATTCCTATATTTTAAACCAACTTATGACAACAATCCCTTTTTAGTTTAAACCAACTTATGATACAATTTTCCGGTAGTTTAAACCAACTTATGACTGAAAATTCCCTGTTAGTTTAAACCAATTTATGACACAATCCTTTTAAAAACCCAACTTACTGACTACTTCCTGTCAGTTTAAAAAAACTTACTGGCTAAAATTTCCCTGTTAGTTTAAACCAACTTACTGACTACATTTTTCCCTTTATTTTTTAAACCAATTATGACTAAAATTCCTATTATTTAACCAACTTATGACTAAAATTCCTGTTAGCAAAAAAACCAACTTACGACTACAATTCCGTTAGCAAAAATAAACTTCTGACTACAATTCTTTGTTTTTGTTTGTTTTTTTAAAAAGATTCAGGCTAAAAAAATTCCAATATTATTTATTATTATTTTTGTTATTTTTCCCTTTTAGTTTAACCAACTTATGCACGTTTTCCTGTTTTTTAAACCAAACTTATTGCTACAATTCCGTCGGGTTTAAAGGGGACTTACGAACTACAAATCCCTGTTATTTTTTAAACCCAAAACTTTTGACTACAATTCCTTTTACAAAACCCAATTTTACTGACACAATTCTTTGATTTTTTTGTTTTTTTCAAGATTCAGCGCTATAAAAATTCCCATATATTATTATTTTATTATTATTATTATTATATTATTAAATTATTTTTTTATTTTAAACCCAACTTTGACTACAATTTTCCTGTTGTTTAAACAACACTGACTACAATTCCTGTTATTTAAAAACCATTTATACAAAATGATGTAAATAAACCACAAAATAAATTTTTTAAATTTATATATATATATATTATATATATATATTATATTATATAAATATATATATTAGATATATATGGGGTTATTCAGGAAAAATCTAGCTGAACACCCCCACCCCCCCCCTCCCCTCTGATGACAAGTACAAGGGATTCAGTGCGAGTTCTCAAAAAACGTTGGCCGTTATATAGTATTCTTCAAACTGTTTCGCAGTTTCTGACTATAGGCCTCTTTGACGTGCTTGTCAGGTAATTTTTGTATAGACACTTTCCCCCAATTGCAATAGACCGGTTTAGGCCTAGTCCTGTTTCTCCGCGTTGAGTGCAATTTACGTCATCCTAGTTGAGTAAGTGACTGTGGAATGTCACGTATTTTTCTGTAAAGTTTTTAAGTGACGTAAGGTTAGGCTTTGTGTCGAATGGTTTTTCTATCTGTTTAAATAGAGTAAAAAGTAGTATAGTAGTAGTAGTAGTGTGTGTGTGTGTGTGGGTGTGTGTTGTGTGTGTGTGTGTTCTATGATTTGAATAGTCGGGGCCCTGAAAATATGAATTATTTTCATTTATCATTTTTCCTACTTTTATAAATTTTACCCCATTTGTCAATCAAAAAGATTTGTTAGCAAATACAGTTTTAAAGTTCAGTGCTCTCTTCTTCCCCTCCTCTCTCCCCTCTCTCTCTCCTTTTTCTCTCTCTTCTCTCTCTCTCTCTCTCTCTCCCTTCTTTTTTCTTTCTTTCTTTGTGCAGTTTGTTTGGGTTTTTTATAACAACATTTTTGTGAAATTGTATTTGGAATAATGTTTTTCCCGGGTACATGCTCTCGGGACTCATCCCCCAAATACGCCTGAAGGGCAATACAATACAAAAAAATTAAATGCAAATTCTTATTTCTAAACACACACACACACACAAACACACACACGTTACAACCCCCTCGCGCGCGCGCGCCGATTCAGTAAACCTTTTTCTAATTTCTAAAACAAAAAGGGATTCAAATTTTAACCGTGACATCCACCTCACATGGTGTACAAGTAAAGGAAGACCAGCGTATTTTGCAAGCACGCACACGCCCGCACGCCCGCAGAAAATGGCTTCAAAGAAGCAAGTTCCACGAACTAGAAGCAAGAACCGCCCGCCTTAAAGCATAAGGGACATAACTTTTTCTTTTGTAGCTTACCCAGTTTGATCAGTTTGTCTCCCTTGCAAACCTCATGGGACATTAAAAAAAGTTTCTAATCCCTGTTTTAAATCCGGAAAGAATGAAAACTAAACAACAACAACATACAACACACACACGCATTTACGCAAACACACACGCACACACACACACACATACACGCACGCACGCACACACATACACGCGCGCACGCACGCACACAAATACATGCGCGCATGCACGAGCACAAACACACACGCACTCGCGCGCGCGCACACACACCTCCCCACTCCCCACACACAAACACTCACACACAACAAGCCCTCCCCCCCCACACACACACACATCCCTCCCCCCCCACCCCCCCCCCCCCCCCCCCCCACCCCCCAAACACACGTACAACCAACACACCACAGACGACAACATACTTTTAAATCCCAACCACAGTCCTTTCAAATTCTCAAACAAATCCTACCCCCCCTCCCTTGCCCCCCCCCTCCCCCTCCCTCCCCCCCCCCCCGTCCCCCTCCCCCACCTCCCCACCCTCTTCCCACCCCACCTCCCCCCTCCCACCCACCACCCCACTTGGCAATCTACACCACAATCACGAAAACGGCGACGACGTCGGAAAACTCAAGCAGCTGTTGATTCCAAACTTTTACAAATCTGCCCATTAATAGGCTAGTTTAATAATAATAATAATAATAATAATAATAATAATGTATGGAATTTACGAGGTGAGGGGGTGGGATGAGAGGGGTGAGGTGGTGGTGGTGGTGGTGGTGGTGGTGGTGGTGGTGAGCGTTTAGCCTACAGAGAGCAACTAACTGCTAGGCTCTTCTATAGCCTAGCTAGGCCTCATGTAGGCATCATTAACCATTACACCCAGTGGTGTGTTGTAGGGCAGCAACAAAGCGCTTCCTTCCACTCCTGCCTATCCTGGGCCACCAACCTAGTCACTGATCCCCAAGAGTGCTGCTGCATGGCCTTCATCTCCCTTTCTACAGTCCTCCTCCTCCACGTTGCTTTTGGTAGGCTAGCTTGTAAA
>CM054166.1:12454654-12464654 GCA_028751875.1 Rapana venosa
TAATAAACGGCTGTCTTTCTGCGAAATATATGTAAGGAAAGTAAGTACACACGATGCAACTGGACCATCAAGGAAGGGATGCTTTCTTCATAATAAAGGAACTCTGGGGTTGTAATGAGCTGTTGTAACATCACAATGATTGAGACTATGATGACTGTGTTCAGCTAGTTATTATTTTATCCATTGTTTTGCGGGCTGAGAGATTTTCTGTTACGTTCTGTTTGTTTGTTTGTTTATACAGGGTGGTTTTGGGTTGTTGTTGTTTTTAAAGTTTTTGCCTACTCTTCGTTAGTTTTGGCTTGCTTTTCCCGTTAGCAGAATATTACGTGCTACTTTCCGTTTGAGTTTTGGCCTACTTTTCCGTTGGTTTTGGCTTGCTTTCCCGTTAGCAGAGTATTACGTGCTACTTTTCGTTTTGAGTTTTGGCTTGCTTTTCCGTTAGTTTTGGCTTGTTTTTCCGTTATCAGGGTATTATGTGCTACTTTCCGTTTGAGATTTGGCTTGCTTTTCCGTTACTTTTGGCTTGCTTTTCCGTTAGCAGAATATTACGTGCTACTTTCCGTTTGAGTTTTGGTCTGCCTTTAGGTTACTTTTGGCCCTCTTTTCCATTAGTTTCGGCCTGTGCTACTTTTTGCTTGAGCTTTGGCTTGTTTTTCTGTTAGCGAAGTATTACGTGCTACTTTTTCAGTCTGTTTTGTTTTGGGTTGGGTTTTAGTGTGTGTGTTGTTTTTTAAAGTTTTGGCTTGGTTTTTTTCCGTTAGCATGGTATTACATGCTATTTTTTGATTGAGTTTTGGCTTGTTTTTTTCTGTTAGCATGGCATTACATGCTACTTTTTGATTGAGTTTTGGTTTGTTTTTTCGATTAACATGGCATTACATGCTATTTTTCGATTGAGTTTTGGCTTGGATTTTTCCGTTAGCATGGCATTACATGCTTCTTTTCGATTGAGTTTTGGCTTGTTTTTCCGTTAGCAGAGTATTATGTGCTACATTTCGTTTGGAGTTTGGGGGCTTTTTTTTTGTCTGTAACAATTTACTTTGGTTTTAAATTTTAAATTTTGGTGTTGTTTTTTATCGTTTCTGACAAATTTCTGTGTGTGTGTGTGTGTGTGTGTGTGTGTGTGTGGTGTGTGTGTGTGTGTGTGTGGTCGTCGTCGTCGTTGTGGTCGTTTTGGGTTGTTGTTGGTGGGTTGTTGTTTTTTAGAGTTTTCTTTGTTATTAAGAATATTCTTTGTTCTTGATAATTTGGAAGACAGTTTACTTGTTTGTTTGTAATCAATCATTTTTCAAACTTTTGGTTTTATTTTCTGTTGGTTTTGACGATTCATTCCCTTTGCCTGTGTGGTTTTTTTTTGTGTTTTTTTTTTTTTTTTGGGGGGGGGTGTTGTTTTTTGTTGTTGTTTTTTTTGGGGGGTGGACATTTTTCCACAGACTGTTTTTGTTTGCTTGATTTTGATAAATTTAGGGTGTGCTTTTATTTGTGGTTTTTCTGTTTGCTTGTTTGTGTTTTTTATTCGGTTGTTGCTGTTTGTTTTTTTCCCTGATATTTTAAAAATCATTTCCTTGTTTGTTTATTCTTTGTTTTGATGATATTTTGTAGCTTGTGCTTTGTTTGTTCGTTTGTTTGTCTTTGTTTTTGATTTTTGTTCCAAAATATTTGCTTATTTCTTTGTTTCTGATTATTTTCGTAAGCTTTGCCGTTGCTGTTTTTAAAATAATATTTCATACGCTTTTTTCTTATTCTTTAAAATAATTTTTCAAGCAAGTTTTTTTAATTTTGCTTGATTTCTTTGTTTTTGATTATTACTCATACACTTTGTTACTTTAAAAAATCCGCCCCCCCCCCAAAAAAAAAAAATTCCTACGATTTACTTTTTTTTTTTTGGTCTTTGTTTTTTTTATGGTTTACTAGTATGATTCGTGTTTGTTTTGTTTGTTAAGTTTTTTTACAAACAGTTTTTGTTTTGGAATAATTTCTCGCACGCTCTGCTGGTCTGTTTTTTGTTTGTTTGTTTGTTTTAGATAACTGAAAAAATTGTTTGCTCGTTTCTTTCTTTAGTTTTATCAAAAATAATTTTGTACACTGCTTGTTCGTGTCTTTTGTTGTCAATATTTTTTTATACTACTCGTTTTTTATTTGTGTTTTTTTAATGTATCTTCTTTTGAAGATTCTTTTTTCTACGCTTTGTTTGTTTCTTTGTTTTCTTTTTATCCGGGGGTTGAGGGCGGGGCTAGAATTTTGGGTTTTTTTGTTTGTTTGTTTTTGGTTAAGTTACTCGGCTAGAGCTCCGAGATTCAGCAACTGTGAGATCTTTGCGACCGTTTTTGCCCACTTAAGGTAGCCGGTTTCCGACTTCGGGAAAGATGTCTTAACACAACATTAGTGTGTGTTTGTTGTTGTTGTTGTTGTTGTTGTTGTTGTTGTCTTCGATTTTACATCGGTTCACTCTCAGACCTAAAATCGGAGACAACAACAACAAAAACAACAACAACACACACACAAATTTTGTGTAAGACTCTCTCTCTCTCTCTCTGTGAGGGACTTTAAGCATTAGGTTTGTTGGTCTGTCGGTCTGTCCGTAGGACTGGACATGGATACTCTCGTCTTCAGCTTTTAGCCCCCTCCCCCAGACCCACCCCCCCCCTCCCCCTCCCGTTCCCACCCCCCGAAAAAAAAGCCCAAAACAACAAACAAAACTAATGCATGATTTAATGCAAGCAGTCGTCTTTGCTGAACGAAGCTTAGGGACATTGCATACATGTACATGTTCACTCTCTTCCTGCTTGCCTGCCCCACCCCCCACCTCTCTCTCTCTCTCTCTCCCTCTCTCTCTTTTTCCTCCCTCTCTCTCTCTCTTTCTCTCCCTCTCTTTCTCTCTCTCTTTCCCTCCCTCCCTCTCTCTCTTTCTCTCCTCTCTCTCTCCTCTCTCTCTCTCCCTTCTCTTTCTCTATCCCTCTCTTTTCTCCCTCTCCTCCCTCTCTCTCTCTCTTCTCTCTCTCTCTCTCTTTCTCTCTCTCCCCCCCCTCTCTCTCTCTCTCCCCTCTCTCTCTCTCTCGCTCTCTCTCTTTCTCTCCCCCCCTCTCTCTCTCTCGCTCTCTCTCTCCCTCTCTCTCGCTCTCGCTCTCTCTCTCTCTCTCTCTCTCTCTCTCTCTCTCCCTCTCTCTCTCCCTCTCTCTCTCTCAAAAATGTGTGAGCTGTCCTTCCATGTTTATACTTTGTATACTTATGTCATCTACTAACAAACGCATTAATAAGCGACTAGCAATTTATTTGTATAAAGCTTTTAAAATGAGAAATGCTGTCTGTACTTGAGGTATTATTCTTCTGTTCGTAAATGTTTCCTATGCAACATGTTTTGGAATATTGATTATATACACACACACCCCCTTCATGAGGGGCCAAGGCCTATAATTAATAAAACTTTCGCATTCTCTCTCTCTCTCTCTCCCCCCCTCTCTCTCTCTGTCTTCCTGTTGGTCAGTGGAGTGGCTATTTCCCTTTTGGTCACTCGGTTCATTCTGATCTGACCACAGAGACACTTTTGTGTTATGCACACCCTGACACGCACACTTCTGCACTGACCTTAGTACACAACGCTCGTGCGCGCGGTACACCGCGCTCGTGCGCGCTCGTGCGCGCGCGCGCACGCACACAACACACACACACACACACACACACACACACACACACACACACTCCTAGCACACACAAAAGTGAATGCACTGCTTATTCAGTGTACCATCTGAAAATAAAAGTTTGAAAATAAAAGTTTGACTTTTACACACACACACACACACACACACACACACACACGCACGCACGCGCGCGCGCACACACACACACACACACACACACACACACACATCCTAGCACACACAAAAAGTGAATGCACTGCTTATTCAGTGTACCATCTGAAAATAAAAGTTTGAAAATAAAAGTTTGACTTTTACACACACACACACGCACGCGCGCGCGCACACACACACACACACACACACACACACACACACACACACACACACACACACACACACACACTCCTAGCACACACAAAAACCAGAAATGCACTGCTTATTCAATGTACCATCTGAAAATAAAAGTTTGACTTTGAAAATAAAAGTTTGGCTTTGACTTTCACACACACACACACACACACACACACAAACACACACACACACACACACACACACACACACACACACACGAGTCCTTTCATAACTCTCTCTTACAGGGTTAATGACGAATTCTATGAATACCGGGTCTTTCTTTGGTTGGTTGGTTGTTGCTGGGTTTATTTGGGGGGGGGTTGTGGTTTTTTTGGTCCGGTTGAGATTATGATTCGTATCAATTTGCCTGTCAGTATTGTGACTGACAGTAAAATCACAAACATTGCTTTCACTCTGTCAGGAATTATCTCCTTCTTTCGCTTCGCCAAAAGCCTTCACTAGAAACCTTCAAATCTAGCCTCAAAACGCACTTATTGTAATTGCCCTTCATGGGATTATTAAAGTGTTTTTGACTTGACTATTTCCTACCTGACCCTCATATCTGTTCCTACTTTTTCAACAGCGTTCTTCGTCACCACCTAAGTGAGTGTGTGTGTGTGTGTTGTGGGGGGGGGGGGGGGGGGGGAGTGGGTGGTGTGGTCTGTGTGGGAGGTGGTGGTGTGTGGTGTGTGTGGTGTGTGGTGTGGTGTGTGTGTGTGTGTGTGGTGTGTGTGTGGTGGTGGGTGAGTGAGTGTGGAGGTGTGTGCATAAATTTGAAACATCTTATTTTATTTGAGGAAAGTTGCACGCGTGTAAATGATTTGAGTGCAAGCGCTTCGATTTGTTTGTTTTACAAGATTTAGCGTTATATAAATTCCATATATTATTATTATTATTATCATCATCATCATTATTCTTATCATCATCATTATTATTATTATTATTATTATTATTATTATTGTGACTGTCCTTCGTCGGATGATTTAAGTGGTTTTGACTTGACTTCCTCGGCTGACAATTCTGAGGTTCACCAAGGGTGAGTTTTTGCGTATGCGACCGTTTTAAACCACCACTAGCCTAAGACAGTCGTATTCCGATTATAACAGGGATATATATATATATATATATATATATATATATATATATATATATATATATATATATATAATATATATATATCTAAAAGTGCTCCGCGGCACACACACACATATATCCATTTGCAGAACACATCTTGCGCACACATTAAAGCGTCTTCCGCTTTTCGGAAGAGTAGGCCATTGTGTGCCGGTGGGAACGGATGACAGAATTATTTTTTTTAACTGCATACACACGGGGGCTGGATGTAAAAAAAAAAAACCAACAAAACACATGGATGCTTATTCCATTATCCTCGAAATAAAAAGAATATTTTTTGTTTTTTTTTAATTTGCTTTTGGAACTGCAACGGTGGAGGAAGTATAAAAATAATCGCACATTTCTGGCACTGACGGAAAAGGGCAATGTTTATTATTATTATTTCTCGTGGAGTAAATAAAATCACAAAACGTTGCTTTCACTCTATCATAATCTTTATATATATATATATAGAGGAGAGAGAGAGAGAGAGAGAGAGAGAGAGGGGGAGAGAGAGAGAGGGGGGGGGGGAGAGAGAGAGATAGAAAGATAGATAGATAGATAGAGAGAGAGAAAGTTATAAATAGATAGGCAGATAGATAGACAGACAGACAGACAGACAGATAGATAGATATACAGATAGATAGATAGATAGATAGATAGATAGATAGATAGATAGATAGATAGATAGATAGATAGATAGATAGATAGATAGATAGATAGATAGAAAGATAGACAGACAGACAGACAGACAGACAGATAGATAGATAGACAGACAGACAGACAGACAGACAGACAGACAGACAGACAGACAGATAGATAGATAGATAGATAGATAGATAGATAGATAGATAGATAGACAGACAGACAGACAGATAATAGATAGACAGACAGGACAGACAGACAGATATAAAATTCAAGCTCCCCACGTTTCTTCTTTAAAAAAAAAGAATTTAAACAAACCGTGAGGTGCAGTGTCTACAGAACTGACAAGAAGCAGCCCTGGGGGGCACCCCTTTTTCTTTTTTCTTTCTTTACTTAAATACCCCAGCCCCTTGTAACTATTCTTGCTCAGGGAATTCCACTTACGTTAGTCTTTAGTGATCGACTATGACTCTTGCTAGGGGCTTGATGCACGTCCTTATGTGCTGCTGCACCCCTGGGGACTGGTTGGCCTTTGGAGAACTCTCCAACGCTGATTTTCCTTATGCCCCTTGGCAGGAGGGGGGGTGTGCTGGGGCAAGCTTTCCCCACTATAATCAAATTTTGCCCGTTTCCAAAACGCATTGCCTCCTCTGCTGTTTTGGAGGTCTTCGTGGGGACACGAGGGGAAAAATACAATTTTCCCTCCCGGACCCCGTCCCTAGAATCGGAATGTACGTTTTTAAAACCAATTTCCCCTCCCGGGATGCGGGGAGGGCCCCTGTCCTTTTAAATAGCACCCCCACCTTCGGAAATTTGTGCTAGGAATTTCCCCCCTTTTTGGGTTGTTGTTGTTTTTTAATCCCTCCTTTGTTTCTGCCTTTTTCCTTTTCCTTCCCGTCATTCCTTTTGTCTGTTTTTTTTCTGTTTCTTGTCCATTGTCTGCCTTTTTTTTCCCCCAAAAAAAAAACAACCTTAAAGACAGATTTTTCCCCCCGCCTGGTGGGCCTACTTGTCTGTCAGGCGCTTTAACGGGGGCTAACGCTTTTCGTCTTTTGAGAGCAAGAAAACCCCACACACCCACGCACGCACGCACGCCAGCACGCAGCACGAACCCCCCAAAAACCACACACAACACACACCCCCTCTGAATATATTTTGTGCAATGGATTAAAATGAAGAAATACTTTTTATATTTCTGCCTAGCGTTGCGAAAAAGGGAAAAAGGGGGGAAAAAGCAGCCCAAAAATGAACCTGAAACCCTTTTATGTGTCAGCCCACCACTCGCCCCCCACTGCTGCACTGCAGGCTCGGCCCCACGCAGTGTCCACCAACCTGCAGGGAAAACCCGGAATTTTTAAGTCCCTTTACCCCCTTTACCCTCAAGTGACCCCTGACTGACCTACACAATGGGGTCACTGTGCCAGTACGGCGATATATAGTGTGTGTGTGTGTGTGGGTTTTTGTGTGTGTGTGTGTGTGTGTGTGTGTTGTGTGTTGTGTTTTGTGTTTTTTGTTTTGTGTGGGTGGTGTGTGTTTGGGCATTGGTGTGTGGTGGTGTTTGGTTTGTGTGTTTTGTGTGGTGGGGCGTGTGCGTCGTGCGTGCGTGCGTGCGTGTTTGGTTGTGTAAGGTTGTCCCACTCTGGAATTTCCTTTCCGTTGTGCGTTGATTTTAAATGAACAGTGAAATTTTAAAATATCGTACGTGGGTGTGTGTGTGTGTGGTGTGTGTGTGTGTGTGGTGTGTGTTGTGGGTTTTGTGTGTGGGTGTGTGTGTGTTGTGTGTGTGTGTTGTGTGTGTGTCGTTAAGGGTTACTGGTAAAATGGTACAGACTCAACGGAGGTAAAAATTTTCTTGGGTCTGGAAACTTCCCTGCTGGAAAAAAAAAAAACCAAGTCCCCTCCCCTCTTCTCAAAATGGCCCCCAATGACAGAGTGCTTTTCTTCTTCTTCTTTCTTCTTATTCTTCTTCTTCTTCTTCTTTTTTTTTCTTTCTTTTCTTCATTTTCTTCTTCTTTTTCCAAAGCTCAGCAGCAACTATTTTTGTCTTTATTGAGCAAAATGCGAAACCGCCCTTTTGCGCCTGGCAAGTCAGGCCCAACTTCAGCAAAAGTGGAATTTTTAAGTCTTTTGGAAAAAACAACAAAAAAAGGGAGGAGAAAGATCACGAAAGCAGAAAATAGACAAGAAGGAGGTGACAGGGGGGGGAAGGAACATAATAGAAACAAAGAGAGTGGTAGAAAAGAGGAAATTCTAGGACAGAATTTCTGGAGTGCGAATTGCAAAGGAAAACGATTTCAAATCTGACAGTGCCTATTGCCTTTGTGAGTGTACGAATCGGGTAAAAACAACAAATTTTACCTGGTAGAGTTAGGGAAAACTGTTTCTACGTTTGCAGTCTCGACTTGTGTAGTTTTGTGTTTTTTTTAATTTCACTGCCATTTTTTTGGGGTGGGTGGGGTGGGGGTGGGGGTGGGGGTGGAGGGTCATGTTTTCAAGTGTGTTGATAGAAATTGATATGGTAGCTAATCGGTTTAGAAATAGTTTCCATTTTGGGTTTTTTTTTACGGGTTTTGCACAGTTGAACGTCTTAACCCAGTTAGGGACATGGATTCCAGTTAAGGACATCACACACACACACACACACACACACACACACACACACACACACACACACACACACACACACATAAAACACACACACAAACACACACATACAAAACAACATACACACACACACAAACACATCCACACACACACAAATACATCCACATACACACACACACACCACACACACACACACACAAAACACACACACACACACACACACACACACACCACACGTGCAACCGAAACTGTAGCTAGTTTTCAATCTTGTTGGGCTTTGTCTTCCTTTATTCATTAATTCATCTATTTATTTATTCGTTCATTTATTTATTCAGCTATTTACATTCATTTATTTTGAAAGTGGAATGGCTTAGTGTTAGAGGCATCGAAGTTGTAGCGGAAAACATTCTCCCCGTGGGGATGCGGGGGGGGGGGGGGGGGCGGGGGGGGGGGGGGGGGGGGTTTGCTGTCAGTATAAACAGCATCATCATCTTCTAGAAATTCTGTGCTAGAAATTCCCTCTTTTCTATCCATTCTCTTTGTTTCTGCCTTGTTCTTTGTTTTCCTATCACCTCCTTCTTGTCTTATTTTCTGCATTTTTGGTCCATTCTCCTTGCCTTTTTTCCCCCCAAGACAGACTTAAAAGATAACAATTCTCTCCACGCTCAACGCTGCTTAACCTTGGCTTGGGGAGAGGGAATGCTCTGACCACTGAGCTGTCCTGTCCCCATATGCTGACAGGGACCACATCGTAAAAATCCCGATATTTAATCTATCAGACACTGCTAAGATTCGAACCCATGACTTCAGAATCGTTCGGATCAGCAACAAATAGCCGTAACCACTTGGCTTTTCTCTCTCTTCAGCAAACTTACCAACCATAGGAATACGAACTTTTCATATCTCAAAAGGGCGAGAAATTCATGTGGGTTACAAGCAAGCAGAGCTTAAAATAATCAACAAGTAAACATGGACACAGAGAAGAAAGTATTAAAACTTGAGGGGAAAAAATAAAGACAATGAGCTGGAAAGACATAAATAAATCGGTATGTAAGCTAACAGAAAAGAAAACAACAACAACAACAGCATTACATGACTTTAACAGAAAAGAACTTTTTTTCCAGCACAAAATTTCTGAAAAATGGAAATATCACTTAATACGTTATTTCTAGAGGGCCTTTCAATTGTTTTTAATCATTGAATCTTTGATAAATCCTTTTCAAAAATGATTGAGAAGTTGTAAGTAGTTACCTGCATTTGTATTCCTCCACCACTACTGTTTCTGCATTAATATTTTATTGCAAGAAGCTCTAAGAATTCCAAACAGGAAAAGATGAAAGGAAAGAATGAACATAGATATGTCAGAGTTCATTTTGTACTACCCGATAGGAACTGAACATGAAAGCACTACCTTTCTTTCAAAGTAACTGATATGACTGTATACCATCAGCCAAAACGAAATGTGTAATGCTTTGCCTTTCCTTCCCCTATCCCGTAGTCCGTGAGGGCACCACTGAAGATTTTGCAACCAGCTTCCTCCATTCCCTGCAGTCCTCTGCTTTCCGTAGCAAATCGTTCCACTCAAGGCCAGACCACTCTCTGATGGGTTTTTTTTTCCCCATCGTTTTCTCTGTCTGCTTTGCCTTTAG
>CM054166.1:12469654-12477154 GCA_028751875.1 Rapana venosa
AAAGCGGAACAGGATTTAACGTGTGCGCAAGATGTTCTGCGTGCGTCGCACACGGGGCCTCGGTTTTATGTCTCATCCGAAGGAAGGGTGGGGGAGGGGAGCGGGAGAGAGAGAGGGGGGGGGGGGAAGGAGGAGAGAGAGCAATGAACAATGAAACAAATTTATATTTCAGGCCCCCAGCCCCTAGAATGGATTAGAGAGAAGAGGGGGGGGAGAGAGAGGGGAGGAGAGGGAGGAGAGAGAGAGGGAGAGGGGAGAGGGATGAGAGAGAGAGAGAGAGGAGGAGGAGGAGAAGGGAGAGAGGGGAGGAGAGAGAGAGAGAGAGAGGAGAGGAGAGAGAGAGGAGAAAGAGAGAGAGAGAAAGAGAGAGAGAGAGAGAGGGAAAAGGGAGGAGAGAGAAAGAGAGGAGAGAGAGAGGAGAGAGGAGAGAGAGAGAGGAGAGAGAAGAGAGAGCAATGAACAAAATGTATTCTTCAGGCACCAGCCCTAGAATGGAGAGAGAAGATGAGAGGAGGGGAGAGAGAGAGAGAGAGAGAGATGATGGAGAGAGAGAGAGAGAGAGGACAGAGAAAGGGAGGGGGGAGAGAGAGAGAGAGAGAGAGAGAGGGGAGAGAGAGATTTTTTATATATCGAGGATAATGGAATGAGCACTTATGTGCTTTTTTTACATCCAGTCCCCATGTGTATGCATTTTTGTACATTCTGTCATCTGTTCCCACTGGCACACAATGGCCTCTCTTCCAAAAAGCGGAACAGGATTTAACGTGTGCGCAAGATGTTCTGCGTGCGTCGCACACGGGGCCTCGGTTTATAGTCTCATCCGAAGGAAGGGTGGGGGGAGGGGAGGGGAGAGAGAGAGAGGGAGGGAGGGAGGGAAAGAGCCATGAACAATGAACAAAATTTATTCTTCAGGCCACCAGCCCCTAGAATAGAGAGAGAGAGGGAGGGAGGGAGGGAGGGAGGGAGGGAGGAGAGGGGGGGGAGAGAGAGGGGGAGAGAGAGAGGAGAGAGAGAGAGAGAGAGAGAGGAGAGAGAAGAGATGAGAGAGAGAGAGAGAGAGAAGAGAGATGAGAGAGAGAGAGAGAGAGAGAGGAGGGGAGAGGAGAGCAATGAAGAATGAGCAAAATTTATTCTTCAGGCCACCAGCCCCTAGAATGGAGAGAGAGGGAAAGAGAGACTGACAAAAGGGAGAGAGAGGAGAGGAGAGGAGGAGAGAGAGAGGAGGGAGATGAGAGAGAGAGATGAGAGATGAGGGGCGAGGAGAGGAGAGATGGTGATGAGTGAGTGAGTGGGGGTGGAGGTGGAGGAGGGGGGGGGGGGGAGTGTCGATAAAGTGTTTTTTTCATTTTCAGCCCCAGTAGGTTCAGACTGTCGGATCGGGTCAGGGTCCGTCTGTACAGACCTGCTCATTTTGTTGGCCACAGTCACCGCCATTGCCATGAAGCTGTGTGATGTGATTTTGAGGGCCGTTATTGAGTCTGTCTGTCTGTCTGTCTGTTTGTCTGTTTGTCTTTCTCTCTGTGTCTCTCAGTGTCTCTGTGTGTGTGTGTGTGTGTGTGTGTGTGTGTGTGTGTGTGTGTGTGTGTGTGTGTGTGTGTGTGTGTGTGTGTGTGTGTGTGTGTTCTCTCTCTCTCTCTCTCTCTCTCTCTCTCTCTCTCTCTCTCTCTCTCTCTCTCTCTCTCTCCCTCCCTCCCTCAATAAAAGAATAAAATGAATAAAAGTCTCTCTCCATCGCGTCTGCTTCGCTCTCTCCTCTCTCTCTCTCTCTCTCTCTCTCTCTCTCTCTCTCTCTCTCTCTCTCTCTCTCTCTCTCTCAGTATGTGGTATCAAGTTCCCCCTCCCCCCTCCTCACCCACCCCCCAAAACACAACACACACCAACAACAACAACAACAACAACAACAACAACAACAACAACAACAACAACAACACCGCCACCACCGCCACCACTACCACCACCACCACCACCACCACCACCAATACCAACAACAACACCAACAACACCAACAACACCAATACCACCACCACCACCAATAACAATTCCAACACCAACACCAACAACACCAATACCACCACCACCAACAACAACAACGCGCCGCCGCCGCCACCACCACCACCGCCGCCACCACCACCCCCACCACCCCCAACAACAACAACAACACCATCGCCGCCGCCGCCACCACCACCAACGCGCCGCCGCCGCCGCCACCACCACCACCACCTCCAACAACACCAACACCACCATCACCAACAACAACACCACCAACAACAACCAACACCACCACCACCAACAACAACAACAAAATGGATATTACTTTGTTTAAAAATAGTGCCATTCGCACTCGTTTCGTCCCTTCAATCAAAAAACGTACATTTTCGTGTTTATATTACAGTACTACGGTTACTTACGTTTTCCCCCACCTCTGTCAAAACGGTAGCGCGACAGCAAAGTTCTCTCACATCATATTAATAATGACAAGACGACACTACTTGCTGTCTGAGCGTTTTGACAACGACGAAGTAAGCAGACGAGTGCTTCGACAAGCGGAATACACACATAGTGCAAAGCTTGTTATCCTACTGGTCACTGCTGCTGTGTACAAGGAAAATCATTGATACCGCCACACGTGCAGGGTCAGTTCCTGTATCACTGTTTACACAGGCAGTTTACTGGGCAAACGTAAAGGGGTTTTCTTAGCAGCGACGTGGACCAGTTTCTGTCAAGTGATATAGTGCGTGACTGGTGATTTTTGGTGGGGATAGGTCCGTTTTGTTTTGAAAAATTCACGACGAGGGATAGGAGGATGAAGGTTTTTATGTTACAGACGCGCGCGCGAGAGCGCACGCAGACACACAGATTATACACACACACACACACACATATATATTATATATATATATATATATATATATATAGAGAGAGAGAGAGAGAGAGAGAGAGAGAGAGAGAGAGAGAGAATACACAAAGACGCATATATACTATGTATATGTATGTATGTATGGTTTTTGCGCAAGGAGACACACACACTTACTTCTTATATATATATATATATATATATATATATATGTAGAGAGAGAGATAATACACAAAGATGCATATAATTATGCATACGTGCGTACGTACATACATACATACAAACATACATACAAAACCCCTCCCCCAAAGAAAAAGAAAAAAAAGAGAAAGAAAGAGAAGAAAAGCGCTGCCACCACCATCACAACCACCAACATCTACAACAACAAGCCAACACACACACACACACACACACACACACACACACACACACACACACACACACACACACATACACACATATACACACACACTAAATCCACATCAATCAAATCAAAACCATAACCAACAAAACTCATTTTCACCAAAGATTCACAAAAACACACACAAAAATTACTCACGCTTTTAAGCAGAAGTTTCCAAATCCACAGACGACCTCAACAGACAGAAACCTAGCAGATTCTCTGAAAGATGCAAGAAAAAGAAAAAAGTCTCACTTCTTGAAGTACTACATCACATTAAAAAAAAGTCCAAAGAATCACTCGCCCTTAAAAAAAACAAAAATCCCCAACCAAGCAAAAACCCACCACAATTTGTCTCTCATCTCAAAAAGAACCAGACTGCACTTCAAAAACACAATCTGTGTCTCTTTAAAACAGCCATGCACGCTTCAAAAACGATACCATCGGTCTCTTAAAAGAATCACACACGCGCGCTTCAAAAAGCATCACAATCCATCTCTTGAAAGGACCATAGGCACTTCCAAAACGGCACAATCTGCCGCATACATGCTTCAAAAAACAATCTGTATATCAAAAAACAAAACCAACAAAAAACAAAAAAGACTAACCCATCGGCGCTTCAAAAACAGCCCAATCTGTTTCTTAAAAGAATTGCACGCCCTTCAAAAAAAACCGACACAATCTATCTCATGCTTCAAAACAATCTGTCTCTCAAACAAACAAAAAAGTCGACATAACCCATAGGTAGTTGAAAAACAGCACAATCTGTTTCTTAAATGAATCGCACGCCCTTAAAAAAAACCCGACACAATCTGTCTCATAATGCTTCAAAAACAATCTATCAATCAAAAACCAAAAACAAAACAAAACCTCAAAAAATTCTAACCCGTAGACACTTAAAAAAAAACAACACCATCACAATCCGATTCTTTAACAGAATCAAAACCACCCTTCAGAAAACGACACAACCTGTACTCTTCGTGCTAGCCTTCTCCACAGATTAAAATATTGGCAGGCTGAAGTGAGTGAGTGTGTGTGGAGGTCGCGGTGTTTGTGTGTGTGTGTGCATATGACACAGTGGTAGTGTATGCTGATTAGATTACAACTACTGTGGTTTTAGTAGAAGTAGCCAGTGGTCATTTTTATCGCTGACTTTGAAGGGAAGTGGGGGGTGGGGGGGAGGGGGGGAAGGGGACACTTTTCCTACATGTCCACCGTTGTGCTGTATGGTCAGCAGATTTGGAACAGGTGAATGATGATTTATGCACACGTGTCTGTGTATTATGCATGTATAACCGATATACGGGGGGAACGCACAAGCACGTGAGGTGAGCATGCTCGCGCGCATATGCATGTAAGCACGCAACACACACAGAAACACCGAGATGCAGAGACAAGCAAAAAACACATACACACGCACGCACGCACACGCACACGCGCACGCACGCACGCACGCACGCACACGCACACACACACACACACACACAAACAAACACCCTATTTTCTTAAGGGATGGTTGTTTTTTTCGCTCCTCGACTAAAACTCCGAGGTTCACCAATGGTGACATTTTGCGTATGCGACCGTTTTGGCCCACCACGAAGGTAGCCGCATTCCGACTTCGGGGATGTATGCCGGGTATGTTCGTGTTTCCGTAACCCACCGAACGCTGACATGAATGACGGGATCTTTAACTTGCATATTTGATCTTCTACATGTGTATGTATATACACGAAGAGAAATAAGGCACTGGCAGGTCTGCAACTGAAGTTGACCTGGGAGATTGTACAAATCCCCCCACCCTTAATTCACCAGATGCCTCCGCCGAGATTCGAACCCATGACTTCATGGATGCATGGGGATTGAAGTCGAATTGTCTTAACCACTCGGCTTTAGCGTCCGTCGACGGCTGATTTAAAATATATAATGTACAAAGTAACCATAGGATTGTTTGGGGGTTACGTTGAAAAGTGTGTGTGTGTGTGTTTTATTTTATCTTTATTTATTTTATTCTTTTATATCGAGGAGAATGGAATAAGCACTTGTGTGTATACGGTTTTGTATATTTTGTCATCTGTTCCCACCGGCACACAATGGCCTACTCTTACGAAAAGCGGAACAGGATTTTAACGTGTGCGCAAGATGTTCTGTGTGTGTGTGTGTGTGTGTGTGTGTGTGTGTGTGTGTGTGTGTGTGTGTGTGTGTGTGTGTGTGTGTGTGTGTGAGTGTGTGTGTGTGTGTGCGTGTGTGTGTGTGTGTGTGTGTGTGTGTGTGTGTGTGTGTGTGTGTGTGTGTGTGTGTGTGTGTGTGTGTGTGTGTGTGTGTAAGTGTGTCTGTGTGCGCTCTGTGTGTGTGTGTAAGTGTGTGAGTGTGTAAGTCTCTGTGTGTGTGTTTGTGCGCGCGCACGGGTGTGTGTGTGTGTGTCTTTTGCAGTGTATCGCCATTTTACTTTCCTTATTTTTTCCTCATTTGTTTTTGTGCTGACTTCTTGTTAATGTGGTTTTTGACAACCCCCCCCCCCCCCCCCCCCACACACACACACACACACTCCCCGTGGGGATGTTGGGGGGGCCTGTAAGCATAAATAGCATTCTGAGTTCTGAGCCACGAATTCCCCCTTTTCTATCCCTCTCTTTTGTTTCTGCCTTGTTCCTTTTCTTCTTGTCGATTTTCTGTCTTCTGGGTCCATTCTCCTGCCCTTTTTTTTTCCCCAGAAAGACTTACAAAGGAACATTCTCTCCAACGCCTAACTTGTATGCGCTGGTTCACCCATGGTGAGAATTTTGGCTATATGCAACCGGTCCCTCTCCCCCCCCCCCCCCCCCCCCCCCCCCCCCTCCCCACCACCCTTTCTGACCATTTTAGGTAGCTGCATTCCGACTTCGAAGATATTTGTGATATGAACCACAAACTTTTTTCTTTTTTTTGAATGTAGTGAAAGAAATTTTTTTGAAAAAGAATATGACCAACTGTCAGCGGCAAGCTGTTTAATTGCATATCATGAAATGATCTGGGTAGCCCCGAAGTCGGAATGCGGCTACCTTAATGGTGGGTTAAAAACACGATGCAATACAATACAAAATAGTATAAAAACAATATTTCTACTTTTTTTTGTATGCTAGGGTTTGCGCACACGTTAAAAACCCGTTCCGCCTTTCGGAAGAGTAGGAAAGGTTTTGGGAGGAGGAGGAGGAGGAGGAGGAGGATGGGGGTAGGCACAGGGAAGGTGGAGGGTAGGTTTGGGGAGGGAGGATGAATGTCAGGCTGATTGGAAGCGGGTGCATTTAGTAAACTGTGAGGTTCTGGGTTCGAACACGTCAATACAATGAACACTACCTTTTATTACTTTTTTTGTTCTATGCCTCTTCTTGCCAGTTTGTCACAAATTGCTAGGGATAATATTGTCACGAATTGCTAGGGATAGTATTGTCACAAATTGTTAGGGATAATAGTGTCACAAATTGCTAGGGATAATATTGTCACAAATTGCCAGGGATAATATTGTCACAAATAGCAAGGAAAAATATTGTCACAAAATTGCAAGGGATAAAATTGTCACAAATTGCTAGGGATAATGTTGTCACAAAATTGCAAGGGATAATATTGTCACAAATTGCTAGAGATAGTATTGTCACGAATTGCTAGGGATAATACTGTCACAAATTGCCAGGGATAATTTTGTCACAAATTGCAAGTGATAAAAATGCCACAAATTGCTACGATATATCGATAATATTGTCAAAAATTGCCAGAGATAATATTGTCACAAATTGCTGTGGATAATACTGCCACAAATTGCAAGGGATAATTTTGTCACAAACTGCCAGGGATGATATTGTCACAAATTGCTGGGGATAATATTGTCACAAATTGCAAGGGAAAATATTGTCACGAAATTGCAAGGGATAATATTGTCACAAATCGCTAGAGATAGTATTATCACGAATTGCTAGGGATAATACTGTCACAAATTGCAAGAGATAATAATGTCACAAACTGTTAGGGATAATATTGTCACAAATTGCTAGGAATAGTATTGTCACAAATTGCTAGGGATAATATTGTCACAAACTGCCGGGGATAATATTGTCACAAATTGCTAGGGATAATATTGTCACAAACTGCCGGGGATAATATTGTCACAAATTGCTAGGGATAATATTGTCACAAACTGTTAGGGATAATATTGTCACAAATTGCTAGGGGTAATATTGTCACAAATTGCTAGGGATCATATTGTCACAAATTG
>CM054166.1:12487154-12499654 GCA_028751875.1 Rapana venosa
TCCATACTCCACCACCAAGGAGCGATTCACTGTTTGTCGATTTATGCTTCTTGTAACTTCACTTTTGATCAGAGAGATTGTATATGAGATTTTTTCTTGGCCATGAAACAACCTTGAACGCAAATTTGTCATGTACGCAAGATTGTTTTCATGCTGAAACTAAGAGCAAAATGACGACGGTGTCTTAGGAACTACTACCATGACCACAGTGTTCAAGAGCACTATCGATTCTATCACTTCCATCAGCAGCAGCAGTAGAAGTGGTAGTAGCAACAAGATGATGGTTTCATCAAGGCATATGACCACAACAACAGTAGAAGATTTGAAGTTTCTTTCGAAGTCAGCATGCTTCAGTGATATCTCCGTGAAATATCAAGTTGGTTTGGTCAAGGTATGTTGTAAGGTCGTAATTTTCAAAAGCTGTTCTTGCATTGAATATTCGTTTCTTACTTTCTCTTCGAATGCAACGGTCCTGTATGTATGTAGTCTTGTGTGAACTTAAGACTACATCGCTAATTCTTAGAATGGAGGGAGGGGGGGGGGGAGAAAGAAGAAAAAAAATCCGAGTGGTTTATAAAAATTCAGTTTCAATCCTCTCTTGCAGTTTTCTTGCTTTACATTTTACGTCGTTAAAATAATGTGCATTGGCGTGCCCTATTTTTCTTCTAAATCATCACTCTGAGTCTGAGTAAGCGAGTTGTTGGTTTATGCCAGTGAAACCAGATCTATCATGGGAAATTCTGTCTGAAGCAGAAATGCTATCTGAAGCAGAAACACTGTCTGAAGTATACTGCGCATGTTAACGGTGTCTGGACTGACCATATACTGTACAGTTTAATGGCGCGGATTAATCAGAGCAGCCAGCAATTTCCGTCATAGCAAATTAATGTCGTGGAAGTAAGGGAAACTCCTCGCTGCGGGTGTAAAACTAAAGAAGTCTGGTTCAGCGATTAAAAAAGCTGTCCTTTGTGCAGTAGGGAAAGAGTCTTGTGTTGGGGACGACATTCTTCAATGCTGAGAGGTAAGTATAATTAATGTCGGTCATGATGGTTTGAATTAGTTGTACACCGCTGATTTGTTCATTTTCAGCCGGGGTTTAAACGGCACTGCTAGTAATGGGTTCGTCTCATACGCCGTCTACCTCATTGTCATGCATTATTCATCACGATCGACACCTACCAAAGAGTAAATCTTTTCCTTTTCTTTTGCTTCATGTTTTATAAGCAATTTATTAGCTGAGTAAAGTGGGTTTGACCGGGTTCAACACAGGTTGAGAGTTTGACGTCACTGCATTCGTCACAGGTTCAGTTTTACGTCACTACATTTGCCAGTCACAAGTGATCATAACCAAGAGGTTAGCACAGTCTTGAAAAGTATTTCATGTTAATCGTCCACTTGTGCAGTTTGTAATACACCGCAATTCAATATTGTTCAATCATGAAAATGACTTGTTCATTGTCTATTTGGTGCAGAACTCTAGACACAAGATTTCAAACTGGTCAGGTCATTTTGAACAGACTGGACAGTTGTGGCATTGTTGCAGTTGTTGATATGATTGTATTTACCTCCCAAATCAGTTTTCCGATTTAGGGACAAATGTTTATTTATGAAATGACAGGATGTACGGTTTTAGTTTGTGATTTTTTTTCGCTTTTGTTTTTTGGTTGCATTTTCTTTTTGTGGCTGAAATGTGGATTTGGTTTTTTTAATTGAAGATGAAGTAATTCTTGGATCACAGTAAGCATATATCATACCAGATAAGAATGTTGGCAGCAAACAAAAATAATAAATAAGTGTGCAGATTTTAGAATTCCCCGCTGATTAAAAAAATAATTGGTAAAAAAATGACGCATGGAGCGAAAAAGCTTCAAACGCCTTTGAATTTCATGAAGATTGTGTTATAGATCTAACTGAAAATGGATTTTTAAAAATTTGTAAAGCAAAAGCACAACTAAACCCGCACGACAGCTTAGTAAGGTACTTTACTTTTTTTTTTTTAAAAGATTCCCCAAATTTTCTCAAAGCGTTCAGCGGTGCAATTCACTGCTCACAACGCATCTCGGGATAATAACCTTTGTTGGACTTCATTTGACACGGTTTCAGTCGACCAACGTGACTCAGTCAATTTGTAACTTCTTTTTTTTCCGAGATAGATCTAGATCTATTGTTTTTCTTTGCTAATCTTTTGCAAGTTTCAGTCAGCGTCATTTGTTAATAGATCTAGTACCTCTGTCTCTTTGATAGGCCGACACCGTTCTTGCTTTACTACATTTCTATAAAGAAAAAAAGGAAGAGAAAAAAAAACACAAGCTTTATTGCTGATCAGTTTGGAGTCGGCTCCTTCTGTCTCGAGAAACAATGGCTGCCCTGCGCCTTCTTCTTTCACTTCAGTCCAGATGAATATTATTGTGTCCACAAGTTACAACTGTCAAAGAATGGTGTTCGCAGACGCAAAAAGAAAAGGTATGCGATAACAACACGCCATAGCGCTGAATGTGGCTTGCATGGTTAAGCGTGTTGTTAGGCCATTCTTTAAAAGGATACTTGCACACATAGACTCGTTGGGTTTTGTTTCTTCATGCCTGATTCTGATGCTAAATTATAGCCCAGCCGACCTGGGAGGCCATATCAAGGTAAAGTTGCTGTCCTGAATTGTTTAGGTGTAAAATGTATACATAGCACTGTTGATAATATCCACCAGAGTTGAACATGTTGCAAAAAAAAACCGCCCAAAAAACAAAAAAGAAGAAAAAGGGGGCAGATCACCGTTGTTATTGTTGTTGTTGCTGGGTTTTTTTTTAATTTGTTTTTTGTAGTAGTAGTAGGTTTCGCTGTTTCTGAGGATGTCAACTGCAATAAAAAGGAAAAAACAGACGGTGCGTAGAACGCAAGTCCTTGCTGGATATTTAATTGAAAACAAATATTGTTAAAAATAATTCACAACTGAACTTGATGCTACAGTGGCAGACTGGTTGAAGAGATCTCTTTTACTCATGAAACCATTCCATAGCCATCGTCCAAAATTCGACACATTACAGTTTATCGCAACACAGTCTTATGAAATGTATGCCTGAAATGTATTGGTGTAAAATGTGTTACACCATTACTGACTGACAGCCGCCTGATGTTGATCTTTGTAGCTAAAATGTCTTTGTACAAGACTAGATCACCATTCAGAGCTATGCATCTGAAGTGCAAGTGTTTGAAAATGCTGTATTGTTTGTTTGGGAGGGGAGGGGGATGTTGGTTTGTCTTGGGGTTCTTTGTTTGGTTTGTTTGTTTGGGGGCTTTTGGAGGGGTAACTTTTTACCAGGGCTGCGATCCAGCTTTTAAGTGTATTACTGTATGACTGTGGCAACGTATCACTGTGAACTATGTTTCTCAAATGTCTCTGAATCAAATCACATCATCATGGCTGAGAATGCTACACAAAGGCTATCAAGCTGTAACTACACATCTGTTTTTGACAACAAAGTCCAAACACTTCAGCTCAATCTTGTTGTTTGTACAATTATCAAAGTGGTTTTAGAATAGCTTTTTTTTTAAAATGTGAAGCCCAAACTTAAGTTCAGTCTTGGTTGTATTATAACTGACCCAAAAAGGCTTCTTGACTGTAAAGTCAAAGCTTCAATTCAACCTTGCTTGTGATTTAAGTCAAACATGAAGGCTTCTTGACTGTAAAGTCAAAACTTTAATACAATCTTATTTGTGTATTCAGTCATTAATAAAGGCTTTTTAACTGTAAAGTTAAGACTTCAATTCAGTCTCTGCTTGTGTATCAGACGATGCACAAAGTGTTTTTGACTGTAAAGTGCACACTCCACTTCAACAATCTTATTTGTATTTCAAATAATCCACGAAACTGGGTTTTTTCTTTTTCCTGTCAAATCAAAATGTCAAATCAACCCTGTTTATAAATCAACTGCTCTCTGAAGGGTTCTTGACTGTTAAGTCAGATTTTCAGTTCTATCTTGCAGGGAAACAAATACACGCAGACAATTTTTTTTTAATGATGGGTGGCGCTGCTCTTGCGGCGACACGCTCTCCCCGGGGAAGAGCGCCGGATTTTCACGCGGAGAAATCTGCCGTGACTTAAAGCGGTGTACAATACAATCTTTGTTTGTATATAAACTGACCCCCGAAGGTTTCTTGCCCGTGAAGTCCAAACTTCAGTTCAGTTCAGTCTTGTTGTTTGTGTATCCACTGACGCATGAAGTTTTGGTTGGGTAACACCAACAATATCAGATTAGTTCGTTGTCTGCCGTTCCTACTCTTTCCTTCAAAACAGCGACAGCTGGACAGTGGCCTCACTATCCTGGTCACTGTCCACACAAACACTTTGCTTTGTCCTGCAAACAGGTGTGCCTTTCTTGTCCAAACGTACGAATTGTTTGTCTCTCGTAATATATCATCGTTATGGTTGTATAATCGAAGTATTTTCATTTGACCTAACTTGACTTGGCAAGTTTGTCAGATTCGATTACAAGAACAAAATACATGTTCAACACAGGATCCAGAATATATTCGGAATGGAAATTGTCGAGAAGGGGACAAAATCGTCACAGGGTTGGGTTGAATCGAATCAGTAATTCAACAACATAGCTGAGAGTCCAAACTAGAAAAATGGACAGGATGTTAACCGCAGACAACGAACTAATCTGATAATGTTGTTTCAAAGCAGCTGAAGAGCTACGAAAAAAAGAGGCCCGCGGGGAGTGGAGGAAGCTGGTTGCAAAAATCTTCAGTGGCACCCCCACGGTCTACGGGATAGGTGGAGGTGAAGGTAGATCTTAAAAACCACCATGTCCAGCTCGACACACTCAACGCTTAAACAGATTTCATGATTCCCTTCCCCATCCACTCCTCATCATCACACGCCGTCTCGTCTGCATCCCAAAGTCCTAACTCATAAACCGTCTCCAACTCCAAACTATCCACATTAAAACAAAAAATTCCACTACAACTTATAAGCCACTCTCATCACACAAAAAACCCACACACCAATATTTTTTTTTCAGTTTCGCCACTACTTCAAAATAAAGCAAAGGTGAGAGGGGGAAAAAAATCCTAAAAAACAGAAGACGAAGAAATAATCACTCACATAAAAAGAGTTTAGATGAGCAAATGCACTGCTTATTCAATGTACGATCTGGAAATAAAATCTTGACTTGACTTGACTTGACTTTGCCGCGAGCTCACATCACGGAAGTCTAGATGTCGCAACAACCGTTACTGATGCTATAAAATGGGAGACACAACCAGAAATGTAGATTGCTGATGTTGTAGTGTTGGTGTTGAGACGAAGTTACCGGAGATGGAAGATCTCAGTCTGGAAAATGGTTTCAGAAGGGGAGGGGGGGTGGGGGTGCCTCTCCGTTGTCTGTCTCAGCGAAACAGGTTTCCATAGCAACTGCACATAGACCAAAAATGAAAAAAAAATTAGAATCGATAATCGTAGGGAGTGATGTGGTTTAGCGTGTGGGTATGTGAGAGCGTTTGTGTGATAAGGGGTGGGTGATTTGAGTGAGGGTGTGTGAGTGTGTGTGCGATAGGAGTGGGTGATTTGAGAGAGAGTGAGTGTGTGTGTGACGTGCACACACCGTTCACAAGTTTTTCTCTATTTCACACACATACACGCGCGCGCGCGCGTTCTCTTGTCTGCCTCTCTGTATCATCCTCCCCACTCCCTCTCTCTCTCTCTCCTGTCTCCATCCCTTTCTCTCTCCCTCTTTGCAACCCCCCCCCCCCCATCCCCACACACACCACACACACTTTGCCTATTCTCCATCCTGTACCCCACATCCCCTCCCCTTTCCCTCTCTCGTACCCTTTCGCAACATCATGGTGCTTTTTTTATAAAAAGAATTTATCATTTTATGCTAAAAACAAAGTGTCAAGAAATGGCTAAAATCATGACAGTCAGTGACATTATTGCCACAAACAATAAAGGTTACTTGAAACATAAGGCGACGAATCAAAAGCAAAATAAAACTAAATGTGATTTTTCTTCTTCGTCGTCAAATGCTCAGGGAAAAGTGAAATGGAATGAGACAGACATTATGCTACAATGAAAAATGATCCTGCAATGAAAAATAAGGTAAATCCCTAGTATATTCAACACAGGCTAAGAAATTTTCCAATCTGGTGGTGTAAGATAAATTTTTCCCCTAACCCATGTGGTCGTAGGCGCGAGACATCGAGACCTCAGTTCTCAAGGGGGCCCCATTTTGAGGGCGGAGCCCCCCCCTCCTCTCCCCCGCTCTTTTCCTTCTTTTTTTTTCTTTCATTTTCTTTATCTTCGTGGTGCCCTTCGGGTCGCGGGGGGACACAGACGTCTGTCTCACTAGGCGGGAGGCTTGATGTAGTGACAGGTCATGGCTCGCAGGGTGTCAGCCACGGATCGCTCCATCGTCTCCTTGGTCTACCTCTGGCTTTCCAGCCATTGAATTTGGTGGTGTAATGCCCGTAGGGCTGGTTGGTTGGGCGGCATTCTAGTGAGGTGACCAAACCACCTGATCCTTTGTTGTTCGATATGGTGGAGAATTGGTGTTAGTCCGACCATGTCTCTGATCACCTCATTCTTGATCTTGTCGCGTCTGGTCTTGTTGACAGCTTTTCTCAGGCAGCGCATTTCACATGCGACCAATTTTCTCTCTAAGGCTTTTGTTAGGGCCCATGTCTGACACTGGTATGTGAGTGTTGGAACGAAGATGGCGTTGATGAGTTTTGCCTTGGTGCTCATTGGGATGCTGGAATGTTTTAGAAGGGGGGCGAGTTGGTAACTGACTGCGTTCGCTTTCTGGCATCTTGTTTCTATCTCTCTGTCCAATTTTCCATCTTCAGTGAAGAGGCTGCCAAGGTATTTAAATTCTTTGGTCTGTTTCAGCTGGGTGCCGTTGATGTTGATGTCCAGCTTTCCTGGATTTCTGCTGACAGACATAACTTGTTTTGGTGATACTGATCTTCATGTCATACCTCTCGCAGCTTGTGTTGAGTTGGTCTGTGTGATCTTGAAGAGCTGCTTTGTTCTGATTCATCAGGGACTGGTCGTCAGCAAATAATAGTTCGTTCAGGGCCTCAAGATCTGGGTTGGCTTCCTTTGTGATCTGGTCCATGTAGATCACGAAGAGAAGTAGAGAGAGTACGCAGCCTTGCCTGACCCCTGATGTAACCGGGAACCAGTCGGATGTTCCACTGGCTGTTCGGACTGCGCTCATACTGTTGGCATAGATTGCTCTGATGTTATCAAGCAACTGCCCCTTCACGTCGTACTGCTCCAGGATCTTCCAGAGCTTGTCTCTGTTGACTCGGTCGAAAGCTTTTTCTTGGTCAACGAATACTGTATGCAGGTCTTGGTTGTATTCGATGGCTCTTTCACACAGCTGTCGGAGTGCGAAAAATGGCATCTGTGCACCCTCTTCCTTTCCGAAAGCCAAACTGGGCATTGCTCAGTAGGTGTTCTGCTTTGGCTCTTGTGCGCTGTTCCAGAATCTTTGCATACATTTTCCCTACATGGCTCAGAAGTGAAATGCCTCTGTAGGTGCTGCAGTCTCTCTTGCTGCCCTTCTTCTTCCAAATTGGCACCACTATTGCATTTTGCCAGTCCATTGGTACTTTCCTCTCTTGCCATGCTTTCTGGAAGATGATGGTGAGCCACTTAACTCCCGTTTCTCCGCAAGCAAGGATGGCTTCAGTTGTTATGCCGTCATCACCTGCCGCTTTGCCCTTTGGGCTGGTCTTAATTGCTTTTCTTGTTTCAGCTTCAAGGATTTGGGGCTCTAACTGGTCTTTATAGCGTGGTGAGAATTGAGAGCTGGAAGCTTGTACTCCAGATGGGTTTAAAAGATCATTAAAGTAATCTTCCCATCGTTTCAGAATTTCCTCTTCTTTGTGCAGTGCCTCTCCATTTGCATCATTCACTACTGTTGTTGGATTAAATTGCTCATCTCTTACTCTCATCGTCTTCACACTTTTGAAAAATTCTCTTGGGGAGTTCTTGCAAATTTGCTTTACCTTCCCTGACCCTAAAGAGGGCAGGTACGCATTTACAGCTGGGGGACTGTACTGAAGCCAAGGCACGCAAACGGTCACATCCATCCAAGTGGTAACCACGCTCGATGCTGTTTAACCTTAGCTGGGGGAAGCGAGTGCTGTGACCACTGAGCTGTCCTGTCCCCTTGTAGTAGTGTAGTGATGGCTTGAATCACGACAGTCAATTTTTCTGTGGTCACGAATACAACAGGTTACTTGAAACTGAAAACAGCTTGTGTTAGATGATAAAAATAAGACAGTTTGTTCACAGGACAAAAGGGAAAATATACAGTAAATCAAATAGAAGAAATAGTTGTTTTTTCTGTCTGGTAGTGTTAGTATTGTACCGTGTTGTTGTGTGGTATTGTATTGCATAGTATTGTTTTGCTGTTGATGATGATGATGTTTTAACTAGACCTTTTTTCGGAAAAAAAGAATGAATTGCTTTGTTTTGCCTTATGTGTTGGATTGTATAGCTTTCTATCGTGTTGTGTTGTATTGTTTTGTTTTGTCTAGTGTTGTATCGCATTGCAATGTATTGCGTTGTATTGTATTGGGTATTGTTGCACTGTATTATGTTTTATTGTTCTGTATTGAATTGCAATGGATTATATTGTATTTTACTGTATTCTGTTGTACTGTATTGTGTAATATTGTATAATTACTGTTTTGTACTGTACTCGTCCTGTTGTATAACATTTTGTACTGTACTCTATTGTACTGTATTGTATCTTATTGTTTTGTACTGTACTCTATTGAACTGTATTGTAACACATTGTTTTGCACTGTACTCTATTGTACTGTATTGTATCTTATTGTTTTGTACTGTACTCTATTGTACTGTATTGTATCATATTGTTTTGTACTGTACTCTATTGTACTGTATTGTATCATATTGTTTTGTACTGTATTGTATCATATTGTTTTGTACTGTACTCTATTGTACTATTGTATCATATTGTTTTGTACTATAATCTATTGAACTGTATTGTATCATATTGTTTTGCACTATACTCTATTGTACTGTACTGTATCATATTGTTTTTTACTGTGCTCTATTGAACTGTATTGTATCATATTGTTTTGCACTGTACTCTATTGTACTGTACTGTATCATATTGTTTTGTACTGTACTCTATTGAACTGTATTGTATCATATTGTTTTTTACTGTGCTCTATTGAACTGTACTGTATCATATTGTTTTTTACTGTGCTCTATTGAACTGTATTGTCGAACCGTCGACTTCTCGCTTTTGTAGACAGGTGGGTTTCCTCCAAAAACCACCGATCCACTCTTCCATGCTTATCTTCAAATTCTCAGGTATGTATGTTCCCTTACATTAGTTTTATGTACATAACCTACATTGTGTACATAACCTACATTGTGTACTCAAGTTTATCCACAGTCTTATCTTTGTACACCGAATAGTTTTGCACCGCACAACCTTTGATAAAGCATTCGTATCTTCATGATTGCAAACAACAGAAATACAAATTTTAAATAACAACAACAACAGTGTATAATTACTCTTTCAGTTCATTTTCTTACATCATCGTGAGAAAATGAACTGAAAGAGTAATTGTAGTAATCAGGTTTTTTAAATTTAAAAAAAAAGTTGTTTTGAATTTGTTCAACACAACGACTTCTTCGGAATGCTTTTCTCTCAGTCTCACATACTGTTCTCGTGTTCATTTTACCGGAATGTTAATTACCCGTTGGTGTATTAATTAACCATCACAGAGTGGACTGGCCTTGAGTGGAAACGACTTGCTACGGAAAGCTGAAAAACCACGAGGAGTGGAGGAAGCTGGTTACAAACTCTTATAGTGGTGCCCAAACAGTCTACAAGACTACGGGATAGGTGAGGTAAGGTGAGGAGGTATTAACCATATTGCTTCGCTTACAACTTCAATGGTCGATTGTTCAACTGTCCCCCAAAGGTTCAGAGGGTGTTTCTTTGTTTTGATTAGTTCCATGCAATATGTGACACTTTTATGCTCATCTTATGGGGCTTTTGGAATCAATTTTGTCTTGCCTTGCCTCGCCTTGTCTCGCCTTGCCTTGCCTTGCTTTACCTTGCCATGCCTTGCCTTGCTTCGCCTTGCCTTCCTTTACCTTGCCTTGCCTCACCATGCCTTGCCATACCCTGCTTTGCCTCACCTTGCCATACCCTGCCTTGCCTTACCTAGCCTTGCCTTGCCATACCCTGCCTTGCCTTACCTAGCCTTGCCTTGCCTCACCTTGCCTTACCTAGCCTTGCCTTGCCTCACCTTGCCTTACCTAGCCTTGCCTTGCCTCACCTTGCCATACCCTGCCTTGCCTTGCCTTGCCTCACCTTGCCTACCCTGCACCTTGCCTTGCCTCACCTTGCCATACCCTGCCTTCCTTGCCTTGCCTCACCTTGCCATACCCTGCCTTGCCTTCATACCCTGCCTTGCCTTGCCTCACCTTGCCATACCCTGCCTTGCCTCACCTTGCCATACCCTGCCTTGCCTAGCCTTGCCATACCCTGCCTTGCCTTACCTTGCCATACCCTGCCTTGCCTTACCTTGCCATACCCTGCCTTACCTAGCCTTGCCTTGCCTCACCTTGCCTTGCCTCACCTTGCCATACCCTGCCTTGCCTTACTTCACCTTGCCTTGCCTTGTCAGAAACAGGGGAGACGACAGAGATAGCGAGACACAGAGAGTAATGGATTTTTCCCCGTTTCTCGGCTAACGCCCCGAGGTTCACCAATGGTGAGATTTTGCGAATGCGACCGTTTTTGCCCACCACGAAGGCAGCCACATTCCGACTTCAGGGATGTATGCATGCGGTATGTTCGTGTTTCCGTAACCCACGAACGCTGACATGAACTGCGGGATCTTTAATATTTGATTTTCTGCATGTGTATATACACGAAGGGAATTAAGGCACTGGCAGGTCTGCACTTGAAGTTGATCTGGTAGATGGTTAAAAAAAACAAAAACCTTAATTCACCAGAGGACCCCGAGATTCGAACCTACAACTCCATGGACACATTGGGATTGAAGTCGAACTATCTTAACCACCGGTTATAGCGTTTATCAGAGAAATGGATAAACTGACGGACGAAAAGACAGGGGTGGAAAAACACAGAAAGACAGACAAAGCTACTAAAGAGAGAAGAGAAATGTCGGCCATGACATTCCGCCCAGATAACCCAGTTCAGTAGTTCTGAATGACCACGACAGTAAGTCACATGCACGCTGACCGGAAACTGCAGGTAAGTCAAGGTCGAGTTGGGCGGTAAGCATAGCCACAGATTTAAGCCATTGTCACACATGGATGCCCGACACAAAAACATCCCCACTTGAATGCGCGACACAAAAACATCCCCACTTTAATCCTAACCATTCTTTCAGAACAGAAAATTGTAATTCATGCGATTGTCCATTATTGCTCTGGGAAAATAAGAGAAAGGGGGGAAAACCTAAAAAACAGAAGACGAAGAATAGTACTCTAGGCAAAAATGTGAAGGTTGTTCTTCAATTTAACGTCTATTCACATTAAGTGATATTAGACATAACTGTGAAGGTGTTCCCATAACTTGTGCCGTCCTTTGGGAAGCGAGGCATCAGAGACTTCAACTTCTCAAGGGGCCAGCATATTCAGGGCGGCGCCCATCTCCTTCCTCTCCCTCACTGCTTTAATATCTTCCCCTGATCCCAAAGAGGGCAGGTACCCATTTACAGCTGGGTGAACTAGGGGACTGTGCTGAAGTTAAGGTGCAGGAAAGGTCACCCATCAGCGAGGCAAGCACACGAACTGTAGTAGTTCTGGCTCCGTTAAAGCAATAAAAATATAATCTACCAAAACTTCACTAAAAACAACAAACAAACAACAAGAAGAAGAAAACCCCTTACAACCCAAAAGCAAACACACAAATGTATCAAAATAAAAACAACTCTTCAACCACAAAAAATAAAAGCCTTCAAAAGGTAACGGTAAAGGTGTTCCCATAACCTATGTGGTCGTAGAGGAGCGAGGCATCAGAGACTTCAACTTCTCAAGGGCCAGCATGTTGAGGGCGGCGCCCATCTCCTCTCCCTCGCTGCTTTACCTTCTCTGATCCTAAAGAGCGCAGGTACCCATTTACAGCTGGGGGAATATACTGAAGCCAAGGCGCACAAACGGTCACCCATCCAAATGGTAACCACGCTCGATGCTGCTTAACCTTAGCTGGGGGGAGAGCTAGTTCTCTGCTTTAAATTGCCCTGCGAAATCTTCAGTGGTGCCCCCCCCCCCCCCCCCCCCCCCCCCGTCTACAGGACTACGGATATGTGGGAGGGGGTGAGGTGAAATTGTCCTGAATTTGTTGCAGCAAGAAAATGAAATATATATATTCTTCTCTCTTTCTATTTCGCTCCCCCACCCCCCCCCCCCCCCCCCCCCCCAAACAACCTCTCTCTCTCTCACTTACTCTCCTACCCGCACACCTACCTACCTA
>CM054166.1:12507154-12509654 GCA_028751875.1 Rapana venosa
GTAGTAGTAGTAGTAGTAGTAGTGGTAGTAGTAGTAGTAGTGGTAGTAGTAGTAGTAGTAGTAGTGTAGTAGTAGTAGTAGTAGTATAGTAGTAGTAGTAGTAGTAGTGGTAGTAGTGGTAGTAGTAGTAGTAGTATGTAGTAGTAGTAGTAGTAGTAGTAGTAGTAGTAGTAGTAGTAGTAGTAGTGGTAGTAGTAGTAGTAGTAGTAGTAGTAGTAGTAGTAGTAATAGTAGTAGTAGTTGGAGGAGGAGGAGTAGGAGGAGGAAGCAGCAGCAGCAGCAGTAGTTGTAGTAAGAAGAAGAAGCAACAGTAGCAGCAGCAGCAGCAGTAGTAAGAAGAAGAAGAAGCAACAGCAGCAGCAGCAGCAGCAGTAGTAAGAAGAAGAAGAAGCAACAGTAGCAGCATCAGTAGTAGTAGTAAGAAGAGTAAGTAGAGAAGTAGAGAGCAGTAGTAGTAGTAAGAAAAGAAGAAGCAACAGTCAGCAGTAGCTAGTAGTAAGAGAAGAGAGCAGTAGGCACAAGCAGCAGCAGTAGTAGTAGAGAAGAAGAAGAAGAGAAGAAGAAGAAGAAGCAAGACAGTAGCAGCAGCAAGCAGTAGTAAGTAGTAGTAAGTAGAAGAAAAAGAAGAAGCAACAGTAGCAGCAGCAGCAGCAGTAGTAGTAGTAAAGAGAAGAAGCAACAGTAGCAGCAGCAGCAGCAGTAGTAGTGAAGAAGAAGAAGAAGCAACAGTAGCAGCAGCATCAGTAGTAGTAGAGTAGCACAGTAGAAAGAGGTAGAGGAGTAAGAAGAAGAAGAAGCAACAGTAGCAGCAGCATCAGTAGTAGTAGTAGTAAGAAGAAGAAGCAAGAAGTAGCAGCATGCAGATTAGTAGTAGTAGTAAGAAGAAGAAGCAACAGTAGCTAGCAAAAGAAGAAGAAGCAAGAGTAGCAGCAGCAGCAGCAGCAGTAGTAGCAGTAGTAATAGTAGGAGTAGTAACAACAACAATACTGATAATGATGATGATAATAATAATAAAAATTGTTGTTGTTGTTGTTGTTGTAACGTGTACAAACTTTTAAAACAACTCAATAGGCTGCAGCCAACTCCAAACCTTTTTGCACTGTTATGAAATAGTGCTGTGTTTTATTGGACTCACAATTCCCTACTACTAGCATCGGTACGTCTCAAAGTTGAATCACCTTTAAAGTCTTTTGCTTTGTTATTAAAGTATCATAAAATGAACAGAATTTTAAAAAAAACAATTCTCCGCAATGTTCCTCAATTTATCTTGAAAATGGTTTGATATACAATTTGTTTGTTGTTGTTGTGTTGTGGTGCAGTGTGTGTGTGTGTGTGTTGTGTGTGTGTGTGTGTGTGTGTGTGTGGTGTGTGTGTGTGTGTGTGGTGTGCGTGCGTGGCGTGCGTGCGGTGCGTGGTGGGGAATTTGATATTTGTTAATCGTATCATTTGTGGACGGGTTGCGTGCGTGTAATTGATTTGTATGCCAGCGTTTTGATTTGTTTGCTTTACAAGATTTAGCGCTATATGAATTAACATTATCATAATTATCTTAAGATAAAGTTAACGTCCCAGTGGAGATTTTCGATTTAGAGATTACTACTACAACTACTACAACTACTACTACTACTTCTACTGCTACAACTACTACAACTACTACTACTACAACAACTACTACTACTACTACTACTTCTACTACTACTACTTACTACTACTACTACTACTTCTACTACTACTACTACTACTTCTACTACTACTACTACTACTACTTCTACTACTACTACTTCTACCACTACTACTACTTATACTACTTCTACTACTACTACTACTACTACTACTACTACTACTACTACACCTACTACTACTTCTACTACTACTACTATTGTTATGATTATTTTTATCATCATCATCATCATTATCATTGTACATTATAAACGTTAAGACCTATTATCTGCATTGTCTTCAAATAGTTCGGTACATGATTTTTGTTTTAAAAATAGCCGCTATCATCCTTAACAAAGGTATATCACTCTAGCTAGGAGTTATGTACCTTTGATCACGAAGCGAATCCCACGAACAAGAGAGTTATCGTTTCCCGATCTCCCCCAAAATAGTCAACGGTACATTACTCTATACCAGTGACTATCAAGGCTACTCAAATCAAGTCGAGTCAAAATGATCTTTATTGAGGATAAAAGATTAAGTTTACACAACTTCTTTTCATCCTGCCCTCACTCCCATTACCATTAAGCCTTTGTACAAGGAAACGAAGGAAGGAATGTGTCCATCTTCTTTTCCTCCATTAAACGCTGAGACAGAAACTATTGTTGTCTTTCATATCAGCAAAAAATGCGTCGCGCCGCCGTTAAGCGCCTGACAAGTCAGGCCCAGCACATCCCGACTTCAACATGGGAGAGAATTGTTATCTGTTAAGTATTTCTGGGAGAGTGGGGGGAGGCCGGAAAATGAACCAAGAAGGCAGAAAACAGACAAGAAAGAAGTG
>CM054166.1:12514654-12517154 GCA_028751875.1 Rapana venosa
AGAGAAACAGGCAAGCAGGCAGACAGACACACAGACGGAGAGACAGGTATGGAGACGGGTAGGTAGAGAGACCCTGAGATTGAACCGCAGACAAAGCAATAAACAAACAACATGCGGACAGGTAGAAAAACAAACAGGTAGGTAAAGAGCGCTTCGATTTGTTTGTTTTACAAGATTCAGCGCTATATAAATTCTATATGTTATTTTATTATTATTATTATTATTATTATTATTGTTATTATTATTATTATTATTAAACAAACAGGTAGGTAAACAAACAGGTACGGATGAACACACGGACACCTCCCCCCCCAAAAAAAAACCCAAAAAAACCCATCAGCTGGCAGACGTACGGACAGACAGATAAACAAGCAGACAAACATGCAGGCAGACAGACAGTGGGACTGATCAGGGAGAGAAATCGATAAACATACAGCAGCGGTCGTAAAAGAACCCACGGCAATAACAGAGTTGTTCCTGGCAAAATTGTATCAAGCCATTTTCATAGGGAAACAAATACACATACAAGACAGGACAGTACGTATGGGGATTAAAAGGGAAAAAATAAGGGATTATGCTGTTATGGCGACGCGCTCTACTGGGAAAGAGTAGCCCAAAGTTCAGACAGAGAGCTATACAGTTACTGAAAGCGGTATATAATACAATACAATATGATACAACCCAATACAATACGATACTACCCAATACAATAGGATACAACACAATACAGCACGATGCAATTCAATATCATAGCCTACTATACCCTACCACACCACACCATACTATTCCCTACCATACCCTATCCTACCCTACACTACCCTACCCTACTATACGATACCATACCATGCCATACCATACCATACCAGACCATACCACACCATGCCATACCATACCATACCATACCATACCATGCCATACCATACCATACCATGCCATACCATACCATACCATACCATGCCATACCATACCATACCATACCATACCATGCCATACCATGCCATACCATACCATACCATACCATGCCACACCGCACCATACCACACCATACCATACCATACCGTACCATACCATACCATACCATACCATACCACACCATACCCTACCGTACCATACCACACCACACCATACCACACCATACCATACTATACCATAAAACACCATACCATACCATACCACACCATACCATACCATACCGTACCATACCATACCATACCATACCACACCATACCCTACCGTACCATACCATACCATACCATACCATACCACACCCCACCATACCATACCACACCACATCACACCCTACCCTACCGTACACACACCATATCATACCATACCACACCACACCATACCATACCATACCACACCACACCACACCATACCATACCCTCCCTACCCTACCCTACCCTACCCTACCCTACCATACCACGCCATACTACACCACACCACACCACATACCATACCATACCACACCACACCACGCCACACCCCACCCTACCCTACCCTACCCTACCCTACCCTACCCTACCTACCCCAACCTACCCTACCACACCACACCACACCCTACCCTACCCTACCCTACCCTACCAAACATAAACAAGTACCCACACTTTCGTCAGCGGGTACGATCCATCCTCGCTACGGGCTGTCTATGTCTATAAAATGCGCGGCGACCTACCCAAATCAGCGATGCTGGTATATTTATTCCACAGTCTATGTTGTCAGACGAACGTGCCTTTTTGTATAAATGGGTCCATCAGCTTTAATGAAAGAGTACATGGGTGTTTTTTTATTCTCCTACTTGCTGATGATGTTTGTCTGATGCTATACTGCTTCTACTGCTAGTGTTTGATACTATACTGCTTCCTTCTCCTGCTGATGGTGTTTGTATTAAACTATACTGCTTCTACTGCTGTTTGCCATTATACTGCTCCTACTGCTAGTGTTTCATACTATACTGCTTCTACTGTTAGTGTATAACACTATACTGCTTCTACTGTTAGTGTTTAATACTACACTACTTCTACTATTAGTGTATAACACTATACTGCTTCTACTGTTAGTGTCTAATACTATACTGCTTCTACTGCTAGTGTTTAATACTATACTGCTTCTACTTCTAGTGTTTAATACTATACTGCTTCTACTGCTAGATCTTGTCTAACACTATACTGCTTTTACTGCTAGTGTATGTCTGATACTATACTGTTTCTACTGCTAAACTTTGTCTACTACTATACTGCTTCTACTGCTGATGTTTGTCTGATATTTTATTGCTTCTACTGCAAGTGTTTGATTCCACACTGACGGACAGACAGAGGCACAGACAGGCAGACAGACACACAGACAGACTGACAGACAGTGGAAAGGAAGATACATGAACAGACAGACAGAGACAAACAGATATGGATTGACAAACTGAATGCTAGATAGAAACATAAGACAGATAGACAAATAGACAGAGAGACAGACAGATATATACATACATACATAAATAGATAGA
>CM054166.1:12522154-12524654 GCA_028751875.1 Rapana venosa
CCTCCACTTCCTTAACCCCTCCCCATCCTTCTCCCCACTATTCCCACGGGGGGGGGGGGGGAGAAGAGGGGAGTAAGGGAAAAGGGGGGGGAGACGGTTAGGAGGGGATAAGGGGAGGGGGGGGAACGGATTAAGGAGGGGAATAAGGGGAAGGGGGAGACAGGTTTAGGAGGGGAATAAGGGAAGGGGGAGACAGGTTAAGAAGGGGGAAGGGGGAGACAGGTATAGGAGGGGGAAGGGGGACAAGGTTAGGAGGGGGAAAGGGGGAGACAGGTTAGGAGGGGAAGGGGTGACATGAGTTAGCAGGGGAATACATTATGGAAAGGGGGGGGGACAGGTATTAGAGGTGGAATAGGAAAGGGGTGAAGTCACTGTTAGAAGGGGGAAGGGGAGACTAGGTTAGAGAGGGGAAAGAAGGGGGGGACAGGTTAGGAGGGGAATAAGGGAAGGGGGGGGACAGGTTAGGAGGGGAATAAGGGGAAGGGGGGGACAGGTTAGGAGGAGGGGAGGGGGAGACAGGTTAGGAGGGGAATAAGGGAAGGGGGGGACAGGTTAGGAGGGGAATAAGGGAGGGGGGGGACAGGGTTAGAGGGGGAAGGGGGGACAGGTTAGGAGGGGGGAAAGGGGGGAGACAGGTTAGGAGGGGGAAGGGGGAGACAGGTTAGGAGGGGATAAGGGGGACGGTGAAAGGGGAGACAGGTTAGGAGGGGAAAGGGAGGGGGGGACAGGTTAGGAGGGGAATAAGGGAAGGGGGGGACAGGTTAGGAGGGGAAAGGAGGGAAGGGGGGAACAGGTTAGAAGGGGGAAGGGGGGGGACAGGTTAGGAGGGGAATAAGGGAAGGGGGGGACAGGTTAGGAGGGGAATAAGGGAAGGGGGGACAGGTTAGGGGGAGGGGGAAGTAAGGGAAAAGGGGGGGAGACGGGGTTAGAAGGGGGGGAAGGGGAGACAGGTTAGGAGGGGGGAGGGGAGACAGGTTAGGAGGGGAAAAGGGGGGAGTAGGAGGGGAATAAGGAAGGGGAGACAGGGTTAGGGGGAAGAGGAGGGGGGAGACAGGTTAGAAGGGGGGGGGGAGACAGGTTAGAGGGAAAAGGGGGGGGGACAGGTTGAGGGAAAGGGAGGGGGGGAGACAGGTTAGGATAGGGGGGGACGGTTAGGGGGGGAGGGAGGGGGGGGGGACAGGTTAGAGGGAAAGAAGGGGGGAGACAGGTTAGAAGGGGGAAGGGGGGAGACAGGTTAGAGAAGGGGGGGGGAGACAGGTTAAGAAGGAAGGGGGGGAGACAGGTTAGAAGGGGGGGGAGACAGGTTAGAAGGGGGGGAGACAGGTTAGAAGGGGGGGGAGACAGGTTAGAAGGGGGGGGAGACAGGTTAGAAGGGGGGGAGCGTAGAGGGGAACAGGTTAGAAGGGGGGGAGACAGGTTAGAAGAGGGGGGAGACAGGTTAGAAGGGGGGGGAGACAGGTTAGAAGGGGGGGAGAGACAGGTTAGAGGAAGGGGGGGGAGACAGGTTAGAAGGGGGGGACAGGTTAGAAGGGGGGAGACAGGTTAGAAGGGGGGGGGAGCAGGTTAGAAGGGGGGGGGAGACAGGTTAGAAGGGGGGGAGAGTGGGGGGAGACAGGTTATAAGGGGGGGGGAGGGGGGGGGGGAGGGGGGAGACAGGTTAGAAGGGGGGGGGAGACAGGTTAGAAGGGGGGGACAGGTAAAGGGGGGGAGACAGGTTAGAAGAGGGGGAAGGAAGAACAGGTTAGAAGGGGGGGGGACGTTAGAGGGACAGGTTAGAAGAGGGGGGAGACAGGTTAGAGGGGGAGAGACAGAAAAGGGGGAGACAGGTTAGGAGGGGAAGAAGGGGTGGGGTTAGGAAGATGAGGGGAATAAGGAAGGGGGAGACATGTTAGGAACGTAAAAGGAAAAAAAAAGGAGAGGAGAGAAGAAGGCAACAAATGGACAAGAAGAAGGTGACAGGAAGAAAAGAAGAAATTCCTAGCACAGAATTTCCAGAAGGTTGGGGATGCTTATACCGACAGGCATCCCCACGGGAGAATACTACCACCACCACTACTACTCCTACCACTACCACTACCACCACTACCACCCCCTCTACTACTACTACACCACACCACCACCACCACTTCTACTACTAACTACTTCCACACCACCACCACACTACTACTACCACTACCACCACCACCACCACCACCACTACTACTACCACCACCACCACCACACCCACCACTACTACTACCACCACCCCTACTACTACTACTACTACTACTATTACTACTACTACTGCTGTTGCTGCTGCTGCTGCTGCTGCTACTGCTGATGCTGCTATTGCTACTACTTCTACTGCTACTACTACTTCCATTGCTACTACCACTACTACTACCACTACTACTACTACTACCACTACTACCACTACTGCTACTACTACTACTGCTGCTGCTGCTACTACCACTACTACTACTACCACTACTACTACTACCACTACTACCACTACTGCTAC
>CM054166.1:12537105-12539605 GCA_028751875.1 Rapana venosa
TTTATGGTGTGCGTGTGTGTGTGTTGTTAATGTGTATGTGTGTTGTTGTTTGGTGTGTTTGTGTATTTGTTGTGTGTTGTCTTTGGTTGTTTTGTGTAGTTGCGTGCGTGCGTGCGCGTTGCGTGTGTGTGTGTGTGTGTGTATTGTTAATGTGTGTGTGTGTTGTTAATGTGTGTGTGTGTGTGTGTGTGTATTGGCGTTCGTGTGTGTTCTTGTGTATGTGTTGCATTTTAGTGTTTGTGTGTGTGTGTGTGTGTGTTGTGTGAGAGAGAGAGAGAGAGAGAGAGAGAGAGAGGAGAGAGAGAGAGAGAGATGAGAGAGAGAGAGAGAGAGGAGAATGTGAGTGTGTGCGTGATGTATTTTGGTATATGTGTATGCGCCCGCTTCAATGAATTTTTTATTCATTTTATTTTATTTATTCTTTTATATCGAGGATAATGGAATACGCATTCATGTGCCATTTTTTTACATCCATGTCCCGTGTGTATTGCGGTTTTGTAAGTTTTGTCATGTTTCCACCGGCAACAATGGCTACTCTTTCGAAAAGCGGAACAGGATTTTAGTGTGCGCAAGATGTTCTGCATGCGTGACTGAGAGAGAGACAGAGACAGAGAGAGACAGACACAGAGACAGACAGACAGACAGAGACACAGAAGAGAGAGAGAGAGAGAAGAGAGAGAGAGGACAGACACAGAGACAGAGACACAGAAAGAGAGAGAGAGAGAGAGAGAGAGAGAGAGAGAGAGAGGAGAGAGAGAGAGAGAGAGAGAGAGGAGAAAGAAATCGATAGAGATCTCTGTGTGTGTGTGTGTGTGTGTGTGTGTGTGTGTGTATGAAAGCAGAAGGGAAGGTGTGGTGTGGTGTTGTGTGTATGGAGTTAACCTCCATGCATGCAGTACATGCAGCACACAGGCTCCAGCCCAGTCCAGTCCAGTCCAGTGTCCACTGCTGCCGCCGCTGGTCGATCGGTCAGTTTTAATGCACGCGCACGCACGTGTCACCCATCTCAGCGGGTCACTGCGATGTGATGATAATGTTTGTGTGGAGGGGGAGGGGGAGGGAGTGAGTGTAGTGGTTGTGTGTTGGTTGGTGGTGGGCGGGGGAGTGGGGGGGGGGGGGGGGGTACGTGGGTGGTGTGGGGAGTTGTGTGTTTGGGGTGGGGGGGAGGGTGTGTGTGTGAGTGAGGGGAAGGGTCGTGGGGTGTGGTTTGGTGGGTTGTTTGTGTATGTGTGTGAGAGGGAGAGACGGAGAAAAAGAGAGAGACAAGAGAGAGACAGGTCAGTAATATATGAGTTCGTCCCCAAAAAAAAAAAAAAGTTATTTCAAGGATTGTAAACACGTAGTTTATGTTTGGGGTGTGAGAGGGGTGAGAGTTCTGGAGAGAGACAGAGAGACACACTCTGTCTGTCTGTCTGTCTGTCTGTCTGTCTGTCTCTCTATCTCTCTCTCTCTCTCTCTCTCTCCTCTCTCGTCTCTCTCTCTCTCTCTCTCTCTCTCTCACACACACATCACACACCCCCACACACACACAAACACACACACACACTCACACACACTCACTCACACACACACTCACTCACACACACACACATCACACACACACACACTCACACACACACACTCACTCACACACAGACATACACACACACATACACTGACAACGTACAAAGCAAAACAGAAAGAATACGATCCTTGAGACTAAGATTTAAGGAGGGGTTTTACCGGCAATGTAAGAAGAAAACACACACACGCACACAGTCACACACACATACACACACTGACACACACACACACTGACACACACACACTCACTCACACACACATACACACACACAACACAAACACACACACACACACACACACACACACACACACACACACACACACACACACACACACACACAGGGGATAGGTTCTGCCATAGTACCCAGTATAATGTATATACGTAGTTGAATAGAAGTAGCTAAGCAGGTAGAACCAAGCACTACCACCACACCTTGCACTACTGAAAGAAAAGTAAGTTAAGTCTTTGTGGTGTGTGTGTTTGTGTGTGTGAGAGAGAGAGAGAGACAGACAGACAGACAGACAGACAGACAGACAGACAGACAGAACTCAATTTGAACGATTTATTCACAAAAAGGCCATTGGCCCATACATGAAGGGGGGGTTGCCGAGCTGCTTAGTATTTTAGTGAGAAAAATAAGGAAGCACCAAAAAAAACCCAAATGTTATTGTATAACTACAACCACCACAATAAAAAATCAGTTACAAAAAATATGACTTAAGAAATCAAGATATCTCTTATTCGAAAGGCTTTACGCAAATATAAAGCAAGGCTGCGCACAATCTCAGGGTGACTAGATGCCATGAGTAAACAGAATCTAAATAAATTAGGCTGTCTACTATACTTTACCGGAATGTAATTCTGTCTTACATCTTCTAATACTGGACAGCACAGCACAAAATCCACTTCATCTTCCACTGTCATCATCATGTTCTA
>CM054166.1:12544605-12547105 GCA_028751875.1 Rapana venosa
ATCTGAAAATAAAAGTTTGACTTTGACTTTGACACACACATATCCACCATCCATTCATCCAAATCCATATAATAGACATCCATGATATGCACTTGGGGGGGAGGAAACAATCAGGTATTGACAGAAAGTTGCATAATCCTGGTCACTCAAGTGTGAGGCTTGTTCAGGCTCGTCCTTACAGGCTAGGCTAGGACGCCTGGGAACGACAGTACAGAGCATGCGTGTGTTGTGTGTGTGTGTGTGTGTGTGTAGTGTGTGTGTGTAGTGTGTGGTAGTGTGTGTGTGTGTAGTGTGTGATATCTTCAGTTTAACGTCTATTCACATTTAGTGATTTTAGACGGTGTGAGTGTGTGTGTGTGTGTGTGTATCTGTGTGTGTGTGTATCTGTGTGTGTGTGTATCTGTGTGTGTATGTGTACACTCAGCTGCTGGGAACCTGCAGGTGAAGCATTGTTGTGTGAGGGAAGGGAGGGAGGGAGGGAGAGCTGGGAGGGAGGAGGGAGACAAAGAGAGGGAGATGGAAGGGGGGTTGGGTGTATTCACACGTTTCTGTGCAGTGGTTTTGAAGTTTGGTTGGGGGGTGGGGGGTGGGAGTTCTGTGTCGTTGTTGCTGTGTCATGTAGCTACAGCAGTGGTAAGTTTACCTGGTCGCAGGGGGGGGGGGGGGGGGGGGGTGGGGGGTGGGGGGGGGGGGGGGGGGGAGGTTGGTACAGCGTTGGACAGTTGCGTGGATGTTACAGCATGCTAGGGCTATTTCTAGTGGCTTGCAACAGTGGACAGTTAGGTCATAGAATTGGTGCTAAAAGTGCGTGTTCGGTTGCGAGGAGAAGGGAGGGGGAGGGGAGGGGGGGGGGGGGGGAGAGGTAACTGAGTACAGGTTGGGTGTGTGGGGGGGGGGGGGGGGGGGGGGGGGCTGAGGGGAGGAGGGAGAAATTTTGAATTAGAGAAAAAAAGGGGAGTAGTAGTAGGGGTAGTGAGGGTTTTGTGGAGGTAAGAGCAGATTGTATCACATTAGCTGTGGTCCATGTATTGCTCAGGTGCAAAGGGTTCCTCCACCCCGTTGTTTAGTATTTGGGGCAGGTTGGGGCCTGTAGTTTGGGAGGGGTGGGGGGAGGAGGAGGAGGGGGTGAATGTTGAAATGGAAACTTTAAATATTTTGGTTTGGTTTAAATTTTTTTTTTTTTTCAGAAAACATGAGTATTATACATACATAAATTGAGAGCAATTACAAGCAAATAGCTTATGGCATACTCGAAACATTATATTTGACTCATTTAATTCGGCAGCTAATGAGCATTAGTTATATAAATCAACGTAGCATGAAGGTAGTGTTTTCCCGAACACCATTTTAGATCAGACATTTGAGAACAAGCCCTCCCCAAGCTGTAACTATGCTCATACAGAAAGAAGGCAACGAAAAAGAAAAAATATATATTTTGGTTTGATAAACAATGTGTATTCGCAAAGAAAGAAACGAACATTACTGTCGTACAAATTATTAATTATAGGAGCAGCAGCAGCAAGAAAGTAGTTTATGGTTTTCAGAAGAAGACGGAACAGAAAGAAAGAGATAAACAATGCATGATAAAACGTTGGAGAGAGGGGAGAGAGAGAGAGAGAGAGAGAGAGAGAGAGAGAGAGAGAGAGAGAGAGAGAGAGACCAGGAAGACTCTTTTACTTAAAAACACAAAACACCAACACGAAATATTTAAAATATCTATGCAACTGTTAGTATTGTTGAGTAGAGTAGAGTAGAGTAGAGCAGAGCAGAGCAGAGCAGAGCAGAGTAGAGTAGAGTAGAGTAGAGTATAATGTAGTGTAGTATAGTATAGTATAGTATAGTATAGTATAGTATAGTATAGTATAGTATAGTATAGTATAGTATAGTATAGTATTGTATAGTATAGTATAGTATAGCATAGTATGTCATCTGTTGCAATGTGAAGTCACTATGTATGTACGCGAATGATGACAGGGCTGTCGTCACTTTACTCCTTGTCCTATCAAGGTACCCTAGCATTTTTGCGACACTTTCCTGAATACATTCTCTTTAATCAAACCGAACCGTCCTTGTCCTTGAGCAAGACTGCACGAGTGTCCATGATAGCAAAAGGTAAAAGCGGACCGGATAGCTCAGTGGTCAGAGCACTCACTTTTCCCTAGCTAAGGTTAAGCAGCATCGAGCGTGGTTACCACTTGGATGGGTGACCATTTGCTCGCTTTGGTTTCAGTACAGTTCCCCCAGTTCACCCAGCTGTAAATGGGTACCTGCCCTCTTTAGGGTCAGGGAAGGTAAAGCAGCGAGGGAGAGGAGATGGGCGCTGCTCTCAACATGCTGGTCCCTAGAGAAGTTGAGGTCTCTGACGTCTCTCGCTCCCCTATTGCATGAATAGGTTATGGGACACCTTTACCTTTCTTTTCTTTTTTTAAAACTCAAAACAACGCAGGTTCGACTTGCGTCAACCTGCTAGTCGATTGATTATACTAGAGCCCCAGCGGAG
>CM054166.1:12549605-12564605 GCA_028751875.1 Rapana venosa
CAGTGGGAATTACTTTTTTTTTTCACCTAGAGTTGACATCAGTGCCAACTTCACTGCCCCAAAAAGTCCTTCGGTTGAGACTGTTATAAACCGACCGAAGTCCCGTGTGCGAACACTCGCAGAACATCTTGCGCACACCTGTTCCCTTTTTCGGAAGAGTAGGCCATTGTGTGTGCAGGTGGGAACCGATGACAAAATTTACTAAAACTACATTCATGCAGAGACTGGAATGTAAAAAAAAAAATCCATATGAGTGCTTATTCTATTATAATTATTATTATTCTATTATCCTCGAAACAGAAGAATGAATGAATACATAAATAATTTATAGTCTGTATAATCACCATCAGTTTATCTATTGTCACAGCTGATTGCCATAGACGATGAACCGACACTTCAAACTCAAGTTGGTATCATGCAACGGCGTTTCAGTGTTCTTCACATGCTTAATCCGATAACGGCCGCTGGGACTGTTATATAATCAAAGAAAGAAAATCGCATATATTACGTTAAAAAGAATGACACCGTGGCATTCTACGTGTATGCAGGTAAAGGGTATGTTAAAAGAAAGGCATGAGGGTGTTTCCCTGCACGTATGCACGAAACGGTTATTACAGTTACGACGATAATGATCACAATGAGAATGACAATCACCATTACAACCACTAACTATCACAATGAGAATGACAATCGCGATTACAATCACTAACTAGGATAATGGTTGTCAATAGTAATGGGAATTTTACTGAGTTAGAAGTTGTAAATAGGAGTAAAGTCAAAATGGTATTGTACTGTCCCACTGTTAAGTCAAGGCAGATTTCTAAGGGGACAGCTGTCCCTGGGGAAGAAAGCGTGGCCACAAGCACATCGCCACCCAGGGGCAGTTATTACTGGGATGTTTTTCTTTAGTTATTACTGTTAATGTTATAGCTTTCTTTCATTATGGTAGCTGAACTATTCCAAAAGCCATGAATGATAGTTGTGATTCTGGAAATATCATCAATGTACCCAAAATTACTGTCATTGCGAAACATTGTCTTTGATTTTAGGATTATCATTTTCTCTCCGATATTTTTTTAGTTTTTAGAAAATATAGTAGGCCTGATTGTTAGGGATGGGATAGCTCAGTGGTCGGAGCATTCGCTTTCCCCTAGCTAAGGTTAAGCAGCATCGAGCGTGGTTACCACTTGGATGGGTGACCGTTTGCGCACCTTGGCTTCAGTACAGTTCCCCAGTTCACCCCGCTGCAAATGGGTACCTGCCCTCTTTAGGGTCAGGGAAGGTAAAGCAGCGAGGGAGAGGAGATGGGCGCCGCCCTCAATATGCTGGCCCTAGAGAAGTGAGGTCTCTGACTCCTGGCTCCCCTACGACCTTATAGGTTATGGGACACCTTTACCTTTACTATTGTTAGTTAAAACAGATATAACTATTAATTGTTATTGGTTGTTGTATGACTCTGTAAGAATGAGTTGAGTGCAGGCGCTTTGATTTCGTCTTTGGAAGATATAGCCATTTTTAGTAGTAGTAGTAGTAGTAGTAGTAGTAGTAGTAGTAGTAGTAGTAGTAGTATCATCATCATTATTATCGAAATCATAACTTGGTGTTTCAAGGTTCTTCGGTTTATTATTCATTATCAGTAATCCCCCAAAAATGTGACACAGACACAGAGAGAGAGAGAGAGAGAGAGAGAGAGAGAGAGAAGAGAGAGAGAGAGAGAGAGAGAGAACGATACCAAACACAATAAAAACAAAGAAAAAAAATAATATCGATTTTTGTCCGCACTAGGCTAGGCCTATTCTCTATTCCGCGTCCAACTGCCATCAACAAGTCTTCTTCTTGCAAGGGAGAGATTTCCAAATGTCACCCTACTAGTAGGCCTAGTATATAGCAGGCCTTATAAGCAGTGCTCTCAACACACCACTAGCCAGGCTACTGCTTTGGACAGGACCAGAGCTGGCTTCGCGCGCACGCGTGCACTCACTCGAGCGCGAGCCTGCCAGGCAGGCAGGCAGGCAGGCATGCTGACAGGCTGACAGGCTAGGCAGTGCTTTGGTGGTCAGTCAGACAGTCAGTCAGTCAGTCAGTGCTGACTGACCAGGGGTGGTCAATGTGACCTGTGAGAGCCAAGAGAAAGAATGCCTCGTCCACCCCCCCACTTTCCCTCTCCCACCCACCTCCACTCTCCCTCCCCATCAAGCAGTGCTTTGCTGCCCACTGAACTGACCACTCCCTTTGCAAATGCCACACACACACACACACACACACCACTGCAAGGACAGCAGTCCTGACACACTTTCTCTGCAAACACCTCCCCCCTCCTTCCCTCCTCCTCCTCTCTCTCTCTCTCTCTCTCACCCCTTTTACCCTGGGTAGTAGAGGTGGTGGTGGTGGTGGGGAGGAGGTAGGGTAGGAAGGGGGGGGGGGGGTGAACAGGGTGGGGCTGGAAAACACAGGAAAGGGGTAGCTGTTGTGCTTGCTTTTGCTTGCAGGGGTGGGTGGGTGGGTAAGGGGACGTGGGGGGGGGGGGGGGGGGGGGGGGGGGGGGGGGGAAGTCGGGTAGTGAAAGGAAATGCCAGGGACAAGCAGCGCAAGCAGTCAGGGGTTGGGGTTTTTTTTTTCTTTTTTTGGTGTTTTTTTTTTTTTTTTAGTGACTGTGAAGACAACAGTCTTGTCTCAGGTGTATAGGTGGGTGGAGGGTAGGGGTGTTTTGCGTTGCAGCCGTTTTTTGTTGTTGGGTTGGATGGTTGGTTGGTTGGTTATTGGGATGGTTGGTTGGTTGGTTATTGGGTTGGTTGGTTGGTTGGATGGTTGGATGGTTATTGGGTTGGTTGGATGGGTGGCTGGTTACTGGGTTGGTTGGTTGGTTGGTTATTGGGTGGGTGGGTTGGTTTAAACGGAATTTATTCCTGAAAAGTGTCAAAGTGTCCTGTCAAGGTATGCTCGTATTCTGGTGACACTTTTCATGAATCTAATTCTGTTGAAACCAAAAGTGTCCAATTGACGAGCATACCTTGGCAGGATAACAAGAAAACTTACGTTAGTTCTGTCATATCCACATACATACAAACATACATACACTGTGATGGATGATGACTTCATAATTATTGCAACATATGGCCAGCATTCCGACGTTGGGGATGATGATGTCTAAACACGCCATCAGTGTGCATGCTTGGTGTTTTTGTCATCCGTCCCCACCTGCACGCAGTAGTATCCTACTCTTCTGAAAAGCGGAACGAGTTTTAACGTGTGCGCAAGATGTTCCGCGTGCGTTCGCACACGGAACCTCGGTTTATAGTCTCATCCGAAGGACTTTTTGTTTTTTGTTGTTGTTGGTTGTTGTTGTTGGGTTGTTGATGGTTGTTGTTGTTGGGTTGTTGTTGGTTGTTGTTGTTGGTTTTTTGGGGTTGTTTTTTTTGGGGGGAGTGGAGTCGACACTGATGTTAACTCCAGAGGAAAAAATCCTCTTGAGCGGGAATCGAACTCAGGGTTAGCAGATTACGAGCGCATCGCGCTAACCACCAGGCTATCCCGTCCCTGCACACGAAAATCTCGGTTTATAGCTTTGTCTCATCTGAAGAACTTTTGTGGGGAGTGGTGTGGGCACTGATGTTGTTTTTTAACTGTAAGGGGAGAAAAAAATCCCCTTAAGAACAGCTGAAAGCTGGAATGTCAACATAACAGGGGTACGGGATAGCCCAGTGATTTGAACACTGCGCTCGCAATCTGACGACCCGGGTTCGATTCCCGTTCAAGGGGACATTTTCCCCTGGAGTTAACATCAGTGCAGACTCCACTCTCCCAAAAGTCCTTCGGATGAGACTATAAACCGAGGCTCCGTGTGCGAACGCACGCAGAACAGCTTGCGCACACGTTAAATCCCGTTCCCCCTATTTGAAAGAGTAGGCCATAGTGTGCCAGTGGGAACAGATGACAAAATGTACAAAACCGCATACACACGGGGACTAGGAGTAAAAAGAAAAGCACACGAGTGCTTATTCCATTGTCCTCGATAGGCCTGTAAAAGAATATAAATAGATAAATAAATAACTGACACAGGTTCTGGCTTAGGCCTACTGGGCGGAAGGATTTGTGCACCCAGGGTGGGAAGACCAGAGGAAAGCTAGGCTAATTGAAGGGGTGGAGCGGAAAGCAAAGGTGTGGTGGGTTAGGGTGGTATGGTGGGGTGGGGTGGGGTGGGGTGTTCAGGAATGGTTAGTAATGAGATTGTCAGAGGCAGATATTGTGTGTGAAATTTTGCTGTGCTATCGCTATATACATACATAGCCCTCTTGAGAGAGAGACAAGAGAGAGGAGGGGGGGGAGGTAGAGAGAGACAGAGAGGGGGAGAGAGACAGAGAGAGAGGGGGGGGGGAGAGAGGAGAGAGAGAGGGGGGGAGAGACAGAGTCAGATAGGGGAGACAGAGTCAGATAGGGGGAGAGACAGAGAGGGAGAGAGAGAGAGGGAGAGAGAGGGGGGAGAGAGACAGAGTCAGATAGGGGAGAGAGACAGAGAGGGAGAGAGAGAAGGGAGAGAGAGAGAGGGAGAGAGACGAGAGGGAGAGAGGATGAGAGAGAGAGGGGAGAGATACAGATCAGAGAGGGGAGAGAACAGAGATGGGGGAGAGAGACGGATCAGAGAGGGGGAGAGACAGAGGGGGGAGAGGAGAGAGAGAGAGAGAGAGAGAGAGAGGGATGACAATGATGACGGAGGTGATGACGATCATTCTCATCACCAACGTTGTCGACGTCATCTTCAATATCACCATCTTCGCGCATGCATGCCTGCTGTGTATGTGGGTGTGTGCATGCGTGTGGGCACGTGTATACATGCGCGCGCGCGCGCGTGTGCGCTTTGCATATGTATACGTGTTTGCACGCGTGTATAATTATGCGTGTGTGTGTGTGTGAGTGCATGCATGCATAATTATGCGTGTGTGTTTGCTCGCGTGGGTGCTCGCGTGCCTGTGTGTAGAATGAGTGAGAGAGAGGGGTACCTTACCCAAAATTGAATAATCGGGTGGTACTGTACTAAGAGAAGGGTGCGACTGTCCAACAACGGGTTACAGCATAGGCCTACCTGGGGTCCCCAGCTCTTATTGTTCTGTCCCTGCCTGCAGTGTCATGCTACATACACCCTACTACTACTAGTAGCCTAGTAGCAAGCTAGGCTATACGGGTAGATAGGCTAGCCTAGACAGAGAAAGACAAAAGCTTCTCTGTCTGCTACTCCCTACCAAGGCCTAGTAAGCCTACTGTGGGGTTGTATGTAGTAGGCTTATCCAGATTGTCTTCTTCCTTGTCCTTGTTGAGTTGAAGGAACAGCTCAGATAGCAACTATTGTCCTCTTGTCATAATTATATGAGCGAAAATGCGTTTGCCTTGCGCTGCCGTTAGGCTAATTTTAGGCTATTTAAAAGCAGGGGCCCAGGACAACAAGTCAGGCCCAGCACATCCCACTTTTGGTGTGGGAAGAGAATCCGTTATCTTTTTAAGTTGTTTGTTGTTGTTGTGTTTTGTGAAGGTGGATGGGGGAGGGGGGAGGGCGGGAGAATTGGTCGGAGAAGGCAGAAAATTTAGACAAGGAGGAAGTGGGTGACAGGAAGAAAAGGAACAAGGTTTAGAATTTTTTTAATTTTATTTATTCATGTATATCGAGGATAATGGAATAAGCACTCATGTGAAAGAGAGAAAGAGAGGGAAAGGACAGAGGGAATTTGCTAGCGCAGAATTTCCAGAAGGTGTGGATGCACACACGCGCACATAGGCCTTTAAGATACACTCTCGCTCTCTCTCTCTCTCTCTCTCTCTCTCTCTCTCTCTCTCTCTCACACACACACACACACACACACACTTTCTGGAGTTAACATCAGTGCCGATTCCACTCTCCCCAAGTGAGGTCCCGTGTGCGAACGCGCGCAGAACATCTTGTGCACACGTTAAAACCCGTTCCGCTTTTCGTTGTGTACTGGTGGGAACGGATGACAAAATTGACAAAAATGCATACGTAAGATGAAAAAAGCGCATGAGTGCTTATATGAGTGTACATGAGCGCTATATAAATCCATTTATTATTATCATTATTATTATTATTATTATTATCCTCGAAATGGAAGAATAAACACACACACACACACGACACGACACACACACACCACACCAACACAGCCACAACACCACACACACACACACACACACACACACAACACGACACACCACACACACACACACACACGACACACACACAACACACACGACACACACAACACACAACACACGCCAAACACACACACACAACACACCACACACATACACACACACACACAACACACACACACACACAAACACACGATACACACACACGACACACACACACACACACACACAAAGTCATTACGTCAGAAGAATGTAGCAAATTCAACAGGCTTTATCAGGGATTGATTGATACGCTATCAATCACAAATCAGATTCCTCTCCACAGCTTGCTTGCCCACTCCAGTGCAATCAAACCAAACCAACCCCCACCTGCTAATAGTACCTGTACATAGTCATGTGAGTCCCTTATATTTTTGCAAAGTCGGAGAAATATATAGGAGCATGTTGGACGAATAGGGGCCTACCAGGGAATGTGTTATAACTCTGTTGTAGGGCGTTCCCCAGCTTAACACCCTAGGGGTCACCCAGAATATGCACTGTTCTGTCAAACTTATCATCACACGTGGGAATGAATCACTGTTTCTTTCTTTCTTTATTCTTTTATATCGAGGATAATGGAATAAGCACTCGTGTGCTTTTTTTACATACAGTCCCCGTGTGTATGCGGTTTTGTAAATTTTGTCATCTGTTTCCACCGGCACACAATGGTCTATTCTTCCGAAAAGCGGAACAGGATTTAACGTGTGCGCAAGATGTTCTGCATTCGTTCGAACAGGGGGCCTCGGTTTATAGTCTCATGGAAAGTCTGAAGACTGAGAACTGTTAAGTAGGCTACACACTGGATGAGAAGTGTGTGTGATTTGAAATACCTAGCCCCCATTTAGGCAGGGGGATATTCCCAGGTAAGAGGTTGGGGTTTTTTTTTCTCTCTCTCTCCCTCTCTCTATCTTCCTTTGAACTTACATACTTTGAGACAATGCCATTATTAATTTCGAAACGAAGTTTGTCTTGTCAGGGCGAGAGAGAGAGAGAGACAGAAAGAGAGAGAGAGACAGACAGACAGACAGACAGATACATACAGACAGACAGACAGACAGAGAAAACAATGAACAAAGTTTATTTCTGTTTAGAAATCGAACCATATAGCGCTGCGGCGCGGTAACAAACAATATCAAACGCAACGCGATTACATGACATGGAAACCATGGCAGTAATGAAGAGAGAGAGAGAGAGAGGAGAGGGGAGGGGGGGGGGGGGGGAGAGAGAGAGAGAGAGAGAGAGATTGTCAGCATTTAATTAATAAATGGAAATGCCGATTTTTTTTTTTGGGTTTAGCCCGAAGACACACAAACAAGAACAGAAGGCGATGGTAAAATTAGGCTTGGGAAAACATTGATTGTTATATCCTTAACGTATTAAGTAAAAGATAATTAATTCACTTAATTATTCATTCATTCTCTAGCTCACACGCCACCCCCCCCCCCCCCCCTCCTTCTCTCTCTCTCTCTCTCTCTCTCTCTCTCTCTCTCTCTCTCGTGCAATTACCCTTCTTGGGATGATTAAAAAGTGTTTTGACTTGGCTCTCTCTCTCTCTACCTCTCTCTCTCTCTCTGTTTCTACTGTGTGAGAGTATGAGTATTGGGTCTATTATTAAGATGTATCCCTACGGACGGGGACTGGGTGTAAAAAAAACAAAAAAACATATGAGTGCTTATTCATTATCCTCGAAATGAAAGAAATTGTCATTCTCTCTCTCTCTCTCTCTCTCTCATCTCTCCTCTCTCTCCTCTCTCTCTGTGCAGACATGTGTGTGTGTGTGTGTGTGTCTTTGTCTCTACCTCTGTAGGCCTAGCCTGAATCGAAATAATAGAGGGAGATAGCAGGTGAGAAAGTATTACGCATACACCTTTTGTGCACTTGTGCGTACTAGCATGTTTGGCGTGTTGTGTAGTTCTCACACACACACACACACACACACACACAGTAGGCCTATACTTGCAGTCACTGCCTTTCCATCTGACCACCCTACCCTCTCCCTCCCCCTCAAACCCTTACACACTATATACACACATCCCCCCCCCCCTCCCCCCCCCCCCCCCCCCCCCCCCCCCCCCCCCCCCCCCCTCCCTATTACCATTAGCCTACTGGACAAAGCGCAGTCCTAGCAATGCAGTCAGTTTGTAATATGTGACAGGTGTGGTACAAGGCAACTTGTGGTGTCTCCATCTGTAAAGCTTGGGGCTACCTAGGCCTATAGACCTATACTAGGCTACCTGCCTCTGTATGTGTGTGACAGAAAGAGAAGAGAGACGGACACTCAGTGGTTGTGGGGAGAAGAGAGAGGAAGGAAGGTGTGTGTGTGTTGTGTGTGTGTTGACCACTTGCCTTGCATATGAAGTCAACAGTGTCAGTAGTAGGCCTAGTAGTAGTAGTTTTGGAGGGTAAGGCTTTTAGTTAACCTAGGCCTAATAGGTCCACTTTGTTCAGTGAGATGGTCAGTTCAACAAGGTTGTGTGTGACCAGTGTGTTTTTGTCCATTTCTTTTTTACAGTGGTGTTGTGGTGAACGTATTTTGCTGAAGTGGACCCAGTTGGAAAGTGTGGTCATCTACTAGAACTACTACTACTACTACTACTGCGAAACAGATCTATCCATCCAGGGTTTTCAGCTTATCAAAGGTATGTGACAGCCATTGACAGTATTTCAAACTTGGGGTAGGGTTGGGGTACAGGGTGTGTGTGGGGGGGGGGGGGGGGGGGGGGGGTGCTTTCTCACGTGTGACGGTCAGTTTTTGTGTGCTGTGTGTGTTTTGTTGTTGGTTTTGTTGTTGTTGGTTTTTGCTTTTTTATGATTGGTGTGGGTTTTCTTTTATTCGTTGTGTCTATTTTGTTGTGTAGTGGTCGATTGCCGTGGTGGGGGGGGGGGCCTGCCTTTTAAAAAAAAATTGTTTTGATTTGGTGCTCTCTTCCCCCCCCCCCCCCCCCCCCCCCCTGCATTGTTTTGATTTTGGGCTCTCCCCCCCCCCCCCCCCCTGCATGTAAGTACAAAACAAAATATTGAAAAAAGCACATGTGTGCTTATCCATTGTCCTGGAAATAAAACACATGGATTTATTTGATTTTATTCTCTTGTTCAAGTTTTCCGAATGAAACTTATATAAACCGCGTCGCGTGTGCGAACGCAGGCAGAACACGTTGAAACCTGTTAAGCCTTTCGAAAGAGTAGGCCATATACTGGTGAGAACGCGTGACAATTTAGTGATTTACAAAACCGCATGCACGCTTGGACTGGCATGTTAAAAAAAAAAAGGACACCAGTGCTTGTTCCATTATCCTACAACTAAAAGAATGTTTAAATGAATTAAATTAGATCTTGGGCCCCCCCCCCCCCCACTCTCTCCTCTCTCCCCCTCCCCTTCTCTCTCTCTTTCACCCCCACCCCCCCCTCCCCTCCCTCCTCTCTCCTCTCAGGACTTTCCCAGTTACCAAAATGTTATATTTATATGGTTTGTTTTTGTTGCTTGATGATGGTGGGTTGATATTGTTTAGTGGCTTGAATCGTTTAGTTTGGTTTCTTGCTCAATTTTTTTTTTTATCATCGTCATTATTATTATTTTTCTCTCTCTCTCTTCTCTCTCTCACCTGTCTCTTCTGTCCTTTTTCTTTTTCTCTTGTTTTTTCTCTTTCTCTCTTTTCTTCTTCTTTTTTTTTTTTACCTTTTTTTTGTTTATTTTTGTTGTTTTTTGTTTGTTTTGAGTTTTGATTTTTTTTGTCTTTTACTATCATATCGTTATCCCTGATAAGGGCGGGGACTGGATTAAAAAAAAACCCACCAGCACACGAGTGCTTTATTGAATCATTATCCTCGAAATTAACTTGATTTGATTTGATGTGATTTGATTTCATCTTCTGCACTGATTTTGAATGAACACACACACACACACACATATTATATATATATATATAATTATAAATATATATATATATATATATATATATATAATTATATATATTGAAGAGGATAATTATTAGAATCATGTACCATGGCTGGGTTTTTCAAACTTGCCGCCGCCAACATTTGGAACTGTGAGAGTAAGCCTGCTTCTGTGTCCAACATGGCCTTGCTTCGTTTGTTGTTAGGGTTTTAACAAAACAAAACAAAACAAAACCCTATTTAATTTTAAACCAACCAACAACAAAAAGAAAGAAGGTGAGAAAACGACTCCAGGGAGTTTAGATAGGCAATGTTACGCGAAGGTTGCGCAAAAACTATTTTTTTTAAAAAACATGTCCCCTTTCAGTACTGTGATTAACGCTTTATAGACGAAGGTTTGTAAATTTATTATTCCACTACAATTGTTAATTTCACTTTTGGAGGTGGGCTTTTTTGTTGTTTGTTTGTTTTTGGTTGGGTTTGTTTTTGTTTTTGGTTGGGTGTTTTGTTTTTGTTGTTGTTTTTTTGCAGTTTTGTTGGTGTTTTGTTGTTGTTGTTTTGGGGTTGTTTTTTTTTATTTGGGTGGGGGGGGGGGGGGGAGGAGAGATTTGAACATACTACATAACTAGCCTGATCTTAGTCTTGCGCACACGTTAAATCCTGTTCGGCTTTTCGTAAGAGTAGGCCATTGTGTGCCGGTGGGAACAGATGACAAAATTTACAAAACACCACACACACGGGGACTGGATGTATATCCATTATCCTCGATATAAAAGAATATCCTCGATATAAAAGAATAAAATTAATTAATCAGCAACCGATCAGTACCGTTTTAGTCCGACTTGCAATTTTACCCCAGTCAGTAAGTCTTCAAAACGTAATTACTTTCATCCTCAAGAGACACAGAAGAATAAAGCTAGCCTGCTTAACAGCAGCAAAATGTTTATGGCGCGGAATTTGAAAAACAAACAATGCACCCTAAAGTTGCTATCCAGTGTATATTTATTTATTTGCTTTATTTATTTATTCTTTTATATCGAGGATAATGGAATAAGCACTCGTGTGCTTTTTTTTAACATCCAGTCCCCGTGTGTATGCAGTTTTGTAAATTTTGTAATCTTGTTCCCACTGGTACACATTGGCCTATACTCTTTCGAAAAGCGAACAGGATTTAACGTAGGCGCAAGATGTTCTGCGTGCGTTCGCACACAGCGCCTTGGTTTATAGTCTCATCTGAAGGAAGGTGTACCTGTCTACCTGTAGGTCTACACTCTCACAGACATCAGTGATCAGGTGATTCCCAGGTGGGGGAAACCCCCGATGAATGATGATGAGCGAGTGAGTCATAAGTCATAAGCGAGTACATGCTCTGAGTGACCCTGCCTCCTGGGCATGTTAATTAAGCTGGAGAACGCCCAACACAATAACACTGGGGTTTCTTTCTTCAGAAGCGGACCTGCTTAGGGGCAAATGGAGTGAGTGGTGTGGCAAGTGCATCGTCAGCGTTATATATATATATATATATATTATATATATATATATATATATATATATATATATATATCCTAGAAGACTTTTATCTCGAATCTTCTGTCAGTGGTTTACAGAATCAGAACAGTGGGAACACACGACAGAATTTGCAAAACCGCATACACACGGGGACTGGATGTTAAAAAAAAAAAGCACATAAGTGCTTATTCCATTATCCTCGATATAAAAGAATATATAAAAAAATGAATTCAGAATTTTATGTTGTTTGTTGGGTTTTTTGGGGTTTTCTTTTTTTTGGGGGGTGGTTATAAAAGTTGGGGAGGAGGAGATATATTGAACATAACCAAATATGCCCGGTTTTATTTTATTTTTTATAAAATAAAGGGATATTATATATATTTCATTGGTCAGAGTGACTTCCAAGTAAAGTGCAGCAAAAAAAACGTCACGTTGCATGCGGTCTTTACTGGTAAAACTTCCTCCTTTTTTTTTTCTTTTTTTTTTTTAAAAACGAGTAAATTCATATTAAATTTTTATCATTTCCAGCTTGATAATAGATTTTGCGTATACAGGCGACCGTTTCCTGCTGCCCTCCCCCTCCCCCCCCCCCCCCCCCCCCCCCCCCTCCCCTCCACCCCACCCCCCCCCCCCCCCCCCCCCCCCCCCCCCCCCCCCCCCCCCCCCCCCCCCCTCCTTCCCCTCCACCGTACCCCCTTTGACTTGCAATAAGTAAGATATATATATATATATATATATATACTATAGAGTTTTTTTAGAGAGAGAGAGAGAGAGAGAGAGAGAGGAGAGAGAGAGAGAGAGAAAGCGAAAGTTTTATTCATTATAGGCCTTGGCCCCTCATGAAGGGGGTGTGTGTATATAATCAACATTCCAAAACATGTTGCATAGGAAACATTTATGAACAGAAGAACAATACCTCAAGTACAGACAGTATTTCTAATTTTAAAAGCTTTATACAAATAAATTGTTAGTCGCTTATTAATGCGTTCGTTAGTAGATGACATAAGTATACAAAGTCTAAACATGGAAGGACAGCTCACATATTTTTTGCGGTATCAACTGAGTTCTTAGATCATTGAGAGAGAGAGAGAGAGAGAGAGAGAGAGGAGAGAGAGAGAGAGAGAGAGAGAGAGAGAGAGAGTTGGGAAATGAATACTGATTTTGCAAGGACAGTCAGGAGGTAGATCTATTTACCTCCTATCTACCTATCTTCTACTGCTCTCTCCGATTTTCAACTGACCTAGGCTCTTTTGCACATAGGTCCGACTTGGTTTTGGGCTAAGAGTCTCCTCCTGAAAGATTTGACAATTCGTTCGAATTTTCGCGTCAAACTGGGAAGGCTTTGTAGTGTGTGTGTGTGTGTGTGTGTGTGTGTGTAGATAGATAGATAGATAGATAGATAGATTGATTTCCATTTACTATTAAGGCTTTTCAAAGTGCAAGGCTGGGAATGATTAGGACATTCCAAATCACCTTGAAAGCTCTACCCCCCAAAAGGGGCTATATAAAAGAAATCACCAACACGGTGTGTGTATATGTGTGTGTGAGAGAGAGACAGAGACAGAGACTATATAATTATATAAATTTCCATTTGCTATTAGGGCTTTTTTCAAAGGGACAAGGCTGGGAATGAACAGGACATTTCCAAATCACCTCGAAAGTTCTACAAGACTCCACCCCATCCATTTTCACTAAAGGAACCACCGCCAACACGGTCAGAACATTATCGTGTTCTAATAGTAATAGCCTAACCCCCTGCTACACAGACCCTAGGCCCTAATTGACAGAACAAAAAACGCCACCACAAAGTGAGTGTTCCTGACATTCACACTACGTCACCCAACACGTAGGTATGCGCTAACGAAACAAAAAGCAAAAGACGTCATATCCTCTCGTTTTGAACACGCGCATGCGCCCTTAAGGGGCAAGTTGTCTGTCGTGTTGCGCTTTCTTGTCAACCCAACCAATCAACTGCCGACAGCTGTACTGCTGCTCACAATGCAGCAGTTTGGGTCAAGACATGCAAGAGGGGGTGGGGGGATGGAGAGGGGGGGGGTGGGGGGTGGAGGGGTGTGGACAGGATGGATGGGGTAGGGAGGGTGGTGGTGGGGGGGGGAAGGGTGGAGGGGGAGAGAGACAGGTAGTTGTGGTCGCACCTACTCTCTAGGGGAGGGTTGACATGACGTGAAGGTGTGTGTTGTGTTGTGTGTGTGTGTGTGGAGAAAAGAGAGAGAGTGCGGAGGAGGGAGGATGGAGGGGGGTGGGGTGGGGTGGGGGGAGGATCACAGGTGCAGGTCAAGCTGACCTAAGTGACATATTCCTTGCGCTGCGTTGGTTGTGTGTGTGCAAGAAGAGACTGTTTTCTAAAAGAAAGGGGCAACAAAATGGTGCCAGAAGGCCTGCGGTTGGTTAATTGGTTGATATTTCTGTGTGTGTGTGTGTGTTGATGAGAGAGAGACAGCCTCTGTCTTTGTCTGTCTGTCTGTCTGTCTGTCTCTCTCTCTCTCTCTCTCTCTCTCTCTCTCTCTCTCTCTGCTCTCTCTCTCTCTTTCTCTCAGTGTGTGTATGTGTGTGTGTGTGACTCTCACTCTCTTGTCTCTGTCTCTCTCTGTGGGTGTGTGACTCTCTCTCTCTCTCTCTCTCTCTCTCTCTCTCTCTCTCTCTCTCTCTCATTTCTTCATGTTTATTGCCTTTTGTTTTTTGTCTTTGTTATGGGGGGTTTTTTCTTGAGGGTCTGGTGTGCTTATCCATTTACCCTCATTAAAACATTCAATTCTCTGTGTGTGTGTGTGTGTGTGAGAGAGAGAGAGACTCTTTATGTACATGTTTGTTTCTCTCTCTCTGTGCCCCCTCCCCCTTCCTCTGTGTGTGTGTGTGTGTGTGTGTGTGTGTGTGTGTGTGTGTGTACTTCTGTCCGTTGTCTGTTTGCCCCGGTCTCTCTCTGTGTCTGTGTCTCTGTCTCTCAATCTATCTGCCTTCCTCCCACTCTCTGTCTCTCTCCAGATTTAGTGTGTGTGTGTGTTTCCGCAGTCTCTACCCCCCCCCCCCCCATCCCCACACAGACATCCCCATTCCCACCCCCTACCACCTACACACATGAATGACATAGACATGTATACAAAACATGTCAAACACATTGACAAGCTTGTGACGTTTGTGAGGACCCCATGTGAGAGCCGGAAAATATATTTTGTTTTAAGTGATAAAGAAATCACACACACACACACACACACACAGGTGCGTGATGTGTGTGTGTGTGCGCGTGTGTGTGTGTGTGCGCGCGCGCGCGTGTGTGTGTGTGTGTGTGTGTGTGTGTGTGTGTGTGTGTGTGTGTGTGTGTGTGTGTAATTAGTATTATATATATATATATATATATATATTTATATATTATATATATATATA
>CM054166.1:12574605-12577105 GCA_028751875.1 Rapana venosa
TGTGTGCCTGTGCCTATGCCGTGTGTGTGTGTGTGGTGAGTGTAATGTGCATGAGAGAACGAAAAGAATGGCAGAAGGAATAAAAAGCTGGGGGTGGGGGGGGGAGGGTGAGAGGGAAGGCCAATGAGAGAGAGAAGGGGTGGGTTGGGAGAGAGAGAGAGAGAGAAGGGGTGGCTGGGAGAGAGAGAGAGGAGAGAGGGAAAGGGAGGAGAAGGGAGGGGGGAGGAGAGATACTAGCCTTACGACCTAGATCAGACGACACGTGTGTGCATGTAAAAGGCGGCAGTTGAAGGACGAACGCATTGCTTGCTTGGCTGTGCTAAGCTAGGCAAGGCAAGGCTAGGCTATGGGTCGCATGCTTGGTGTGCCGGTTAGTGTTAGCTATGTGTGTCTGTGTGTGGGGGAAAAGAGAGTGTGTGAGTTGTGGGAGACGGATTTGCTGTGAAACAAAAAAAACAGGAAGGAAGGAAGAATGTAGCAGTAGGCCTACCTACCACCAACCAACAGCAGACTTGAGAGCGCGAGGAGGAGGAGAAGGAGGAAGAAAGAAAGACCATGCTGAATAATTTTGTTTCTTCTTTGGTTTCTTCCACATGTAACACAGAGAGACCAAGACTTACGCAAGCAAGGAAGAAGAAATGTGACAACTGCAGAACAACAACAACAAGAAAATGGCAGGTTCGACTTAACATACAACAAAAAGAGATTTTTTTTCTTGGCCTTCGTGAACACACACACACAGAGGAAAAAAAAGTGGTGGTGACATTTTCCTAGATTTTCCAACTGGACTGTGACCAACAAAAAATTTATATATATACCACCACCCCCTCCACCCACCCTCTCTCTCCCAGTCACTGTTGATCGCCAAGGTCTGGCGACACTGTGTGTGTGGAGAGAGAGAGAGAGAGAATATGACTGTGTTGGTGGTAGTTTAGTCTTAGTGGTGGTTGGTGGTGGGGAGAGGTGGATACATTGATGATTGTGATTTTTCTCCCAGTGTGTGTGTGGTATGTAATGTGGTGTGGTGGGGGGTTTTTGTTGTGTGTGATACCGGTGGGTTTGTGTTGGGCTGTGGGCGCAGTGTGCTGCTTTTTTTTTTTCTTTTCTGCAACGCGACCGACCTTGGGGGTTTTCCGTTTCTGGTTGACGTGTGGTAAAAGTGCAAGAGGGACGACTACGAGAAGAAGCATCGATGAGGCGAGCTGTGTGTGTGTGTGTGTGTGTGTGTGTTGTTTTTTTGGCTGTTGCTGTAAGTAAGTTAACCGATTTTTGTGTGTGTTTTTGTTTCTGTGTTTCTTCTCTCTCTCTCTCTCTCTCTCTCTCTCTCTCTCTCCTCTCTCATCTCTCTCTCTCTCTCTCTCTGTGTTGGTGTGTGTGTGTGTTCTCTGTCTTTCTCTGTTTGTGGTCTCTCTGTCTTTAGACAAAAAATGGTTTTGGTTTGTTGTGTGTGTGCGCGCGCGCGTGCGTTTGTGTGTGTGTGTGTGTGTGTGAGAGAGAGAGGAGAGAGAGGAGAGAGAGAGAGAGAGAGAGAGAGAGTAGAGAGAGAGTGAGAGAGAGAGAGAGAGAGAGCTTGTGTTAGTAGGAGGGGTTGACTGTTTTGATGAGTGAGATTTTTTGTGTGCAGTATGTAGTGTGCGTGTGTGGGGGGGGGGGGGGGGGGGGGGGGGGGGGGTTGAGTGTGTGTGAGAGGGGTTGATGTGTGCGTTATTCACACACATGCATAGTGTGCATGCGCGCGCGCGTGTGTGTATGTGCGCTCGCGCTCGCGCGCGCGTGTTTGTGCACCGGTGTGTGTCTGTGTGTGTGTGTATTATATCTGCTTCCGCATTCTGTTGCGACGAACACGTTTGTCACAGTGTATATGCGTGCATGCATGTCACATTGTGTTTGTGTGTGCGCGCGCGTGCGTGTGTGCGTGCATGCACGCCTGTGCCTGCAAGCGCCTGATTGCACACCACGTACGATATGACTAAACCCTCACACACGCGAAACGAAAAGAGAGGAAGTCGTAAAAAAAAGATTATAACAAGACTTTCTCTCTCTCTACAATTCTTCTTCGTCTTGGAAATAAAAAGAAAACCCCCAACACCAAAATAGCATTGGTCCACAACAACTGACAAACACCCGATAATATGCGGGTGGGTATGGATGGGGGTGGGTGGGCGAACTGGTGGCTTGGTATGTGACTCAGTAACTAAAGTCCACTACAACGCAAAAAGTAGAACGAAATGACATAGCCTAGGCCTACCCCCCTTTTCAGCATAAACCGGACACTGACTGCATAGTAGGCCTACTAAATAGGCCGCTGGTGTGTGAGTGGAGTGTGGTGTGGTGAAGTGTAGTGTAGTGGTGTGTGTGTGTGTGTGTTGTGTGTGTTTGTGAATGTGTTGTGTGTGTACACTTTGTGTGTGTGTGAGTGAGTGTTGTGTGTGGTGTGTGTACACGTGTGTTTTGAGTGAGTATGCGTGTGTGTGTGTACACGTGTGTGTGAGTGTGTGTG
>CM054166.1:12582105-12587105 GCA_028751875.1 Rapana venosa
GTAGATATGCTGCTTCTCACAGTTCAGGGGTGTTGTCAGCTCATGAAGGTCTTGGCACCACCAGTGACAGCAGCTCTGTGTATCGCGGCTTGTTGCGCTCCATGGAGCACACTACAGGACTGCTTCAAATTTCCCATGTGTGCTCATAAAGTGGATCAAGATACAGATCTAGCTATAGTTCTTCTTTTAGGAGCTCTGTGTGTGTGTATTTTATTATTTTATTATAATTTTATTTTATTCTTTTATATTCAGGATAATGTGTGTGTGTGCATGCATGTGTGTGTGTTTAGGTATGCAGTGCAAGTATCAGTGTGTATGGGTTACTGCTTAGTGTGTACTAGCATGGGGGAGTATGCTGAACATCTATAATGAATCTGTTCAAACAAGTCACTTGAAAGCTGGCTTCCACCCCATTTGAAATTATTCATTTCAGCCTGAATCCTTTTGTGAAAACTGTTCATTCATTCCAGCAGTTTTACCCAGTACTTCTGTCCATACACACAGTAATGTTGTTTCTTTATTTTATTTTATTTTTATTAGTAAGTGACAGGTAGAAATAAGAAAACTCACACACACACACACACACACAAAAGAATTAAAACACACACACACTCTCTCTCTCTCTCTCTCTCTCTCTCTCTCTCTCTCTCTCTCTCTCTCTCTCCTTCTCTCACACACACTTTATAATTTAGATGCTACAGAAATATAAAAAAACCCCCCCAACTTACCAGTAAAATATATTAGCCTTGAGTTTTCCACCCCCTCTTCAGTCAGGAAACTTTTCTATCCCTCTACAGCTTACTTACTGTGAAACACTACACACATAAATACACAGAATAGCTGTCCACGTGGTTTTCTTTTCCTCTGTTCTGAAGCAAAAAAGTTTGTTTACACTGGGGAGTAACTTCAGCTCGTGACAGTTACCAGATGGCTCCTGCACTGGCCGTTTCCACTTTTTTTTCACAACTGCCTGATATGGTTCATGTTTGGGCCGAGTATGAGCTTTTTAGACACCAAAACACCCCTCAGTAGGCTTCAATGTGTTCATCGAAGCAGACGAACAGATTTCAGTTTTTGAACGATGTGCTGCTCGGTCAGACTCGGCACTGATTCTCAGCAATTCGTCCGTTTCCTTCAATGCTGTGCATTGTCGAGTAAATGCAAGGTGTTTTTCTCACCTCGCTTTGCATTTAGGAGCCATTCGAAGTGTTTATTTTTTCAAACGAGTCATTTTTCTGCTTGAAGCAGAGGCAAAAGCACGATGTAAACAACGGGCCTTTTTCAATGAACATAAGCGTCACGTGACCGATTTCAGCTAACCCGCTAGCTTGTTTTTGAATCGCTCTCATATATGGAAGTTGCGTGGATATGTAATCGTCGAAAATGACGTAAAAGTTCGTTGTGAATGAGTTTTAGCAGTCGGAGCTCTTCGGAATAGTGTAGGGAGATAATCTAGTTTCGTTTGGTGTGCGACACGCCGTAGTTTTGTGAACGAGAAATGTCTGTTGCTAGGGCAAAAAGATCGGTATTTTCACGCATTTTTCGGAACAAATGAAAGCAAACTCGGTTGGGTTAGGTTAGTAAAACCTTTTTTTTTTTGCAAAAATACACCATTTTAATGAAATTTAAGTATGGAATATGAATATAGACATATTTTAGAGTGTAAATTTGGAAAAATCTAAAAATAGCCAAAATGACCCAAATTTAGCAAAATCTACTGCCGCACATTGCCTTAATATCTAGGGAATGGTAGATCACATCACCTGTCTCCGAAATGGGAGTCTCTGAAGGGAGATTGGTGTCAGCTGCCCTCCCCCAGCCCAGTATAGTACAGTTCAGTACAGTATGTCGTTTTTTTGTTCTTCTCGCCATCCCTCCTCCGCCATGTTTGCACATGTATGCTTGCCTGCATGCTTGAACAGAGACCGGAATTTTACTACTTCTACTAATACTTCTTTGTCTATTGCTGCTACTTCTTTGTCTGTTAGTACTGCTACTTCTTTGTCTACTTCTTTGTCTGTTACTACTGCTACTTCTTTGTCTGTTACTACTACTACTTCTTTGTCTGTTACTACTGCTACTTCTTTGTCTGTTACTACTACTTCTTTGTCTGTAACTACTGCTACTTCTTTGTCTGTAACTACTACTTCTTTGTCTATTACTACTGCTACTTCTATGTCTGTAACTACTACTTCTTTGTCTATTACTACAACTTCTACTACTTCTTTGTCTATTAATATTACTGCTACTTCTTTGTCTATTACTACTGCTACTTCTTTGTCTATTACTACTACTTGTTTGTCTGTTGCTACTTCTTTGTCTGTTACCGCTACTTTTTTGTCTGTTACTGCTACTTTTTTGTCTATTACTACTACTTTTTTGTCTGTTACTACTACCTTCTTTGTCTATCACTACTACTTCTTTGTCTATTACTACTACTACTACTTCTTTGTCTATTACTGCTACTTCTTTGCTACTACTACTTCTTTGTCTATCACTACTACTTCTTTGTCTATTACTACTACTTCTTTGTCTGTTGCTGCTACTTCTTTGTCTGCTACTTCTGTGTCTGTTACTGCTACTTCTTTGTTACTGCTACTTCTTTGTTACTGCTGCTTTTTGTCTGTTACTGCTACTACTTCTTTGTCTGTTACTGCTACTTCTTTGTCTGTTACTGCTACTTTGTCTGTTACTGCTACTTTGTCTGTTACTGCTACTTTTTATCTGTTACTGCTACTACTTTGTCTGTTACTGCTACTTCTTTGTCTGTTACTGCTACTTCTTTGTCTGTTACTGCTACTTCTTTGTTTCTGCTACTTCTTTGTTACTGCTACTACTTCTTTGTTACTGCTACTTTGTCTGTTATTGCTACTTCTGTGTCTGTTACTGCTACTTCTTTGTCTGCTGCTGCTTCTTTGTCTATTACTGCTACTACTTCTTTGTTAATGCTGCTTCTTTGTCTGTTACTACTACTTTTTGTCTGTTACTGCTACGTTTTTGTCTGTTACTGCTACTTCTTTGTTGCTACTACTTCTTTGTCTATTGCTGCTACTTCTTTGTCTGTTACTGCTACTTCTTTGTCTATTACTACTACTACTTCTTTGTCTATTGCTGCTACTTCTTTGTCTGTTACTACTTCTTTGTCTATTGCTGCTACTTCTTTGTCTATTGCTGCTACTACTACTTTGTCTATTACTGCTACTTCTTTGTCTATTAGTATTACTGCTGCTTCTTTGTCTATTACTACTTCTTTGTCTATTACTACTTCTACTACTTTTTTGTCTATTACTACTGCTGCTGCTACTTCTTTGTCTATTACTACTACTACTGCTGCTACTTCTTTGTCTATTACTACTACTACTGCTACTTCTTTGTCTATTACTACTTCTTTGTCTATTACTACTTCTACTACTTTTTTGTCTATTACTACTACTACTGCTACTTCTTTGTCTATTACTACTGCTACTTTGTTACTACTACTACTTCTTTGTCTATTACTACTACTACTGCTACTTCTTTGTCTATTACTACTACTACTGCTGCTACTTCTTTGTCTATTACTACTACTTGTTTGTCTATTACTGCTACTACTACTGCTACTTTTTGTCTATTACTACTTCTACTACTTCTTTGTCTATTACTACTACTACTGCTACTTCTTTGTCTATTACTACTTCTTTGTCTATTACTACTTTTACTACTTTTTGGTCTATTACTACTACTACTGCTACTTCTTTGTCTATTACTACTATACTGCTGCTACTTCTTTGTCTATTACTACTACTTGTTTGTCTATTACTGTACTACTACTACTACTGCTACTTTTTTGTCTATTACTACTTTACTACTTCTTTGTCTATTACTACTACTACTGCAACTTTTTGTCTATTACTACTTCTACTACTTCTTTGTCTATTACTTCTACTACTACTACTTTTTTGTCTATTATTACTTTTACTACTTCTTTGTCTATTACTACTACTACTGCTACTTCTTTGTCTATTATACTTCTACTACTTTTTTGTCTATTACTAATACTTCTTTGTCTATTACTGCTACTTCTTTGTCTATTACTACTTCTACTACTTCTTTGTCTATTACTACTACTATGCTAATTCTTTGTCTATTACTACTACTTTTTGTCTATTACTACTACTGCTACTTCTTTGTCTATTAACTACTACTACTTCTTTGTCTATTACAACTACTTCTACTACTTCTTTGTTTATTACTACTTCTTTGTCTATTACTTCTACTACTGCTACTTCTTTGTCTATTACTACTACTTCTACTACTTCTTTGTCTATCACTACTTCTACTACTTCTTTGTCTATTACTACTACTACTGCTACTTCTTTGTCTATTACTACTACTTCTTTGTTTATCACTACTTCTTTGTCTATTCTACTACTGCTACTTCTTTGTCTATTACTACTACTTCTTTGTTTATTACTACTTCTTTGTCTATTACTTCTACTACTGCTACTTCTTTGTCTATTACTTCTACTTCTTTGTCTTTTACTACTACCACTACTACTGTTGACTTTGACTTTGGAAACCATTTATGGGAAATTTGTTTTGACTGTGGTAACTATTTGTAAAAAAAAAAAATTTGACTTTGCCAGTTTGGAAACTATTTGTGGGAAATTGACTTTGACTTGGGACACAGTGTACCAGTTATGGGAAGTTTTTGACATGGCGGGGGGGGGGGGGGGGGGGGGGGGGACCAGCATGAATGCATGTATCCAATTGACTTTTGACCAAGAAGACTGCGCGTGTATCTCGTTGGAAATTGACTTTGACTTGAGAAAAAAACAACACCTTGACACTTAGAAAACTGTGCGTGTCTTTAATATTTCGTGGGGAAAAACTATTTTTTAAAAATTCCCCCATTTTTTTTTTAATTATTATTATTTTTTTTTTTTGGGGGGGGGGGGGGGGGGGGGTAACTTTGACTTGGGGAAAACTTATTTTGATGTAAATGTATACGTCATGGAGAA